>CM041776.1:450624018-451153316 GCA_023374045.1 Limonium bicolor
CTTGAAATTTTGAGAAGATAGGAATGAAGAGCTTGATGAGAGGAAGAGAATGGTGGTGTTTGTTTTTGATTTGGTTAAGTGAGCTATGTTTACAAGGGTTCAAAGGTGGACTTCCATGGTGGTGTGCTGTATGAACGTGAGAACAGAGAGAAGAGAGGTAGAAGAGAGCTTGGATATGTGGGGAAATGAAGAAGGAAATGAAAGAATGAGATAAGTTTTGCTTTTTGGAAGATATTTGTACTTAAAAAGCAAATAGTACTTAAGTTAGTCATTCTTTATTTCCTTAGCATGTTAACAAGGGTGGTGAGTCACCACACCTTAAAACCGGCCCCCAATAGTACCTAGGGGTATTTTAGACTTTATTAATCAATTGTCTCACTTATAGTAACATATGTTACAAACTAGCTTATAAAAATCACTATTCACAAAAACAAGGCACATAGAAGTGAAATTTTGATTTCCCATTGATATAGACTTCCAAATGTGATACTATATAGTACACATGTTAATTAAAGAGTAATGATGGACATTTAGCCATTCAAAACTCATTTACAAGACAATTTTTCAAAAACGTGCTTTAAGACTCCTTAAAGCACATTTGCGTTTTAACTTGTTTTCAAGCTTGGTTTTCTTTAGTAATTGATTTAATATGTTCATTAACATATAAATAAGGCATAGGTATGACCATTAGGTCTTATACACATTTATCCCAAGCTTAGAGCACATTTTAGCCCATATTGACCTTAAGGTATTTATTTGTGTTTTGTTTGGTTTCATTGCCTACCAAAGTTTCCTAAGGACTTAATTAGCCTTATAAAGTCATAATTAAACATTATAAAGTCTTGGTAGGCTCTTTGGGTCCTAGCCAAGTTCACACCAAGCTTAGAGCATGTTTTTGCTCAAACCGTGTCTTAGTGTTTTATTGTGTTTTACCATGGTTTAAATGGTTCATTTATATTTCTAAGGCACTTTTTAGCCTTTAAATACCATAGTTTAACATTTACACAACATACCAAGGTTTGGGGTATTTCACTTCCTCTCCACTGAACTGTTGGGAATTGAACCCTCGAGAGGAATAAAGTCTTCCTCTCCACTGAAATGTTTCGTCGCGACGTATAACTGAATAGGAGACGACCTGAGACAGGTACAACTCCTGTAGCATGCATGGCCAGATCCAACTGGGCTCCTCGTTCTCGTAGTATAGAATTGTTAGGTGTCATAGAAGACGTTAAACAAGAACATAATGTGTATTGTCAATTATCACGTTTAGGATAATGACGTTTGTTATGAAGTGAAGTTAGTGAGAAACTTGTGAACAAGTTCTCGGTATAATAAAGCGCAGGTATTTAATCCACTGGTATTGTAGTGTTGTATGCGTGGGACATACATGTCGTAGTTAGCAACATTCACGCATATAAAATAACACAACAGTGCATAAGAGTAAAACAACATTTTTCATTAATTATCTTGGTCGTAAATTCAAACAACAGATAGCACACAAGCCGGTGTAATCCGGTAGCAAACAGGTTGCAAGAATTCCATACCGTTCACCGTAGACTGTACTTGTTTAGTTCCCGGTCAACGTCTGGTCAAACAAGGTCCTAGAATAGGATTAACTGAGAGGGTTAATTTATGTTACCCTTATATAATAATTCTATTGGATCTTTTAACAAATCTCGTATTTGTTATTTCATGTGAGGTTTATTTCTTTTAATTACCTCATGATTTTATGTATAACTTATTTGTTACTCCTTTGATTTATTTATAAGTCCTTTAATGTACATGTAAGTATTTATTTATTCATGTACTATATTTGTTGTTTATTTTGATTGTCTAGGTGACATAATAACTTATAATTTCTTAACTATATTTATATGTCATACATGGACATAATACTCTTATAGTTTTTATTATTCCTCCTTTAACCATAACTTATAATTATTGGTTACCTTTAATTTCCTTATAACTATATAAGTCATAGTTTCATCTTCATAATTCCTTTAATCAAAATTCTTTCTTCTAATTCCTCCAAATATCCACATGGGACCTATATTTATTTAAATCTAAATTATTACCCTTCTGTTTCGGTTATTTACAAAATAACCATATTAATTCATAAACTTTATATTTAAATTCTAATCTCTTTATATAATATAGTTTTAATTCCTTATTTAATTATATTACAAAACTACCATTAATATTTTGGTATATACTTTTAAATATTGTAACTTTTGAAAATTACAACTTAGCCCCTCCAATTCTCGGCCTATATATATATATTTCTTATAATTGCAATTTAGCCACAAAATCTTATAATCTTTACATAATGCCTTATAAACTATAGTTTTAATTTTAATTCTCCATAAATGCCGAATATATATAAATTCTTAAATTACCAAACTAACCCCAGGTAATTCGACTTTGTCATTATTTTTCCTTAATTACATTTTCATCCCAAACTTTATAATAGTTTCTTAATAACTTATAAACTATAGTCTAAATATTTAATTCCTCAAAATTTCGAAGGTGAACCTAATAAATCTCTTAATTATGAATTCGCCCACTAACAAGTTCCAAACTTTCATAACAACTTTTTAAAAAATACATAATAGCCCAAAACTTTATAAAGTGTTACTTTAACACTTGTTTAAATTATCTAAAATTCATAAACTTAATTCCTAACCTTATATTATATTATAATTATACCAAACAAACCTTTAACTCTCGGTTTTCACATTAAACTCACCAAACTTTGTAAAAATTACATTTAAGCCATATAACTTAATTAATTAGCCATTTAAGCTCTAATAAAATATTTTTAACTCACCAAACTTTATAGTATAAGTTTATATACATAAGTAACTCATAAAAATCTATTTTTCACTTAGATAATTCGGCCATAATTAAATAGCTACCATATAGCATATAAAAGTGGATTTATATGTCATAATAAATATACATAAATTCATATGAGTCATATAACTTATGTAAAAATTATTGTAATGTCTTATATTGATTCTTAGCTCAAAATAATGTATTTTTGCCCTTGACAGCTCGGCTTGAATTTGTATATAACATAAATAAATTTTGTGACACAAAAATGTGTCTTAAGGTAAATATTTTCCATATATGTTATAGATTATATTTTTGGCATATAATACCATATAGTTTCGGTTTTAATTAACCTAGGAGATGTACATAATTTTTGTATAATTTTTAGAAGCTTAACCAAGCTTAAAACATAAATATTAGCTTAGTAAACTTACTTCTTAGCAAAGGTGGTTAAGTTCTTGAACTCTTCTTGAATCTCCAAGCTTTCTCCAAGGTAATATTGATGCTCCACTTCGGTTATATGCAAGTGGTGGAGGAGTTTAGGAGTTAGATCTTCAAATAAGATCTTAAGTAGTTTTGTAAGTAGTTTTCCAAGAATTTACCTTAGGCTTTTTCTCCTTATAAATTCGGCACTCCTAAGGTGGTTGATGAACAAATTTTCCTTCATGAAAATGAAGAAGAAAAGAACCTTAGAAGAGATAGAAATCGGTTACACAATAAAATGTGCTTTAAGGATTTTCAAGCTTGAAAACTACCTTAAGATAACCTTGAGATGCTCCTTGGTTTAATTTTGGTTTGGAAAACCTCCATGGAACAATAGTTGATGTCGAATGCTTATTGATGTGCTAGGAAGAGTTTTGCTTCAAGGCTTGACAAGAAATGCTAGGAAATTACCTTAAAGATGAAGATAGAAGTTAAAACTCCATTAATGGATTTAAGAGCTTCAAAGGAAGAAGATGAAGCAAGAAGAGAGAGGAGGGAGCCTTACCAATTCGGTGGTGAAGTGTGCAAGAGGAGAAATGAGACTAAGCTCACGTAAGAAGAGAATGAAATTTGGAATTTGATTTTTGTTTTGTTAATTTTTAATGTCATTTGACCATTCTTTTCTTTAGTTTATTCCATGAGTTATTGGCTCAATAAATGCCCCTCTTTCCAGCATGTGTTCGGCCATAATGCAAGACAAGGCAAGGTGGAGGGAAATAATTGTGAGCTAAGAGACAAGGTAAGAAAAGTAAGGTTTATTCTTTTGATTTTTCAATGTTTGTAACTTGTCTTCTTCTTCATTGTAGGTGGACGATTTCAAGGAGTATTGAAGCTCATCAATCGGCATTCAAGAGTTAAGACCAAGCATGTTAGGTCATTTGAATTATAAGGAATCTAAAAAGGTGGAATCTAGATCCACTTTTGCCTTTTTACATTTTGTTTTCTACCTAGATCACATGGCCTTATTCCTATGCATTATTTCGACATCTTGGTGGTCAAATGAGACCTACATACTTTGACATTAAGTATTATAGCACATGGAAGGGTGAGTCACCATGTTTTAAGCCTTTTATAAATTTTTAATGTAAATTTTATACTAGTTTTTGAGCATAAAATCGGCCCCTATAGAGCACCTTGTTGGGTAGTGCCTCCAACTGATTTAGAGGGTCATTTTAACCCTATTTAAGATTCTTAATTCGTGGCATGTAAAAAACTACAAGGCAATTGTGTAAAACGCGTTTTCGTGACACCCGAAGGTGTGTTTTTGTGCTCTAAGGAAATTTTGGGAAACCAATTGTTTTTATGAGTTACAAGTGTTTGTAAACACTTATTATAGTAAATAAACATATACTAAGATGTTACATTGAGTTATATGGGGTTACATCAACCCATGACATAATTTACGGGCCATTGGGACACTCCCGGGCAAAAAGGAGCGCTAAGAAATACTCCTGAGGTTTTTGTTGAATTTTGAGAAACCACTTCGTGGGTTCTCTTTAGAATGGTTAATAATGATGTTAGGAACTCTAAGAATTAATTTTGTAGGAGTTCGTGCCACTTCGGCACTCCTCCGGGCTTTTTGTGCTTTAAGGGGCGTGCGTGAGTACTCCCGAGCATTTTGCGTTTTTGACTGAATATAGCCTAGGGAATATGTTTATATATTCATATAATGAGTGTATGACCATTTGTTTTGAGTTTTAGAAGGTCATACAAGGTCATGCTTGATCACATGTTTCTAAGGCGTTTTAGCGTTTATGGTGAAACGACTATTTTTACGTAACGTTTTCATGCATGGGTTTGCATGCGTACGTGAAATGATTTATATTTGGATTATACTCCATTAAATAATGGTTTTATAACATTAATTATATTTGGGGTATTTCATTGCTAAAAATTCTCAAGGCACCTAAACCATTCCTTTTGCTACAGATTTTTACACAAATCTCCTCTCCTTGAACAAGCATTCCCAAAGTGGTTAACTAACCCATATCAATCTCCACACACACCTAGGTATCCTAGATCATTCTTCACACCAAAACATCACTTAAACCACTTAGATTTCTACCGAAATTTTGCCATAGCCCGACTACTTTTCTAACATTTCCCAAAGCTCATCACATCACTTAATTCATCCTAAAACTAACCAAACCCACAAGGGTTCTATCAGCACACAACATTTCCTCATTACTCAAGCAAAATCTCATTAAGCACCATAATGCATAAATCATAAAGTGCATAGCTCTTAATTCAAGCATTAATTCACAAATGCATCAAGCACTACCACAACTCTCCTCATCTTAACAAATCACATTCCAACACATGTTTGGCTTTATTCATTTATTTATTTCCCTTCCCAAATCCTAAAAGCATTAAATTAGGTTCCAAGGTAAGTTATTTACCTCTTGTTCACAAGCCTTTTTCTCTTTTCACTCTATTTCCTTCTCTTCTCTTTCCTCATGCTTGGAAATCGGCCAAAGGCCATGGAATTGCCCATCTCCAAATCAATATTCAAAGCAAGAAATGAGTTTAAGTAAAAACACTTAACCTCATTAATTAGAAATGCTTAGAGCTCTAAAATTGGTGATTACCTTGAAACCCTAGGATGGGGTTTTGGTCAAGAATCAAAGGGAAACTCCCAAACCACCATTGGAGACTTGGAGAATAGCTCAAATAAGGAAAATCAAGGCATTAAAATATGCCAAAATCGGCAACACAAGAGGGTGAAGAAAAATGTATTTTTCTTTGGATATTTTTACCTTGGATGAAAGAGGAAGCTTCAAGATGGTGTGCTTTTCTCTTCAAATGGCCAATACCCATGAAAATGAACTTCATCCTTTTCGAATTTTGAAAAGAGAGGATGATAGGGCTTGATGAGAGGAACACAAATATGTGATTATTTTTTAGTTTGGAGCTTTAATAAAAATTGGGCATGAAGAGAAGGGTGGAGAAGCCATGGAGGGAGCTCCATTTTCGTTCCACACAGAGAGGGAGGAAGAAAAATTGGTGGGAGAGGGGAGAGGAGGAAGAAGAAAGGAAATGGGAGGAGAGAGAGGGAGATAGGTTTTATGCTTTTTACCTTTTTACTTTTCCCCTTTCCTTTTCTTTTCTTCATTTATTACTAGCTTAGTGTGTGAGTGAGGGGGATGACTCACTAATCAAAACCGGCCCCCACTATATTAGTAAGCTGGAGCGTTTTTTGTCTTTTACAGAAAACGCTCGTTATTTTACCCGGTTTGACACTATTCACTAATCGGGCCTGTTTTTCGGATTTTTCTCGTTTCTTTATTTTTAATGGTTCTTAAGCTTCCATTAATACTTAATTATAGTTATATAATCAATTATAATTTTTACGGGTCTGTTTGACCACTTAAAGTCACGTTTTGGGTTTTCTCGAAAAACATGCTTTAAAACTCCGTTAGCGTTTTAATCCATTATTTGGATCCGTTTTCTTCGGGAATCATTCCCGTATACTAATTAGGCCTAAATAAGCCTTAGTAATCCGTCTCGGACCCTAACCGAGGTCTTATACCTCCTATACTCATTTAATGCGTGTTTTAGCGTTTTCGCTTTTCAAGTGTTTTCTCTTTTCTTTTGGTTTTATTCTCTTTACCAATACCCTCTAGGCACCATTAGGCCTTTAATAATCACATTAGGATAATTTAATCACCATTTTTAAGTCCGGGGTATTAAATTTTGTGCTGGTTGTCGACTCGCGGGTTGCATGTGGTCAGGAAATAGAAAACATGATTAGCTTTCTTAATGACAAGGTGAACGTGAAATCTACTACACTGTACCAACATATACCTTTATTTTTTCTTTAGTTTGTGACTGTTCAATGACTCTTGGACTAAGATTGTGGGTTACAAAATTAGAGTGAGAAATTGAGGTGTAAGGACTTTGTGCAAGCTAGTAGATTGGATATGTTTATCATTGATATGCTCTTTTGTCTTCCTTATGTGTCTTATGTTTCTTCGTCCTCTACTACGCGCTTCTTTATGCTTTAATCCATTAGATTATTTGACACATCTCATGGCGTGTGTGGTAACTGATAAGGGGTCACCGTGTTGCTTAATAGCTATAGATTAAGATATTTGAAACAAGATATAGGCTTGAGAATGACCATAGATAGTTCATCTCTTCAGTCATTTAATCCGATTTGTTATTAATGTTGTTGGTTCTTTGTTAATATCTAAATGACAGTTAAGCTTAACATCTAGCAATTAGATTGAAGCAAGGTAGCTGAATTGGTGAGCTATTATCTGCCTGTGACAATAGGTCACATATTGTCACAGGTTCGACAACCCCCGCTCCCCATAGGTTGTATTAGGATTATACTTTTTAAAAAAATGCACCAAAAATGAATAACAAATTATTTTATGTCGTGGTTGATTTAGCATATGAATAAGGATTCATTCAATGTAGTATTGGATACCCAAAGTCTGAAATCCATAAGATTGTTTGTAATCTAGTTAGAAACCAACTCCAATCACAAAATACAAGTGTTTCTTTTCCATGGTTAATAAATAAAATCCCAGCATTTCCATGTTCTTTGGTTATATTGAGTCCTGATTAATTATTCATAATACGATCATTTTCTTTTTGTCCTCATTGATGCATGAAATCGATATATAATGGTTAAGTCAAATGCACCTAACATTTTTTTAACTTCAGTAAAGGAAAGTAGAGTGTCAAACCACAAAGACTTAACATATCTTAAACACATAAACAATTAAGCTAAACAACACAGCAAACCAATGAAGGTTGGGGGATTGATTTCATATCAAGAATGACACTATATATCAAATATTAGTAAAAGTGATAAGAAAAAGCACACACCGGAGTAGATACTTCACCTTTGACCTACGAAAACTATGTATAAAAGGATAGAGAGAATGATGGGTTCAGACATTGATGTAAGATATTCTTTCCTGTATTGTCATTGCTTACTTTCGGCAAATAATGTACATTGATATTTATAGTAGGGTTTGCATAGAACAAAACGTTGTGCTTTACAAATTGGACTGTTCTATTTTAATATCTACATACTATGGACTTAGTGGTTTTGTTTTTGCAGACTTTGGGCTCGATGAATGTGTTTTGGGCTGGTCCAATACTAGTGTCGCAATATGCCCCCTCGTTCTAAACTCCTAAAGTCTTGAGTTTTGAACAAATTTCTTGAAACCGTGTACTTGAGAGCGGTTTTGTAAGAAAACCAACAGTCTGGTCTCCTGCATGTATAAACTGAATGGTCAATGCTTTGTTTGCCATGCCATCCTCTCTCTGACAAAGTGGAAATCCAAAGCTATATGCTTTGCTCTCGAGTGAAATACGGGGTTGGAGGCTAAATATGTTGCCCCGAGATTGTCGCACCACAAAATGGGAGACTAGCGTAGAAAAATCCCCAAATCCGCTAGAAGCTACTGGATCCAGATAGCTTCACAAGTTGCGTGAGCGAGGGCACTATATTTGGCCCCAGTCGTTGATCTGGCCACTGTGGGTTGCTTTTTTAACTGCCAAGAGAGCAAATTACGACCAAGATATACACAAAGTCGGTGGTCGACCATCAATCTTCAGAGCAGCCGGCCCAATCCGCATATGCAAAGGCGGAAAGCTGGAGAGAAGAATTGGCAAAGATAAATAATGGAGCTGGTGGGTCGAATTCAGGTAACGCAACAATCTTTTTAACCCTTTCCAGTGATTTTCAGTAAGGCGATGCATGAATTGACATAATCTGTTCATAGAGTAGCAAATATCGAGTCTTGTAAGGGATATGTATTGTAGTCCCCCTAAAAGACTACAAAACAAAGTGAGATCTGTGAAGGGTGAAGAAGTAGAGTCTAACATATTTGAGCTTGTAGCTAGAAGGGTAGAAACAGGCCGGGAGTTTGAGAGATTGGCTCTGGAAACTAGGTTTGAGATGTAACGTTCCTGGGATAGGTATAGACCTTGTGGATTGTGCTCCACCTGAACACCTAGAAAATAGCTTACAGGACCAAGATTTCTAACAGGAAAGTGTGAATAATCTGGTAATGCACTAGGATACAATCTGAGAGGAATTACCAGCCACAATTATGTCATCAACGTATATAAGAGCTAGAAGATACTCAGTACATGAGGCATAGATAAATAAAGATGAATATGCTTTAGAACTTCAAAAGGCCATTGAAATTAAGGTAGAACTGAGTTTAGAAAACTAGGCTCTAGGCGCCTGTTTGAGACCGTAAATGGACTTTTGTAATTGACATACATGGTCTGGATAGAGAGGGTGGGTAAAACGTGGAGGTTGGGACATGAAAACCACTTCTTCTAATTCCCCTTGTAAAAATGCCTTTTGTATATCAATTTGATGTAATGCCCAGCCATGAGTGATAGCCAATGAGAGAATTAGGGGGATAATGGTAGGCTTTACCACAGGTTGAAGGGTTTATGGTAGTCTAGGCCCTCTATTTAAGTGTACCCCTTAGCAACTAGACATGTTTTATGTCTCTCAACAGTACCATCAGAATTCCTCTTGATCTTAGAACCCATTTAGCCCCAAGAATGTTTGTAGTATTGGGTTTAGGGACTAGCCTCCAGGTCTGAGTTTTAAGAAGAGCCTCAAATTCTTGCACCATGGCCTGCCTCCATTCAGGGTAAAGATGGGCCTCTTTGTATGTTGGTTCTTTAGGAATAAACAAAGGGGATGTTTTAGTGTGTTCAGCAAATGGCCAAGGAACTGTACCATCCTGTCTGATAAGTGACTTTTTGATGTTTTCCTTAGCACGAGTGACCATGGGGTGAGGTAGAGGATTTTGATAAGTGGCTTTTTGATGGTTCTTTATAGTAGGGTTTACATAGATCAAAATGTCATGCTTTACAAAGTGGACTATTCTATTTTAGTATCTACAGACTGTGGACTTGGTGGTTAGTTTCTGTAGACTTTGGGCTCGATGACTGTGTTTTGGGCTGGTCCAATACTTGTGTCTCAATACGACCCTATTATAGAAAGAATGTGATTCTCAAGCTGAACAACATGTTATAAAGTCATCAAGATCTAGTAATCCTCATTGGCCTAGACAAGATCCCTTAAACAAAACTGAAATCGAGTACACCAAAACCATTAAGAGGAAGAAATCATCAGAAGGAGAAAGATAAAATTCTCAAGTGTGGAGTGAGACAATAATCTTCGTAATAGGTTTAGATGAACTCTTCTGATTGTTGAGTTGTGATTATGAGATATAATAACGAGCAAACAAAGTGAGACAAGGATTACGTGGTTCGATCTTAAATGATCTAGTCCATGGAGGGGGGAGGGTTGATAGAGGTTTTAGTATGATTGAGAGAATACAAATGTAGAGAGAGTAGCATTCAATGCGTGAGAAATAAATGAGGCATTGATTGCTATTTATGAGGAAAAAGATAGATGATCCAGCTTGCTGCTCCTTTGTATCCAAAAAGATGACGCGGGCTACCTCCACATGGAGTAGGATTGACATCACTCGGGTTGGGTCTGTTAGAGACGAAGCTTCCTTTCCTTGCCTGGTTGCTCGTTAATCCCGAAAAGGACACATCAACCTTGGGGTATTTAATGATGTGTCGGGGAGAGGTGCGAGTGGTAAAGACGGGTTGTCTAACAAGACTGATGGATGAGGTGTTAGCGTCACACATGCTAGGTCATGAGTGCTCCTACGCGGTAGAGCCGGGATCACTACAAAGTGAGTTGGCTGAGGAACCTGGCGATGTGTCAGCTGGGGAAATCTGGCTGGTTCTAGTCGGCTATTACCGGGCTTAGCTTTCACTTTGGGGTCGGGGTTTCTGTTGAGGAAACCCGGCTGAAGCCCATCCTGGACTCGATGCTTGGTGGCTGGCTAACTCACGTCTCGGTTGTTGGATTCTCCTCAGGTTACATGCTTTATAAATACGAAATATGATTAGTTTTCTCGATGACATGGTTAAGGTGCAATTCATTACATAGTACCAACATGTGGGTGAAGGTGTCCTTCACTCGAACAGGACATGCAACAAGCTAAAAAACCACCTTAAACATATATCATAGACTTTGGTTGCAATATAAGATATAAATTTTCCCTCTAAATCAAGTCACGAATGACACTCTGCCGGGAGTCATCACTTCCGACCTCATCATGGAGCATTATTTCATGGCATCTATAGGTCTTGTACATAAGTATGTGGGCACAGACAGCTTGTTTGACTGGGATTTGTGTGTTGGACTAGTGACTAACTTGATCTAAGAGCAATTTTCAATTCTAGAATAAAATCGATTTACAACCGACAGTCGGTCAGGAGTTGGTTAACACATGAACATAACAACCGACTCACAACCACAACTCCTTGTGCAAAAATCTTCCATTTCAACATGACGTAAGCTTAAAATCTTATAGCTTAAATCATGACATGAAAGTACAAGATAAATGTTTAAAGATTTCATACTAACAATCAAAGTAGGTGTAAGTTGACAATGCACCCTGTTAAGAGATCAAGGGCATAAGATCTTCATTAAGCATAATACAACCCCTAAAGAGAAAGAGAGAGATCATCTAATCAACCCTTGATGTAGTTTCTAAATACAAATGCATTGGTTTGGAATTCGTACTCAAATTGCCTCTCAATTATAAAATTCGTTGGAATCCAAAAGAACTTCTTCTTCAATTTGGCTAAGAGAGCGCGAGAGAGGCCAGAAGTGTTTCTATGGCAAGTCAAGTTTCAATCTAGCCTCTTAGAATTAATAGGAGGTTTTATTTATGTTTATTGTCCTTTGTTAGTTTTGTATTGTTACAATTCTTAGGAACTGTAACACCATTGGGGAGAAAGGTTCATTTTGAACCTCAATGTTGCCTCTAAGCTAGATTCTCACCCACTTATTTAAAAAAGGGAAATTTCATTAAATGCCACTATATTTTTGGCTATTTCATGAAATGTCTTAGAAAAAGGAAATGTCATGAAATGTCACTATATTTTTGCAAAATTCCATGAAATGGCATTGACCAGAAGGAGAAAAAGACAAAAACCTCATACTATTTGACAAAGTACTTTTAAAGTTCACAATATGCCCCTAAGTGCTAAAAATTTCACTAAAATTCACACAAAAATTCAAAATACTAAAAACTATTTAAAATATTATAAAAAATTAAAGAAAATTTAAAAATAAAATAAAAATATATTAAATACATAAAATATCAAAATAGGTAAAAAGTTTCTTAGAATGTTTAATTATTCATTACCATAAAAAAGAATATAGTGTTTTAAAGCCATATTCTATACCATATATTCTACTAATTTCTACCAATTAAGTACCATAATTTATACCAATTAATATCAAAATTTTTACCATACATTTTTTAAATATTTTTTTCTAATAATTCAAATTATTTATTCAAAATAAATTAGTTTATATTTTTGAAAGAATATATAGAATATTTATTTTTAATATTTATATTCTAATTTACAGATAACAAAAAATATTATGTCATAAAGTTACCTACAAAATAGAATACAAATTAGAAAAAATTAATTTACAAAAATATTCTTTAGAAAAATAAATAATTTATATTTAATAAATAATAAATAAAAATATTTTTCAAAACTATGAACTATTTATTCAAAATAAATTATATTATATTATTTTAACTAATATTAAAAAAATATTTTAAAAATGTATATTCTATTTTGTAGATAAAAAAATATTATGCCATAAAGTTATATGTAAAATAGAATATAATTGTTTTAAAAAAATCTTAATATTAGTTGAAGAATATAAAATAACTTATTTAGAATAATTAATTTAAATTGGTAGAAAAAATAATCTAAAAATGTAAGGTGAAAATTAGGGGGTTGGTAGGTTCAGAATCTTTGGATGGGTGTGTTTGGTGTACCAATCCAGGTACTCTGGGACACAAGCATGCAACCAAGCCCTTGTACATTCATACCCTGGCATCAGCACTTTAGGTGTGCTGTCCCACACACTATACATGAGGGGTATACACAGGTGTATGGTTTTTTTGTCCTTTTTTTTCAAACCTTGAGTTGGGTCTAATAGGATGTAATGGGATACAGTGAACGTACCCAAACTAGCGTAGACAATGATCTGGCATGTATGGCTCATTCACCCCTATAATCTGTAGGGTACCCCTGTACCATGTACGTCCTCCATGAACATTAACATTTTCTCGACCGTACGACAACCAATCAATCTACAATGTTTGATAGGAAAATGTAGACAACAATGAAAGACAAAATCGAGTAATAATAATGGTACAATGTGTTAACAACTACAAACACTTACATTAAGAGCAGTCAAAGCATCTAGATGCTCACGATAGCCTTGCAGTGTCCGATGATCATGAATTTGAGAGTTAGACATCACCCATCTTAGAGCCCAAGGTCTGTCATCCTAAGCACACTAGTCTGGGCTAATCGCTGGTCTTAAAGTGGGGAAGTACACAAATCCAACACTGTGCATATAAAAAAACAATAAAATGATTCTCCATAAATAATTATTAATACTTAATAAGTCGTCAGGTACTAGATGCACATTAGCACACATACCTCAAGCAATGTCATACAACTACCAATTCCAATAGAGCCGACACGAGAGGCTATCCCGAGCTGGCGATATAACCATGCAAGATGACCAGCTCCTCATGCATATTTATTAAGCTTCGTAGCACACCTTATGGGAGCTAGTAACCAAAACAACTGTGGACTGAGACGACCATGCGATTTTTCAGCTAATTTGGTGGTACCGATCAAATGATACAACCAACCACACGTTTGCTTCATTAGATCTTCATGTCCATATCTACAGTGCTGCACCAAGCCCGCAATGGATACAACACTGGTATCTCATAGTGTCTTTGTCATAGTTTGAACATTTTTCCCAAAATCAAGACACTCAGTCATTACTTCCTTTAGCTCAGGGGTGGACGACTGTCCTTGCACTACACGACCAACGATGGGGATTTGCAGTATCATCCACACATCATGCAGGGTAATTGTCATCTTACCAAATGGCATATTGAATGAGTTTGTATCAGGCTGCCACCTCTTCACAAAAGCACTGATGAAGGACATATTGTTCTGTGGCATTGTAATATCCTATATGTGCTCTAGACCAGAGTACTTAATCATGTTCCTTGCTCTTTGCAAGAAACTTTATCCTTTGGCTAGCTAGTAAGCATCACTTTACGGGATTTGAAACTCAAAACCCCACGATCCTACATAATGACCAACAATTTAACACTTACAAAACATAATGTGATTTACGTGATCAAATACAGGAGAAGATAGAGAACATACCTGAGTCGAGCACCATAAGTCAAGTGCTACATGACCCTCGAAGCTAGGGATAACACTAGTAAGTAGTGGACCGCCAGGAACGGGCACATCTATCAACTTCCAAGCATTAGGAATCACTGCAACCCTCCTTAGCGTTGCTTCCTCGCCAGTGTCATCCTCCTGATCAATGACAACATCATCTTCAGCATCCTCTTCCTCCTCCACGTCGGGTGATTCATCATCATCAGCAACACCACCATCGTCATCAACATATGGCGAACACTCGATCATCACATAGTCCCCATCAGCACGTGCGTGTGATGGGCGAGGTAGGCGTGATGAACTATCCCCGCCTGACATCTGAGCTTGCAAAGAAGAAATGTGGTGGCTTCCCTCGCCCGAGATGTTAAAGCTAGCATTATGCATCGGTTTTACAGACCAACCACTGCTAGATGATGACAACACTGGCATGCGTCTCTGCGGTATATGATCGTAAATCGTCGAGCCATCCACCGCTTCCCCTGGTGGTGCAGGTATCTCAAATGCCGGGTCAGTGAAAGATTGACCCGGATGGAATGATGAGTGACGTGCTGCTTCCATGCGGGGGGGGGGGGGCAGGATTACTCAGCCCTTCACCAGGAGCACGTGCAAGACGATACGAGGCCGACATAGGTTGCTCCATACCCCGGTCTTTCTTCTTCTTGGAGTATACATGTTTCACTGCTTTTTTAAGTCTGCCCTTTGCTGCATATGAATATCAAACAATTATAATTCATTCATAATATTAAAATTCAACATAAAAAAATATACGGTCAACCCACAATAGGGCTCGAATCAATAGTTAAAAAACAGTCGAGCCCTCCAGGGCAAGCACCACAGCGACTCGAGCTCAGTCAGGTCGAGCCGCATTGTCACTTGTATTGACACTTAAAAAAAAGTCGAGCCATGCTGTGGCTCAACTTCTTCCAGGCCAAGCACCACAGCGACTCGAGTTCCAGCAGGTAAAGCCACCCACGGGCTCAAGTTCAATCAGGTCGAGCCGCACAACACCTCTAAACATGAAAAAAAATACAGATTGTGGGTCGAGCCGCAGCAGGGCTCGATGTTATCTAGGTCGAGCCGCACAGGGGTTCTAGTCACTCCAGGTTGAGCCGCATATGGGCTCCACTCACTCCAGGTCGAGCCAAATCTGGGCTCGAGTTTTGAGTTTTTCTTCAAAATTTTCAAGTTTGTTCTTAATTTTCCATGCTAGATTTAGCTCAATTGAAGTTTAATTTCAAAAAATAACAGCAAATTCATACTCAGGACACCCAAATCTATAAGCTGGAAAAAACAAATTCGAAAAACTCACCAAAACATTTTTTCGGCGGTGGTGATGCGGTGGTCCAGCTGGTGGTCGGCGGCGGCTCCAGCGGTGGTGCTGGGCAGTAGAGGGGGCAGAGGGGAGAGTAGGAGGGAAAGAGAAAGGAAGAGAGATAGAGGGAATGTGAGAAATGAATTAATCTATCTTGTTTCGGCTATATACAGTGAGAGCGTTTTTTTACTCGAAATTGGCGTTTTCATCTACGATTTCAGTATGACGTTTCTAAAAGTGTAACAATGTTTGTAATTTAATCAAATGTAACGTAAAATGTCGTTTACTAATGTGGAGTCACAATTATAACGTTCAAATGCAATAAAAACGGGTTTAACGTCTTTTATTACAATGAGAGCGTTTTTTACGGTTTACGTTGATGAAATGATTTTTTCGAAAATGAAAAGTCACAACACGATGTCATTACATGTTTACAACATTAATATGATTTAAAAAAAATTATACTGCGATGATTAGTAATTTTGTACTGCAAATAGCAACGCAGTAAAATTATGGTATTTAATTGGTATACATTATGGTAATTAAATGGTATAAATTGGTAGAAAAATCATAATAAATTATGTGCTTAAAACACTATATTTTTTATGGCACTAAATAATTAAAAAAATCTAATAAATGCTTACTATTCAATATTTTATAATATTTTAATATATTTTTCAATTTTATTTACTTTTAAAATATTTTTTATAATTATCTATATTTTTATAGTATTTTAAATGTTAAGTGAATTTTAGTGTTTTTTTACACTTAGGGGCATATTGTGAACTTTAAAAGTACTAGTTAACTAGTAAGGGTATTATTGTTTTTTTTCTTCTGGTCAATGACATAGTGGCATGCATTTCATGAGCTTTTACAAAAATATAGTGGCATTTTGTGATTTTCTTTTTATTTGGGGGCATTTCATGAATTAGCCAAAAATATAGTGGTATTTCATGAATTTTCCAAAAAAAAATAATAAAGTCTGAAAATGGTGCTACATTTTTGTAAAGTTCATAAAATGCCATTATTGTCCTTGACCAGTAGGGAAAAAGACAAAATAACCCCTACTAGTTATAGTTAACAAAATACTTTTAAAGTTCACAATATGCCCCTAAGTGTTAAAACCCAAAGAAATTCAAAATACTATAAAATATATAAAATTTTAAAAATAAAAAAGTATATTAAAATATTGATTTTTAAAAAATATTTCTTAGATTTTTTTAAATTGTCAAGTACCATAAAAAGAATATAGAGTTTTAAACACATAATTATACCGATTTTCTACCAATTCATACCTATTAGTAACATAATTATACCAATTAAGTACAAAAAACATTATGTCATAAAGTTATATGCAAAATAATAGAATATAAATTTTAATTTTTTTCTAAACATTATAGAAAATATAAAATAATTTATTTTTAATAAATAATTTAAATTGGTAAATAAAAGATAATTTAAAAATGTATGGTAGAAATTATGGTACTTAATTGGTATAAATTATAGTACTTAATTGATAGAAAAATCGGTATAAATTATGTATTTAAAATTCTATAATCCTTTTTATAGTATTGAATAATTCAAAAAAAATCTACGAAATATTTACTTTTTTTTATCAATATTCTAAGCAATTTAAATGTTATTTTTTATTTTTTTTCCAATTTCTATTATATATTTTTTGTATTTTATAGTTATTTTGATTTTTAGTTATTTTTTTGTAAGTTTTTTAATACTTAGAGGCATATTGTGAACTTTAAAAGTACTTTGTTAACTAGTAGGAGTCTTTTTATCTTTTTTTTCTTCTGGTCAATGTTTATAGTGGTATTTTATGGACTTTTGTAAAATTATAAAGGCATTGTGCGACTTTCCCTTTTTAGAGATATTTTATAAATTAGTCAAAATCATATTGGCATTTTATGAAATTAAAAAAAAAGGAGAGATCATTAAAGATCGAAGAACAGATCATACAGACTGTTACAAGATAATCCCGTGTCCTCTCATTAACGTAAAGTGTGTTTGTATAATAAACCCTAGAACCATTTACTAAAGATAATATCTCAACCACCTGTGGATAAAATCTAAACAACTTAAAGATATACTGAAAAAAATAATAAACAATATATACTCCTAATTATATACATATATACGGCAACACTCCCCCGCAGTCGAAGCGGGAGGTGGTCGAACGCGAAGGCTGGACCGAAAGTCTTCAAACAGGACCGGAGGTACAGTAGCGGACCCAGAACTTTTGTTTAGGGGGGTAAAAAAAATTTTGACACTATTATTCCTTAAAACATTATGTTATTTTTGTATTTTTTCAAAAAATCATAAGAGCATTCTACAAATTTTTAAACGTTTCGGGGGCCGGTGCCCCGCCCCCTCCTTTGGATCCGCCCCTGCCGAGGTAAACCTTTGGTGAAGATGCCTGCTACCTGATAGCGAGAGGGGACATGATGAACACGGACTTCACCCTTGGCGATCTTCTTACGGACGAAGTGGATATCAACTCAATGTGTTTCGTACGTTGGCGATGAATCGGATTCCCGGAGATAAATAACACTAACATTGTCACAGTAGACTATAGTAGCCTTGGGTACTGGGCAAAGAAGCTCGAGAAGGAGATTACAAAGCTAGCAAGTCTCAGACACGACATTGGCAACCCCCATGTATTCTGCTTCAACATTCGATCTAGACAAAACGTGTTATCTCTTCTCATGTCTAAGGAGTAAGGGTGTTCATAACCGGTTAACCGGCTATTCGGTTAACCGAGAACCGGTTAACCGTATTTGATGGTTAGTCAATATTGATAACCGTAACCGCTTTATTTAGAAACGGTTAACGGTTAACCGCCGGTTTCGGTACAATTTTTCCAGTTAACCGTAAACCGGAATAAGAAAAAAAGTACTATTTTAGATTACTATCTATAATTAAAATCATAAAATTTTTCGTTACATCATAAGTTTTGTTATTACAGCAAGTCATCTTATTAATTGTACAAAATATTATAGTAATGATACGAAATATTAATTGTAAAATAACTATATAATGGTAACGATACGAAATATTAATTATAAAATATATGATAAAAAATATGACCTTCATCGATTTCTATATCTTCTAATTCAAAAATTATATTATCTAACACAAAATATAAGGTTAGAATTCAAAAGAAGAAAGAAAAGTATATAAGGATTTTTAGAAAATCTATTTTTTTTAATTTATAAATAGTTAAACGGTTAATCCGGTTAACCAGGTGGGTTAAATCTGATAACCGTAACCGTAACCGACTTACTTAATTGGTCGGTTAACTGAAACCGAAAAATCGGTACGTTTAACCGGATTTTCGGTACGGTATTCCCGGTTTCGGTATCGGTTATACGGTTAAGGTTTTTTTTTAACACCCCTACTAAGGAGATCTTAACAAGTGTGAACTACTTGAATTAACAGTAATTCAGTCGAAGCAGCCACATCTCAGAGGACCTTCCAGTTTTGTGAGAACTAAGCAATTGCAGGCCTACTCCTCCATCCATGGAAGGTGAAATTATGATCAAGCGATAGATCGTTGAACGAATGATCTTTCTTCATGTTGATGAAATTTTCGAAAAGAATGAATTCCATAGGAGAAAAATAAAGAAAACTTAATTATGATGGTGCAAGAAAAAGAAACGTCAACAGGGGCGGAAGATGATGATAAGAAGCGTATGGTGAGAAGTTGCTGGTGTCGTTCGAAATTCGTTGGTTTTTTTCCCAGCTGTATGCAGCTTATGTGTTGTGGCTGTTTAAAAATTATGAGCAGCCAAAAAATTCTAAGTGTTCAATAACGACGGGTCAAACATTGACATATGTGTGCAATTAGGTCTGACAATTCGGGTTGATGGGTCGGGTTGATATCAACCCTAATCCAATCCATTTAAAATATCATTAATCCAACCCAACCCAAAAATAATCGAGTTAAAAAATCATGACCCTAACCCAACCCAATTAAAATCATTCAACCCTAACCCAACCCACCCGACCCATTTTTTAAGCCAACATAATAACTTATATCGACTTTAAACGATATGTTATGCAAAGAATCCAGAGTCCTGCACAGTTTCCTATGAATTCAAAAATCTGATAACATGTGCTCTTTCCATAGGTTTCTTTTTATGAATCCTTTTTAGATTTATACATGATCCTAGTTAATCAAATAGAGAACAAAAATAAAGACAAATGATTCATTCCCTAATCCAGATAGAGAATATCTTAATAAAACGTCAAAATTTCATGTAGTAGGAAATCTTAAAAGTGATGGCAAACAAAAACCATAAATAAAAACCGTTCGGGTTAAACCAACCAGGTTATTACTTTCCTCCTCTCAGCAACTACGCAGCTTCAGGTCCGTTTCTACATTCTTTCTTTCTTCTATCAGTATAATATCATCTCTTCTTAATTTGTGAAATTTGATCAATTAAACAATCAGACCAGCGAAGTCTCTAGAACAACTCCGTATAATACTACTACTACTACTTGCTCATCCGATCACACCAAGGTTTCAAGATCTGATATCAGAACTACTATGAATTATGTGGTGTACAAACTGTTAGCGAAAGTGGTATAAAATGCAACTGTCTCATTATTAGCAAGCATGGTAACTATATATCCATCAATCGATCCGTTATAAGTTAGTCAGTTAGCTAGTTTGCTTTTGAATTAGTAAATTGATTAATTTGTTCATAGTTTCTTCCACTTCCAATGGACCAGGGAAATCCAACCAGCAACAACATTACACACCAGCAAGCTCTATATAACAGTTAGAAGAACATTATGCAGCACAATATTCGCACTATTGCTACATAATTCACTAAGAGATCTATCATCAAGATCATACTTACAAAAAATATACATCTCCAACTTTTATTCACCCTTAGACACCATCTAAACACACCACTCGTGTTGTATCATTTACAAAAAGCCAAAAACATATTTCATTCACAAAAAAGCAGCATCATAGAGTATCAGTACATCAGCATCTACAGCCTACCAAAAGTTCTTCACCAGTCAAGGTTATGATTCGTTAACTTCTTTATCTGCTAAGCTCAAACCAGCTGTGAGAGCCTCCAACGTAGCATTCTCTTTGCTCAAATCTATCATTTAAGAACAATACTCGTTGTTTAACACATGTAACATCAAATATTCAAATAATATTTCACAATAATAACTATACTACAAGTATTAACCTTTACCACTAAACAACCAATTGTTCGAACACATTAAAGCTTCCACAACCTCAGGATTAAGTGAACTACGATACTGATCCAGAGCTTTTCCACCCATACTAAAAGCACTTTCAGAAGCAACACTATAGGAACACTAAGCACATCTCGTCCCATGGCAGCCACCTCGGGATATTGAATATCATGTGTTCTCCAAGAATTCATTATATCAAACTTATTATTCATCTCATCAGAAAGCTTATACCTTGGCTCTTCCAAATAAAGATCCAGCTGAGACTTCGTACAAGTATTCTCTTCAGATTCAAGTGATTTAAATTCCTATAAATTACACAAAAGACCAAATTAGAACACAAACATTTTACACGATGCATGAAATTTTGGTAGATGACAAGTAATACCTCAAGGAATGCAGTCTTGATGTTACTCTCACCATCGATAGACAGTGAGAGGGTTGTTGGTGAAAAAGAAGCAGAAATAGAAGGGGACTGATTTTTGTCGGTATTCTTTCCTATATACTCATCAAACACCATGTACAACTCAGATTACAACCGAATGACTCACTCTTCAATAGTAATTGTAGTGGAACATGTCTATAGTAGAAAGATATGCATTATCATCTTCAGTTTCTTGCGTTTCTGGCTGTCTCCTACTTCTAAGACATTTATGGGACGAGAGAGAACTGCAAAATGACGTGTCTGTGCTTCATAAATACTAAAGCTAATTAAGAGCAAGGAAAGAAACAAAATTGATGAAATTGGCATGATGAATCCTGAAATAGTGGCAAAGTCTAGTTCGAAATTAGAGAAGTCATGGAGTAACATATCAACCAAACAAACAAACACAAAAGGAGAAATAGGTTTTGAGAATCCTACCTACATAATCACAACAACAAGAAGCACCTCAAGATGACAATTTCTAGTATAGTAAAAAAAGTATACGAGCATGCTTATCCAAAAATCAATATACTATCTTGCTATTGTCAAAAGAAAATAGAGACAAAAGAATGTGAAAAGGTGGAGAGGAAGAGACGAGAACGCTGTGATGCATGAGAAAGAAAAACATGAGGAAACAAAAACAAACCTTCGGCCTAGATGAACAACGGCACCTGGACTGGATATGTGAGTCTGCTGCACCGCACCGCAAGACATTAGGGTTTTTAACCTTACGCTAAGATTTGACTGGGCCATGTGGGCCAATGGGTAAAAAATTCTAGGCTAAGTATTATTTGGTCTTAAAATAATTTTATATACAAAAGTAATTTATATTTTATTATTTATAAATATATTTTCAGGTTTCGGGTTGGGTCGTGGGTTGGGTTTAGATCACTACCCTAACCCAACCCAAAAAATTAGGGTCTTACCCAAACCCAACCCAAAAAATAAATGGGTCAATAATCAGGATCCTAACCCACAAAAAATCGGGTTGGGTTCGGGTTGGGTTAAAATTGCCAGGTCTATGGTGCAATTACTTCAATCCTCCTCACATTTGTTAACTACAAACATCTTTTCCCCTGTTTTCTCCACCGCATTTTTCTTCGATCTTCATCCCGTTCCTTTCTCTCTTTTTGTCTCTCTTCTTCTGTCACTTATATCTTCAACCATCATCTCTCAGGTTAAGGATGTCATGCCTTCTTAAAAAAACATAAGTTAACTCCTAATACGCTTGCATTTTCCATGTATACTTGTAGCTTATTCGAACTCAAAACCTATACGGCCATAATTTCCGTCATTTTGGCTTGGGCAGATTTGTCATTTGTGCTGACTTGGAATGCAGAATCGTGGTTGTTTTACCTAAAGCCACCAAAATGAGGAAATTTGGACGTTTATCATAAATGTCACGATGGACATGTATTTAGGATGACAATGGGTCGGGTTTGGGTCGGGTGGACTATCACCCGCACCGGTCACCCGACTTCGCCTGCTCCACCCGTACCCGACCCGTCATCTGTTCTGTATCACCCATCACCCGTTTCACCCGTCACCCGCGGGTGAAGCGGGTGAACCCGTTTACCCGTTTGTTTTTCTTTTTCCTTGTTTGCAAGTTAGGTTTACAAATTGGTGTGAGTGGAGAGAAAATAGAGACGCGGAGCATGTATAATCTATGTTCGCCGGTGAGGGTTGCAAAATTTACTTCAGAGAAAATAATGAAATATTGCACAGTTCATGTACGTTCCATGTTCGCCAATTATGGTTGCAAAATTACCATGAGTGAAGAGAGAAAATAGAGGCGCAGAGCATGTATGCTCAATGTTCACCTGTTAGGATTGCGAAATTACCTTCAGTGAAGAGAATGAAAAACTTCGCAGAACATGTAAGTTATTTGTTTTTTAGTTAGGGTTTCAAAATTACCGAGAGTGAAGAAAGAAAATAGAGGCACAGAGCATCTTTGTTCCATGTTTGCCAGTTAGGGTAGCAATTACCTTCAGTGAAGAGAATTAAAAACTACACAGAGCAAGTATGTTAGGCCTGTAAAATTTACCGAGAGTGGTGAGAATAAAGAATGGCAATCACCCAGAGCATGAATGTTCCTTGTTCACTAGTTAAGGTTACAAAAATCGCGAGTGAAGGAGAATGAATAATAAGTAACAATTTAACATAATATAATATATATATATATATATAATGTATGCGGGTGAGCGGGTCGGGTGATGGATGAAAAATGTTCACCCGTCACCCGACCGGCATCCGCACCGGTTCCACCCGTCACCCGTTTTTCACCCGTTTTATATGGGGTTTTCACCCGGCTTAGCGGGTCGGGTGACTGGGTGAAATGGGTACCCGCGGACCCATTGCCATCCCTACATGTATTCGGTATTTATCGGATCTGAAGCCCGCAGGAAGCAGTGTTTGACCACCCAATTAATGTCCAAAAAGTCCAGAAAGCCCAACTAATGTTAATATGTTTAACTTTATTTAAGTTAAATAAGTAACATAATAATTTTATTTTTAAAAAACTTGAATGCGTTCACGTGGAATATATTTATAAATTATCGTGGATACATAAAAATCAAGTTTAAATAAATACGTAGAATCAACTTCAACAACTCAGTGTATCATTTCCAAATGTTTATAGTCTTCACGTTCATCAATCAGTGAAGCTTTGTAAAATGATAAATCGTAAAAAAAAAAATCTTATGTACAATGACTCGATAAGAATGGTAAAAAGAAAAGCTATATAACATTAGTGTCATTATTTTAAAATAGTCATAGAAACGATCATAGATGATTATGTACATGTTTCTAATCATCAATGGAAACGTACATTTATAAATTATCATGAATACATGAAAATCAAGGTTAAATGAATATGTAAAATTGACTCCAACAATCAGTTAAGCTTTGTAAACTGATAAATTGTAAGAAAATATTTTTATACACAAGAATTCAATAAGAACGGCCAAAGAAAAAGATATATAACAGTTAGTGTCATCTATTTTAAAATAGTCATGGAAACGGTTATAGAAGATTGTGTACATGTTTATAATAATTAGTGAAAAAGTTCATAAATTATGAATACGTAAAATCAACTTCAAAAGCTCGGTTTATCGTTTTCAAACGTTATAAATTATGAATACGTAAAATCAACTTCGAAAACTCAGTTTATTGTTTTCAAACGTTTATAGGCTTTGCATTCACCAGTCAGTCAAGCTTTGTAAACTAATAAGTGCTAAGACAATATTCTTATACATAATTATTCGATGAGAATGACCAAGAGAAAAGATATATAGCAGTTAGTTTCATATATTTCAAAGTGGTGATGAAAATGATTATTGCAGACTATGTACATGTTTCTAATCATCAGTGGAAACGTTTATAAATAATTATGGGTACGTAAAAATCAAGGTTAAATGAATACGTAAAATCAACTTCAACAACCCAGTTTATTGTTTCCAAACGTCTACAACCTTCATGTTTATCAACCAGTCAAACTCTATAATTAACCTGATAAATGCTAAGAAATATTCTTATACATAATGATTCGAGGAAAAGGGCCAAGAAAGCAGATATATAACAATTAGTGTCATGTTTTCTATAATAGTAATGAAATCGGTTATAGAACGTTGTGTAAATGTTTCAAATTATCAGGGAAAAGCTAAATGCTAAACCATAAAGTATCGAACGAGTTAAAAAAGATTATCTTACACCACACACCCTAAAAGCCACCTTATGAGAGCTAAAACATCGAAAGCTTATTTTAGGGTTTGTAACCCTAAACCCTAATCCACAAACCATAAAAATATGCCAAGTGAGTGATGATATTATTAAATATAGAACAAGTAAAAAAACATATTGCCCTACACCTTACGCCCTAAAAACTACCATATGAGAGTTAAAATGTCGAAGACTTATTTTAGAATATGTAGTTTAGGGTTAAACCATAAACTCTAAAAATATGCTAAGTCATTGGTGACATTATAAAATATAGAATGAGTTAAAAAAGATCACCTTATAACCCTAAACCTCAAACCTTGAAAACCTACCAAAAACTTATAACATTATAAGGGTATAAAAATGAATCACAAAAATATATATTATAGTGTATTCATCACCTTGTTAAAAGCTATGAATATGTGATAAATATTTCCATTTGAAATTGTATCTATGATAGTATATTAAGGCCTCGTTCGTTGTCGGCGATTCAAATTTTAATCTGATTTGTAAGACACATATTAATGTATGATTGGATAGCATTCTAACTTTTTACACATGTCAATATGCAACATGTTAACTATAGTTAGATTAAAGAATTCGCAGCTAAAGCCGCGTTTCAACGCGTTGGCCGAACGGACTCTAAAATTGTTCATCAATAGAAAATTGATGGCCACCGAAGCCCGCGCGGCTAGGACGACAGTAGTAGTCTAGTATATGTGTGAGTCTTTGTCAAATGTGAGAGGATGGATGAGGATACTATGGATGGAGGAGATTACTTTATCAGTTCGGAGACCCTAGAGATTGCCACAATACAATATGGAGAATGCCATTTGTCAAATTGTGAATGGGGGAATAAATGAGAAAAAAAAAGAAAGGAAAAAATTGGGGATGCGTGTGTGTCTACGGTAGTTTGGGGGGCTGGATGTGGTTTAATTTGTAGGAGAGAGAAATAATTGTTTTTTTCAAAATGTTATAACTAACAAAATATAAATGCAAAAATAAAAAAATTATATCATTGTTCATCATTTTTTGTGCTCTTCAAAACAAGATGCATCATGGGTATGTTTTGGTAAACTTAAAATTTTATGTTTTTATAACGAGTATATATTATGTATTTTTAAAGTGAATCTTATTCATTAACAAAATGAATCTTCTTTAACAATAAAATGAACCTTATTCATCAAGAAAATGAATCTTATCCCAAACACTCTAAAAAACACCCTAGGAAAGTTAAAAACATCGAAGACGTTTGTGTGGTTTGTAGTGCAGGGTTTAGGGTTCACTTTCAATAAATGAAAGGTTCATACTGTTCTTGCATACGTTTGTGGTAGGAATAACTTTTACTAGTATTAAACAAAATATTCACTTTTCTTAAACCTTTGATTCACCTTTAAAAAACCTTTGATTCATTTTTCTTAAACCTCTGATTCACTTTTCTTAAACCTCTTATTCACTAAAGTTAAATAATCTCTAATACGAGAATCACTTTTCTTAAACCTTTTATTCACTTTTCTTAAACACATGATTCACTTTATAAAAACCTTTGATTCACATTTCTTAAACCTCTTAATCACTTTAGTTAAACAATCTACGCTTACGAGATTTACTTTTCTTATTACTTTGATTCACTTTGTAACAACTTGTGATTCATTTTTTAACAACCTTTGATTCACTTTTCTAAAACCTCTAATTCACGCTAATCAAACAATCAGAATCACCTTAGTTAAACAATCTCTGTTTATGAAATTCACTTTTTTAAAAACTTCTTATTCACTTTTACTCAACTCTGTGATTCACTTTTTAACAAACTTTGATTCACTTTTTAACAACCTTTGATTCACTTTTCTTAAACTTAAGATTCACAATTAATCTAAAATATGTACATACAAAAAATAAAAAATTAAAATTTGCCAAAACATATCCATGATGCATCTTGTTTTGAAGAGTACAAAAGATGATGAACAATGGTATAAAATTTATATTATTTGGACTTATATATAATAAAATACAATTTTAAAGTTTTAAAAAAGTATAAACACACAAAAAGACAAAATAAATAATACTCCCTCCGTTCAAAAATATCTGTCACTTTAGAAACTTGCACACATATTAAGGAAGGTAGAATAATGACGCATGTACCCTTGCTTTTTACTTTTCCAACTAAATAATAATTACTTTTATGTTGAATAGTAGGGTTAAAAGTGGAAAAATGTGTGTAAAAAAACTAGAATGACACATATTTTTGAACAAGATTCACATCCTAAAACGACAGATATTTTTGAACGGAGGGAGTAAATGACAAAGTTGTCTATCGCCACAGTACAACATGGCATAAGAGCCATGTACTACGAATTCACGTACTTTATTGAGACAGATGAATAATAAAGGAAGGCGGTGATGTGTGCATGATGCATCATAAAAATCTGACTTGTTGAGTGTAACAAACAGTAAAATGTTCCGGAAAACTAAAACAACACGACGTAATAAGAGAGAGATATACTACCTCCGTCCCGTTATAAGTGTCTTGTTTGCTTTTTGACACGTTTTTCCACCTCAATATTAAACATACAGGGTAAAATAATTTTATAAAACTAAATTTTGTATTATATAGTTTATCATGTAAGGAATCATATGCAAAACTTAAATTTTCAAAATTAATTTATCTTATATGTTAAAAATTGAAGTCAAACAACATGTCCAAATAATAAATAGGACGGTCAAGGTGGGACGGAGGGAGGAGTAGATAACAAGTAAAAATGAGAGAGGAGAACGTGATTTCCCCCTTTTCCCCAGTTTCCAAACAAAAGTGAGGAGTTTAACAAATGATGAGCTATTTTTTTTGTCGCAACTAATGATGAGCTATTAACATCAACAGATGTTAGCCTTGTTAGGGGCGTAGAACCTACCCGTCTGTCGAGAGAGGGAGAAATCAATTCACACAACAACGATGAGCGGAAGATGGAGGGATGAAGCGTGCCAAACTGGTGCATGTCTCATCTAGCTTCAATGAAAGTGGTTAGAAAAGAAGCAAGCGCCATGGCACATCGAAAGGGAGAAGTGATGGGAGAATCGTATCGGTCGAATGGTACGTAAGAGGTAGATCTAACCCTTCTTTCTCTGACTCCAATTTTTTGGTTTCTCTGCAACAAAATATGTAGATAAACACGGTAAATCTATAGAGATTATGATTACTAACCAGAGATATATAGGTATTAGATCTAGATTTATATTAATTTACTTCTCCGAATATCACCCTAAGGGCATCCACAATGGTGTGGATTCCACCCATAGTGGTAAAAAAGAAAAAAGAAAATGATGAGGTGGAGGAGAGAATATGTGAGAGGGTTGCTTAATTAAGAACCTGGAGAGAGAAGGTTCTTGCTGACACATGGAGAGAGAATGTGAGAGAAGATATTATAATAATATTTTTGAGTGGGTGGAATCCACTTTCCTTATTGTGGATGCCCTAAGATCTCTAAACTTCCTCCTGAAAATTGACTCCTCTCTATCTCAGTTCGTCTATACCTTGCTATGGAAAAGCCACCATGAATCATCCTTCGTGTGGACCTGAGTTATAATCACTGCCATATAGCAATACAACTCCATTCAAGGATTCATTCCTCATTTTGTTGTCATGGATGTTTCATGGCGGACATTCCATAAATGCGTAACTGATCACACCATCCTGAAAAAACCTAGCTATTCAACTTTGAACACCAGTCATATATTAGCACGCCAATAATAGAAACCTAGGTTAAATCCCACCCAAAGTGGTCAGCGTTCAGCATCTGGTTGCTGCTATGAAAAATAGCAGTGTATACACAATTTTGTTGCCAGAGGAGAGGAGTACCTAGACCCGCTTGACCAAGGAAGAAAAGAAATAGAGGGAAATCAGACCAACCCCAGTTTATAGAAAGGTGTTCTTATATACTTCCTTGTTCGTCGCCGGGTCACTGCCCTAATTCTTCTGCTTCCCCGTCCTCTCCAGCCAAATCTTCTCCTTCTCGTCCGAATTTTGAGTTATCGTCTACAACCGTTGTAGCAACCGGCAGATTGCGAGACTAACGCCAAAGTCTCTGTCCTTGGCGGTTCCGGACGTCACCGTTATCCCTATCAGCGGCAGCCACGTCGTTCATATCTTAGGCGGCAGTAAAATCTCCACGACTCCTTTTTCTTCAGGCGATTCCATCTTATTGCACGAAAGTTGTTCGATATATTGCCTCTTATAGTTCCAACACTGTACAGCGCAGATACCTCCACTGATCTAGAGCAGAATTTCTCCTTATCCGTGAATCCTCCTCTATTTTCAAAATGGGTCTGCCTACGTCAACACCTGAAAGTACACTGTTCGACGATAATCTTCGCGAAAATGTAAGCATCAATCTGTTGTGGAATCTTTTTCATCCTTTCGGGAATATTTGTCATATTCGAATAGCAAGAAAGAAAAGAGTCGACTCAAATCGACGCTTTGCATTTGTTGAGTTCCACTTCCAAAGAGATGCAAAGAAAGCTATGGGTTATCTCCATGGTCGACCCATTGAAGGCCGTAGGATTATTGTTGAGCAGGCCATCCCTTGGAAACCAAAAAAGCGACGCTCTACTTCTGCTACTTTGTCTGCCCCCTCTTCACAGAAAGAGAATGTTTCTCCAACCCAGAAAATTGCTCAAGAGATTGAGAGTCCCTTGGTTGCTCATGATTCTCAGGTTATGACACACTCCATTTGTCTAAAAGCTTCAAATATGATGGCCTCTAAGCTGGAGCGAAGCATTGTGTTTCAATCTAGAAGTCTTCTCTGTTCTGAACAACTTAAGATTAAGCTTCATAAATGGGTGCATGTGGACGAGATCATCCCCCTCTCTGGTGATAAGGTGGTTGTTGTTCTGCATTCTGTTGAAGACTGTATTAAACTCCTAGAGAAGAAAGCTCATTGGAAAATCAAGGCTTGGGAGCCCTCTGACCAACCGAACACTAGACTAGCGGATATCATAATCAGAGGAATTCCATTTATGGCATAGTCCACAGAGAATATCATCTCCATTGCCCAACACCTAGGAAAAGTGATTGCCATTAAGGGAGACAAAGAAGCAAGCGCTCTAGGTTACTCTGAGGCGATTGTTAGGATTGAAACCAATCAATTCACTTTGATTAATGAAAATCTCACCGTCCTAACGAATAATATCCCTACAACCGTGGGTGTTAGTGAAATCATCAATCTCCAAGTTTTTTCTTCCTTGTCTCCAACTCTGTCTATGGAGCATGTGACAGGCCAGGACAACAAGATAGTTGATGAGGTGGGATTTTCTAAGATCAAGTTCCCCATCCAGAAGTGTTGATTATACCAATAAGGATACTAACGATTCTCAGACAGATCATGAGAGCGCTAATGCTCTGCGTTGTCTTGGAACTCTGCGTCTGCTTGAATACGGTTTTCCTGAAGATGGTCCCAATAATCAGGTAGATTCACTTAATTGTCTGACGTGCTCGCCAGATCAGACCCTACATGACCAACTTGCTCTATCTACCCATCTTGCTTCTAAGAACATTGTCGATGCTCCTGGTGGTGTGTGTGATGTTTCTCATGAAGCTCACTCAATCATTGGGTCGATCCTCACATTGAATTAGTCATCTCTGAACCTAATGAAGCAATTGACACAGTCCATGTGGCCAGTAGTACATCAGACAATCCCACCATGATTCCATTGCCACATGAAATACCTGACTCTATGCAAACTTATTATGATATCGGTGCTAGCTTAATTGGGAAAGACACGGCCGATAAAATTGCTAACAAAGAGGCAGTTGCTTGTCTTGGTTTTGGTAAGCGCCTAAAGGTGCATATTCCTAACCCCTTATTATCTATAGAGAATTTTTCAAAATCTCTTGAAGGCCCTAGAAGAAGTGCAAGGGTTGAAGGAAAAAATAAAAATAAAGAAAATCACCCTGAGATCTCGACATCTAGTCTCTCTGATAGTCTCTCATTAGAGTTCTAATCTCCCTCTCATTTTGATCCATGTTTTACTTATGGACTCTTTCTCTCGCGTGTTTTGTTTGTTATTGTTCTATTTTGTATTGTTTTTGTTATGTTTGGTGTCTTTGTAACTTGGCAAACACTTCTTCTTGAAGCGTACTTTGCCACAAACTGCCATTGGCAGTAAACTATATATAAAAAAACCTTGCTATGGAAAACATACTCAACGATTGGAATAACCTCAAACTACTCCCGCCTGAAATGGAGACCCTTAGTGTTGAATCCCTTATCATTGAGCCTTCTTCCCTAGAAATCCAAAAATCCCTATTTTCGGTAAAGTTGACATCTGAGTAGAATCCCACCTAAAGTCATGCAAATTTTTATGATCCAACTCTAGAAGTCAAGATCCTTCCTTAAGGTCAATGAAGTAGGTTTCAATTGCTTCACCTTCCAATTCTCCACAGATACCGACATCGAAAACATCCTGTCAAATGGCCCATGGCATTTCCAGAATCGTTTGCTAGCTCTCATGCCCATCAACCCAGCCTTAAGTTTAGAAGAACACGACTAAAAATAATCAAAATATGGTCTAGAGTTCATAGTCTCCCCACTGGATATTTCAATAGAGCTTCAACCATAATCCCTATCCAATAGTTTAGGAACCTTTGTGGAAACAACTGAGAAAGTGAACACCCTGATATCTAGAGTTCTTCGATTCATGATAGAAGTCAACATCTTAGACCCCCTCTATAGTGTATCGATGGTCAGAACTAAGGAGATTAATAGAGTGGGTAGGGTCTCATATGAAAACTTGCCAAAATTTTGCTATAAATGTGGGAGGATAGACCATAGCATAAATGAATGCAAGATCAAGAAGCAAAACTCTAAAGACTTAGAAAGATAAGGGCCATGGATTAGGACTGAGCATGCTAGCTCCATGGCCCTAGTGGCTGAAGAGTTTCTACTACAACAATGGAAATTCGAAGGTTTGATCAAAGAGGATCCCAACCCTCCTTCTCAACCTTCTTTCCCTGGAAATATGAAACTCACCCGGGTAAATGTCGAACTTTTCCTAGCCACATTCAATCCAAAAGATATCCCTCCAAACAATCAGTCTATCATCCTTGCTCCTGATTTCTAAGAGATCCCACAAAATCCCAAACCTCTTAACTACATTTCTTCTGTGGTAGCTCCAAGTCAAGTCAAAATAACCCAAAATCCCATAGCTCCACAAACTAACCCCCTTATCCAACTCCTTCCTACCCAAAATCACCCCATGCTTGAGAAAATCACTCCTATGATTATAAGACAACAAACTACCCCCTCACCCTACCTCAGGAGTAGATCCTAGAAAATTTTTTACCAAAACTTTGACTGGCCTACGACCGTCTCTAATTTCAACTCAAATTTTTAGAAAAAAGACCAATAGTCTTGACTCCATCAACTAGGAAACTTTATTTGTCATAGCTCGTATAATCCAAGAAGCTGAACAGAAAGTAAAATCCTCTTCTAGCCTTTTGTCCTCCACAAATCAAGACGACCCTACTTCCTTTGTTTAAAGACTAGGAAAACAGAAAGCCCACCCTTCTCTTTCCCTTGGACCCATCAAACCATATTAAAAAAAAGGAAAGTTTCAAACCCTTACCTCTGATAATCAAATCTTATCGAAGCACTGAAGTAGATAGAGAGGACGTTGAGTACTATGAAGCTCTCTGAGAAGAGGCAGACCTTGCTAAAGAGCAAGGATGCATGCCCAAATGAGTTACATTACACTCAACTGACGGGGTTTGGGTCGACCCCAGGTAGTCACTTGGGTCACTGGTTTGATCAGGAAACAAACCCGAGTTAGTTTTTTTGATGAAGACTCATAGATCCTCGCCTGAGCTGGATCAAATTAGACTAAAATGGCCCTCTTATGATGGGATTAATGCAGCTAGCAAAGGTAGAAGTCGTGGACTGGTTCTTCTGTGGAAAAAGGAGATAGTCACATCTCTGATCAACTTTTCTTCTCAACACATTGCGATGGAAATCACGTTGCCGGGTATGAATTTTATGGTTGGGTGAACTGGAATCTTAAATATCTCTCTTGGAAACTTTTACTCACTATAAGGAAACAAGTTAGTATCCCATGGATAATAGCAGGGGACTTTAACCAAATCTTGTTTGAAAAAGAAAAAGAGGGTGGTAGAACTAGAAAAGAAACCCACATGGCTCCTTTTAGGAATGCTATTACAAAAACTGTCAACTAAGACCCTACCTATCCATGAGTAGGTTAGAGCGTAGCTTTATTTCTCGAGAGGCACAAATTTGTTCCCTTCCATCTCAGTTCAGCATCTTCCCAGAGACGATTCAGACCATTTCGTTCTTTTAATCCGTCTCTTAGGATACCACAAAAAAACAGGGAAAATATTTTGGTTTGTAAATGTTTGGCTGATGGATAGAAATGTTGTAGTATAGTGGAAGACATACGGGGGCACAACTCTGATAGTCTTATGAGGAATATTAGGAGATGTCAAGACAACCTAAAATATTGGAAAGGTTGGAATCTCCAAAAGGTTAGGGAAAAAAATCCATAGAAAACAAAACAACTTCACGACCTTAGCTAGCCAAACTTTGGGGAACATCTCTAATTGAGTTGCTCAATACAAGGAAGAAATTTGGTGGAAACAACATTCTAGAGATAAGTGGATCAAAGAGGGAGACAAAAACACATCATATTTCCACTCCAATGCCTCTGCCAATAGAAGAAAAAATGAAATTTTTAGTCTTCAACAAGATAATGGCAATATGGTTTTTGCTTGGGAAGACCTAGAAACCACCACTAGATTACACTTTGAGAATATCTTTAAAGCTTCGAGTGTAGGGCACTATACTCCCTTCACTAATGCTGTCTTTGGTCTCATTCAAGGAGATCAGGCTAATGAGTTATCTAAGAGCTATAATCAGGAGGAAATCATAAAAGCTTTTAAGAGTCTTGGAACCAAAAAAGCTCCAGGACCTGATGGCTTCAGTGGAATTTTTTTAAAATCTTTCTAGGGTACTATAGGAAACAAAGTCATCCAAACTGTTTTCATTGTCTTGAATGGTCAACCCCTCCCTTCCATCCTTAATGACTATTTTATCACACTCATTCCCAAATTCCCTGGTCCTACCCATTTAAATAACCTTAGATCAATTACTTTGTGCAATTTCACATACAAAATAGCCACAAAAGTTCTAGCTAACATACTTCAAAAAAATCCTCCTAAACATCATTTCTAAAAACCAATTTGGTTTTGTAAAGAACCGCTTCATCACTGATAATGTAATCCTAGCAGGGGAACTCCACCACAAAATTTCCAAAACCCAAGCCTAAAAAAAGGCCTGTTTACTTGCAGGATAGATCTCAACAAAGCCTATGATAGATTAAAATGACCCTTTATTGATAAAATGCTTACAGCCAAGGGTTTTCCTGATCAGTGGAGAATTCTAGTTATGAATTGCATTACCTCTATTAAAGGTTCCATCATTATCAATGGGTCACGTGGTAAAACCTTTATTCAGGAAAGAGGGATTCGCCAGGGGGACCCCTTGTCTCCTTTTCTCTTCATCCTCTCTCAAGAGGCTCTTTCGAGAACCCTCAATGCCATGAGTAATAATCTCTACCAAGGTATCAAAATCAACAAAGATGTTCCTTGTATTTCTCACCTAGTTTTTGCGGATGATATCATTCTTTATGGAGTTGCCAATATTCAAAATGAGGAATTCCTAGGTAACCTTCTGACCAATTTATTGGCAGCTTCTGGCCACCAAATCAATCACTAAAAATATGAAATAGTCTTTAGCAAGAAAGTCAACACTACAAACAAAACCCACATGGCCCTGTCTCTCAATGTCCAAGAAGTTACCCACTTCAAAAAATATCTAGGGAATTCCAATCAAAATGGAAAAAACAAAAATAACACTTTTGGATTTATATTAGAAGCTATGAGAAAAAGAATACATAGTTGGAACAGACCTACTACCCAAGCAGCTAGATCAGTCTCCACTACTAGTGTCCTTAATCTATTTTTACATTTACCATGTCTATCTTCCAAATCCTAAATCATATCATCAAGAAAATGGACTCCCTGATTGCTCAATTCTGGTGGACAGGAAACAACACAAAAAACCTATGTATTGGACCAAATGGAATAAAATTTGCTCAAAACAAGCCAATGAAGGTTTGGGTTTCAAGCATATCAAAGAGTCTAACCAAGCTCTTTTAGCAAAGCAAATTTGGAACATTCTTAAAAACCCCAATTCGCTTGTAGCCAAGACTCTCAAAGCTATATACTTCTCATCCTGCACTGTTCTCCATTTCATCCCAGGCAAGAGTGATAGCCCCATTTGGAATCTCTCATGTCCAGTATCCATGTAATTAAAGCGGGAGCTAGGATGCGGATAGGAAATGGTAACAATACCATAATCTAGGATTCTCCATGGATCCCTAAACCAGGAAACTTTAAAATCATCTCTACAATTACCAATATCCCCTCCAACACCAAAGTTAACTACCTCATGAACCAAGATTCAGGTTCATGGAACCCAGAGTGAGTTAAGAGCATCCTGTTTGAGATTGATAGTGATGAAATACTGAAAATCTCAATTGATCTACAGCAAGTAGATAACTGGACAACTCAAAAAATAATGATTATTCGGTTAAACAAGGATACCTTCTCCTTCAAGAGAATAAAGCCTCAGAAACTTTCTCCAATCCTGCCCACATATCCTGGAACCTCATATCCAAAATCTCCACAACCCCCCCCCCCCCCACGAGAGTTAAACTCCTATGTTGGAAGCTACTCAACCATATTTTCCCCTGCATGGCAAACATTGCTAAAAGGGTAGAAGGGAATGACAAATGCCATTTTGGTGGCAATTTTGACACGGACATCCATTTTATGTTCCTTTGTTGGACGAGCTAAGACTTCTGGAAGAACATTTTGGATCTCTCTGATATGCCTGACTATAGAACAGGGGCTATTCAAGATTGGTGATTTATAAGGCTAATAGTTGGTCGATGAGGAAACTGGATGAGGTGGCTAATACCATTTGGGTTGTGTATGATGGAAAGAACCGAGCTCAACATAACATTGAGCTCTCTCTGACAAACTACATAGAGCTTAATGTGGCATTTATAGCTACATACTATACAAAAATGATGACATGTGAAAATGAGACTATCTATGATTCGCTGATTATCTTATGTCATGATGAGATCTCACTTGTAACTTCTTGCTATAGAAAAAAAGAAAATATGTTATCACAAGTGGGGTACTTATTGACCACCGCAACATACCTAGGATGGATTTCAACTACAGAATCTCCTTGACAAAAGAGAATCATGAAATGGAAATATAAGCAATGATCAAAGGGGTTAACAAAGCAAAAGACGAATGCTTCTCCAAGATCCATATTCGCACAAATCAAGACAACACCAAAAAAATTTGTGAAGAAGTTCAGAAAGGACATCACTACTACATCTCTAAATTTCCGAATTTAGCTCTAGCTTTTTAATCCGATGAATTACACTAGTATATCATTGTGTAATGCAGTTTGAACAATTTCCTACTTTCTTAGTTAACAATATGTTTAATGACTCTAAATCGTGGCAAATGTGGGGTAGTAGTGAAATTCCTCTAGCGGTGATTCAAGCTTGTAATATAGATTTCCAACCCCATTCCTTAGCGGTTATGTAATATGTTTCGGTAGTATTAAAATAAAGTTACAAGTTGACATAAAAAGGGGAAATTTCATAAAATATCACTAAAATGTTTCATAATTTGCGATACAACTCTTTTTTAAAACTTGTCCCTCATATGCCACAAAAATGTTTTGAAATTCACAAAATGTCACGATTTGGTAACGGATGTTTACCGCCCTAAAAATGACCATATTGCCCCTGACAAATTTATTTTTTTATTTAAATTTATTATTATTTTTTAAAAGTTAATGGTTTTTATAATGACTATTTTTTATTGTTTTTTAAGTTTACAATATACCCCTACTTTAAATTCATAAAATGCCCTTGTTTTTACAAGAGTTGACAATATATCCCTGTTATTATAAAAATTCACATTATGCCCCTGTTTTTACAAAAAAAATCACAATATGCCCCTGTTTTCCTTTTAAGCTGTTGTAACAGCGATTTTTATGTTCAAACGGTTATGTTGACTCCCACAACTATTTTTTGCCTATATAAGCACCCTTTTGTTATCAGCAAAAAATTTCAAATAATCAATTGTAAATGTGGAGCTCCAGCCAATCTCACTCTCTTACGCAAGAATACTTCAGTTGGCAAGGCATAATACAACTGGTGGGCTTGTGGTTTCTTTGAAAGCATCTCTTACTTTAGAATGATGGTTGTATCGATCCTGCATTACCGGTACCCACCATTGAAAGAAACCACAAGTCCACCAGTTGTAGTATAGCTTTCCTTTTGAACAGGAAAATAGTTGTTACAACAACTCAAAATGAAAATAGGGCATATTGTGAACTTTATTGCAAAAAAAAAACAAGGCCATATTATGAACGTTTTAGAAAAACAAGGGCATATTGAGATTTTTTTGTAAAACCAGGGGTATTTTGTGAATTTTTTGTAAAAACAGGGGTATATTATGAACTTTAAAATGAATTCAAAACATAGTCCTTTTAAAAACCACTTAATTTAAAAAAAATTAAAAATTTTAAAATTTAAACATTTTAAAATAAAATTGTTAGGGACAATATGGTCATTTTCAGGACACAATTAACCTCCATTACTAAATCGTGATATTTTGTAAATTTCAAAACATTTTAGTGGCATATGAGGGATAAGTTTCAAAAAATAAGTATATCATGAATTATGAAATATTTTAGTGGTATACGAGGGACAAGTTTTAAAAAGGGTATATCAGCAATTATGAAACATTTTAGTCACATGGTGAATTTTTTTTAAAAGATAACAAGGTCCGTAACTACTCTATAAAAAATCAGCCACGTAGCAGTAGCAGAAGCTTGGCGGTTTTTTCATTCGGTGGACCAATGAACGAATTTGTTGGTGTATTGGATAAAGATTCTCTCTTGTTGGTCCATCCAACTCGATGTGTAGCCAGAGAAAAGGAGTGGACTCAACTTATATCGCGCTCTTTTCAGGCAATTTCGAGGCGATCGTTTCCTCTGTTCACTTCTACTATTAGAGTGATTTGGTTTTCTGATTTTATTCTAAGGGGATGAAGGTCTTTACCCAGGAGTTCTTAACCGATGGGACAAATATTCCTTCCCATCACAGTTACATCAACGTCTTTTCTATCCTCTTTGTCTCAGCCAACTGCTTTAGTTATGGCAAAGCTAACGTTCCTAAATTCACGTCTAGTCATAGCTATTCTTCTCCCTTGTGGGTGGAAAAATTTTCTTCCCCAGTTACCCCTTGCTCGAGGCTGTCTAAGGGGAGTGGAAGTAAAACAGTCTCCCTTACTTCTCATGATTTCTTTGAGCTGAAGGTTGCTTTAGAGTCAATTGCTGTGGATCTCTGGTGGTTTTTGTTGTACCCCTCCGCTCTTTGCTTGCTTTAGCCCCGGTGGAGCTTAATATCTGTTATCAGCTATAGTTACGTATACAGTGGTGGTCAAGGAACATTCTTTACGTTACACTTCTCTGATAAGAAAGTGGGGATTTGGAAAATCCTGGTAAAATAAAAAGGAAAGATGGAGCAAGTGACTACTGGTTGTGAGAGGATGAAGATTCACCCAGCTGAGAAGGAGGTTCTGGATGGCGATTCCCTACTAACAGGAGCTGTTTCCCCTGACATTAAGAAAGCCTTGTATGGGAGGCTTTGGCATCCACACAAGATCACTGGAAAAGCTCTTTAGAACTTTTTGATTCATGTGTGGAAACCAAAGAATTATCTGATAGTTAATGAAGTTAGGCCTAACAAATACACTTTTCTGTTCTCTAATGAAGCAAACATGAAGTTCATCTCTTCCAACGGTCCTTGGCATTTCCAAAACAGATTGCTGGTAGTTATGCCAATAGATTCAGACATCAATATAGAGGAGCATAATCCTACTAAGATCAGAGTGTGGGTAGCAATCCATAACCTCCCCATTTCCTTTTACAATAAAGCTTCAGCCATTAAAATAGGTAACAAGATAGGAGTCTTTGTGGGATGCCCTGATAGGATAAATCCTTTTGCCTCTAAAGTCCTGAAAGTTCATGTGGAAGTTCTGGTCTCTGATCCTTTATGCAAGTTGATCATAGTTTCTAATGGGGGAGTTGACAGATGTTGTCGCATTTCCTATGATAATCTGCCATCTGTCTGCTACAGGTGTGGCAGATTAGACCACATTTTGTCTGAGTGCTTAGCTAAAAAAGATTCAGATGAAGCTCCAGAAAGATATGGCCTGTGGATCCATTCTGAATTTGCTGGGTTTTTATCAGTTCTCACGGATGAATTCCTCTTGGATCAAATACTAGGTAATATCAGAAGACTGGGTAAAGATCTCCTTTATGAGGAGCAAGGAGAAGTTGAGAAGGATTACAGTTCCGATAACAGGCTTCTCAAGATGGGAACTACGGATAATCCTATCCCTCCTCTGGACAACCCTATCCAAGAGATGCAGGTGTGTAGTAACAATAGTGTTGTCAAGGAAAAGAAGAAGTTGAAACTCCAGATAAAGATAAAAAGAGATATAAGTAAAAATAAGAAAGATGTCAGCAACAAAGCGCCTTCAGGTTTTGAGCATATATTTCCTATGCCTACTGAATCCTCTTCGAAAAGAAACTTCTATCAAATGGGAGATTGGGTATCTGCGCTAAATAACTTCAATGAATCAGTAGCAAAGAAAGCTAAATCTCAGGTGGATGAAGATAGTGATATTCATCAGTCTATCACCCAATTATATGATTGAAGCTGACAGACTTGTCCCTCCTCCAGCTGGTGTTAGCTCTCAAAAGTTACAGAATCAGAATCAAGTGTAAAGGCCAGGTAACGCAAAGTTTGTTATGGGTAGTTCTAGCCCCAATATAGATGCTCGAGCTTCAAAGAAAAGAAAGCCTTCTAAACTGAATTCTCAGGTGATTATGTCTCGATCAGAGAAAAATAGTCATGACTCTTCAGGAGAAAAGGGTGATCAGAATTAGGCAGACCTTGCGGCTCAGCAAGGCTGCATTCACAATGAGTTGCCTTACTTTAAACTGCAGGGGCCTGGGTCACCCCAACGCAGTATATTGGGTTAAAAGCTTGATTTTTAAGCTTAAACCTTATATGGTTTTCCTCATCGAGACCCACAGATCTATAGAGAGTATGGATATGTTTTTTGTGTTATTTCCGCTTTACAATGGTCAGGCTATTGGAAGTAGGGGTAGAAGCAGAGGTTTGGCCCTTTTGTGGAAGAATACCATTGACTGTAATCTGGTTTCACACTCATCATCATATGTCAGCAGAGATCAAGTTCCCGGTAATATGAAGTTTATGTATACAGGTTTTTATGGCTGGGCCAATTGGAAACTTAAGTTCTTATCTTGGAAGCTTCTTCGTGTGATTAGAAGACAAGTCAAGATTATGTGGGTTATCTCAGGTGACTTCAATCAGATCCTCTTTGCATCAGAAAAAGAGGGGGGTAGAGTCAAACAGGAGTCCCTTATGCAACCGTTTAGAGATGCAATAAGGGATTGTGATCTCCATGATATAGGTTTTTTTGGAGAGAAAACCACCTACACTAATTGTCAGATAGGAGTAGATAATTCTTAGAGCAGGTTAGATCAAGTGCTCTGCTCTTCTCAAGGCCTATCTCTTTTCCCCTCCATCTCAGTGGAGCATCTGGCTAGGGAGGATTCTGATCATTGCCCGCTGTTCATCAAGTTCTTTGGTAAGCATAAAATCCCCACAAAGATGTTTAGATTCGAAAATGGTTGGTGCCTTGATTCCAAATGTTCAGAGATAGTTAAAGAAGTTTGGGTACCCAGAGATACGACTTTGCCTCATAAGCTGAGGCTATGTGCCTACAAGCTATCTAAATGGAAATGATGGTCTATATCTAAAATCGTGTGGAAAATAGCAGCCAAGAAATTGGAGCTGAAGAAGTTATCGAAGGGTGTCCCCTCCGCGGGCTCTTCAGCTAATAGAAAAAGACTCCTTTTGGAGGTTGAGATGCTGGCTTTTAGAGAAGAAACGTGGTGGAGACAAAGATCCAAAGATCGGTGGATATCTGAGGGAGACAAGAATTCAGGGTATTTTCATGCTAAAGCCTCTTCAAATAAAAGGTCAAAATAGATTTTTGGTTTACTGGACAAAAACCAGGTGATGCAATACTCTTGGAATAAGATTGAATATATTGCTACTAATAACTTTCAAGATCTTTTTTCTTCCACCTCTCCTATTATTGATAGTCTCTTTATATCTGCGGTGGAAGGTAAATTGTCTTCGAATCATGTTACAGATTTGTCCAGCCCTTATACTAGTTTGGAGGTCTTTGAGGCAATTAAACAGTTGGGTTCAGAAAAAGCTCCTGGTCCAAACGGTTATAATGGTAAGTTTTACAAAACTTATTGGCATTATGTGGGTTTTCAAGTCACCACTTCAGTCCTCAGTATCCTGAGGGGTGAGGATATTCCCCTTTCTTTGAATCAGTATTTTATAGCCCTAATTCCAAAGATTAGTGGAGCTATTAATATTGATAAGTTTAGACCTATAGCTCTCTGTAACTTCGTTTACAAAATAGTGTCTAAAGTTCTTGCAAATAGGATTCAGAATGTCCTCCCTGATATTATTACTACAAATCAGTCGGGTTTTGTGAAAGGAAGGCTATTGACTAACAATGTCATACTAGCTGGTGAAATTCAACACTTTTTGGATAAAAGTAAAGCTACAAAAAAGGTTTTTTTACTTTCAAAGTAGACCTTAGCAAGGCTTATGACAGACTTGAATGGAGCTTTTTGGAAGCTGTCTTGTGTGCTATGGGATTCCCACATAATTGGCTCCGTCCAACGATGAACTGTGTTAGATCTGTGAGTTGTGCAGTTATTATCAATGGCACTCCTAGCCCCTTCTTTAAACAAGCTAGAGGAATAAGACAAGGAGATCCCCTATCTCCTTTCTTGTTTATTTTAGCCCAAGAAGCTCTTTCATCTTCACTGAATAAGGCGGATTCTAGAGGAGATTACAGAGGTATCAAACTCACCCCTCTCAGCCATTCTATCACTCACTTGGCTTTTGCTGATGACATGATTTTCTTTGGAGCTGCTACCCCCAAAAATGTCCAATTCCTCAATAATACTATCCATACCTTCTTTTCTTCCTCGGGTCATCTGATTAATCTAGACAAAAGTGAGCTGATATTTAGCAAAAAGGTTAACGTTCACACCAAAAACAATATTTCTGACCTGTTAGGAGTGAAGGAGAGTTGTGCCTTTTCGAAATATCTGGGGCTTCCTCTGAAAGTTGGAAAAAAATAAGGCTGACATCGTTTCCTATCTAGTTAACTCAGTCCACAAAAGAATCTTTTCCTGGTCAAAGCCCATGGCCCAAGCTGCTAGATCGGTTTTGATCCAAAGTGTACTCCAAGCCATCCCTATCTTTACTATGTCTCTGTTTCAGCTTCCAAAAGGTATCTTAGCTAAACTCAATTCGCTATTTGCCTCTTTCTGGTGGAGTGGTAAAAGTGATGGGAACTCGATGCATTAGATTAAGTGGTCGAAAGTATGTAACAATGTAGATAAAGGAGGGATGGGTTTCAGACAAGTGGAAAACTTTAACAAGGCTATGCTATCTAAACAACTGTGGAGACTGATAAATAATCCAAACTCTCTTGTGGCTACCAATCTCAAACAGATTACTATCCTAATAGTGACCTGAGAGACGCTGCTCAAAGCAAGAGAGACAGTACAATATGGAAATCTTTGATCTCTGCTATGGATCTTTTGAAGAGTGGTACTTTCACTAAAGTAGGAGACGGTAAGAATACTCCATTCTAGAATCATCCCTGGATTCCTAAGTTTCCTGGCCATAAGATCTTTCCACATAACCCTGCTGATTTGTTAACAGATTTGAAAGTGTCAGATTTTATTGATCAACAGTCCCAAAGATGGAAGTCTGATAAACTCTTGGCTGTCCTTTCCCCTGTAGAAGCCAATCTGATTTCCTCGATTAAAATTAATCCTCAAGAGAAAGATAGATGGATGTGGGCCATTTCTAGAGACCAAACACATTCAGTCAAATCTGCATATAGTTATTTGCAGAATTTTGATTCAGGAAGCAGCTCTTCCTCATCTAGTATCATTTTTCAGATTTGCAAGAAAATTGATAGCAGGATCTGTAGCCCTAGAGTTAAGCTTAACTTGTGGAAATTCTTATGGGGAATTACTCCTTGTCAAGATAACACCCCTCTCCATAAACACGTAATAATCCCTCATGTAGCAATAAATAAAACGTCTTACAGCGGAAGATAAATAACAACATTAATACTCACTAGGGTGTCACCTGTCATTACTCGCCCATGCGAGTAACGAAGCATAACTAGATCCAACCACCAAAATAAATAACACTACTAACCGCTATGATAACGAGATAACTCCTATACATTATACTAAGTCCATAAATCATAAACGTCGACAAGTGAGCATCTACCCAATCCCGAATATACATAACCGTACCATAATACAAACCACAGACTGATATTGTTATACAAATAAACTCCATGTGCGGTAATTAAAATAAACTCTAACTACCCTGATCCCGCACTTCGGCTTCGACAATGATCAACAACCTGCACAATGAGTGTAGTCTCAGTGATAAACGCTGAGTATGCCGGGCCTGGACCCTATTGGTCACTTAGTCATTTTAACCATCTTATTATTAGATTGGTTTCATGCTTTACCATTTTACAGTTATAATCAATACTGTAATAAACATGCATAAATACATAGCCATCCATCCAAACAGTCATAAATACCTAACCATCCATCCAATTCAAACATTCATTAAATATCACAAACAACAATTGTATAATCGAACATATCGAATAATAGTACTGAATAATCACCGTAGCGAACGTCTTCCTTAATTAATTCAATTTGGCCTTCAAGGCCCCATCCATCCAAACCATGTTAATTAAATACCAGTTGGGCGTCATGTTGGGACAACCCGATAACCTCACCAATGGACAGTAGTCCTCCCGTACACACAAAGGTGCTCATTTCGCCAGAGGTCCGGAGGCCCCTGACTATTCACTTTGCCTCGTAAGGCGTCCATATAAAGGCCGTAGCCACCTGACCCACGATCCAAATAGGGCTCGTTAGGTAAATACCTAGAGCGGAACCCGATCGGGAACCCCTCAGTGATCACAAATGCGCAACCAAGTAGTTCGTAAACTACCGGGATTCCTCACCTCAACTCATACCAACTCTCTCTCTCATAATGTTTAAGATATGCTCTTAGTCTTATAGAGAATACAATTTATTAATTAGCTGCCCAATGGGTCTCACGCATACCTAGAAGTAATCTAGGTTATATTCATGTTCGAGATCCATGCTCTAGAGACCGACAATGTCGTGACTCGTACCTAAGTGTTTTACTTAGGTTACCATATACTTAATATTAATACTAATGGTATTATATTAAGTAACCGTCATGTCATCACATTAAACGCATATGTATGTTTATATAAGTCAATCTATAGTCGACGTAGTGTTAGTCCTGTAGGACGCTCGTGCATAAATAATTAATGCAGTAACACACATAATCACATACACGTACCCACACATATAACACACAAGTTATATCAACCAAATCCGAGCCCAAGGAATTCCTCAGGACAACCCGAATCAAACCCCTTTACATACCGTACACCTCAGACCTAGGATGCGCAGTGTAGTCCACTAGCTTTCTCGAGCGCGCACGTCTGACAGGCGATCTAGACTGTAATAAAACTATAAGTTAGTCTCTATGACTAACTAAATCCGGTATTTCCGAATAACAAGTAACCCCGACAGTTCATCCCCGGATTTCTACAGTTAATTGTTACGGGTTTCTCTAAACCAGTTGGCTTGTTACTAAAACTCGTATGTCGAAATGTTTCGACTGTTAAGTTTAATTCATTATATTTCTTTAATCTTATCCATCATTGAATTTAGGCATATAACCTATAGTTGCATGAATACATGCATGATTTATTATATTGTATTATTTTCCACCATCCATTATAATACATTGTATTATAATTCATTAATCTTTTAGTACTATATTTGAATTCAAAACTTATAACTTATAGTTTGTAAACTATATTCATGTAATAACCTCCGTCATTATATTATATGGTTTCAACCATAATATATATCCATCCTTATATACATTATTTTCGCATATGTATATATTTACCAATATAGGTAAGTTTCATGAGTTTATAAAACTCTTATAGTATATGTTACATTTTTATCATCTTATATAAGATGATAATTCCCATTAATTGTATTATATTATACAACTTATATTAAGATTATTATCCTAATATTATGTAACATCTTTATGTTGTATAATTACAACTCCTAAGGTTTATTCAATATATACCTTAGTTTATAAATCTTATTTATTTATAGTTTGTCACATTATTTAATGTGAATATCCCTACTTATATTAATTCCATTAAAACCACATTAATACAATATAATTGTTATAACATTGTAGACCATAGTCTAAAATTCATATTCCAATCTTTAATAATTCGGTACAGCCTATACTTTCATTTAATTTCATTTTAACCCCATAACATTATGTATTGTTATACCATATACTAATATCATATAATATGATATTTTTATTTCCTTTAACTTATAACCTATAGTTTTTATACAAAACTATATTTAATGTCGCATAGGCATATACATTTAAACCTTATTCTTTTCCATAACCCATAGTTTTCTTTATTTACAAAATCACGCCATAATTTATACCATGTTATATATACCATATAATATAACATTTTTAACTTATAAAAAGGTATAACCTATGGTTATTTTATAAAATAACCGAACAGATTTTTAATCTGTTTCAATTTAGTTTCCAGCCCCTTTAACTTTCCAAATTTATAATTTGACCACATATATAATGTAATGTCATATATATCATATATTATAACATTTTAAACCTTAATATTAATATAACCTATGGTTATATAATTTTTAAATTTGCGAACAGACCCTATAGCTGTTCTATATTATTTTTCAACCCACCAACTTTCTATAATTACACTTTGACCCCATTTATAACATGTAGTTTTATAATATCATTAAAACTATATATTATACACATATCTTAATAAATACTCTTATATTATTCCAAAAATCACCAAATTCCACCCAAGGGTTATAATTAACATTACTAACCCATATACTCTCGGTATTTGCATTTCCACCACATATACTTATCCAAAGTGTCACAATGACATAATAACTATATATTATACATATATAGTTTATTTTAATTCCAAAATCAACCCAATAAATTCCTAAAAATTCCTAATAGCCCATGGGTGTTTATAATACCATTTTACACCCTTAACTTTCGGTAATAACATATTTACCTCATATGTTATAAAAATGTTACAATTAAATACTTATCTTATTATAAAACCTTAAATAAGTCATTTAACTTATCTAATTTGGTCAAAGCCTACCATATGGTCAAGGTTGACCTCCTTAATATTTCCTTGACCATCAATTCCCATTAATTACGATTTGTACCCATATTTTTCAGAAATTACCATTTAACCCCAAAACTTTATAAAATCTTATAATTTTTATTTTAAATCCTTTTAACCTCAAACTTTTGGCTTTATTATTATATAACCCCCAAATTTAATTTAATTATAGTTTAACCCCTAATACTATGCGGTAATATATATATATATATTACCTAAACTTAATTAAAACCATAAAAATACATAAATAAAATGGCCTAAAGTACATGGCCTTATTACAAACATTAGCTTATAAAATAAATTACACATAAATGCCCAAAAATGCATCAAACTCTCGGCCTCACCTAGTATTTTTCATTAATTACCAATTTTCCACATAAAGTCTTAATTTAACCTTTATGTTACTTAATTACTTATATAAATTTACCAAATCATTCCTTAACCACCTAAGGTCAAAATATGACCTTTTATACCATGTTCACTCATGGCATATATATAAACATATGTTTAAACACGTATTAATATACCAAGTGAAGGTTTAAGTGATTTATACCTTATTTTAGCCAAGATAAGGCCTTGTTTGGCCACGACAATTTAAAGGAGAATTTCCACAGCTTCTTAGATGAGTTCTAACAGCAATATAATGATATGGTTAGGTCCCAAACATGAACTAACCATAAGAGTAATTTAAGTCATGAAAAACATGAACTTTTACCTTGAAAAATCAAGGATCTTGTCACACGATAAATTAATCGCTATGACCGGCTAGGATTACGCCCAATCCATCCAGCCTTCCAACACCTTCGCCACACACCAACAAACTTGCTTAAACCGAAAGGGACAAAGAGGAACTTGAATGCAGTACCGCCCTCAGTTTGACTCAGCCAACCATCCACGAGAACCCCTTCAACCACTCAACTCCAAGAGTAGGTTTGGAGCTGGACAACTCGTGCGACTTCAGCCTGGTTAGATCTTTGGCACTCCCACACTTCGCCAATCCACAAGAACAAGGAGGGAACTTTCGGAACTCACTTGCTTGCTCTGGGACTCTAGCAAAGGTGAAGTCTTTAACCTTGGTCACTTCTGATTTCGAACTCACTTATGGGGTAAGGAGATCAAGAACACCATGTTCTATCTTTCCCCTGACTCTCTTGGAAGAATAAGGAGTAAAGAAATGACCTTTGATCTTAACTTTGTGAGGAACGGAAGCTTAGCTCTCTTTGGTTGCTTAGGATTGATTTCGGATTGCTCTTGGGAGGATTTTCCTAAATAAGTGCCGCCCACAATCCCTTGGATTTTGGCATCTTATCTCAACCAACTTCCTATATTAGTGCCGCCCCTATTATCTCTCCTTAGAGATAGGCTTGGCCACTAATATCTCAACAAAGTAACAAGATTCCTCCTTTTTCTCTCTTAGGCGCATAAGGTGGTTATAACCAAAGTAGTTAGGATTCACCCTTAAAACTAGCTTTGTTATTTAACCAAGCAGAGGAGAGAATATCTAAACCTCCTAATGCTTATCGCCATAAGATAATCAAGCCCACCTTTATCTCTAGGCTGGTGAGATTATTTAGGAATTAAAGTGTCTAGATTCACTTTAACCGATTCCTAAAATCAAGGAAAGGACTTTAACCTCTTCCCACAAAAATCTCCACCACCTACTAAGATAACCAGCAGCTTTAGATTCTTCCCATAAGTATCGAAACCAACCTTAACCACTTAGGTAAAAGGTTCCAAGGTAACTCCAAAGTTTACCGCAGTAATTTTCATACGGTAACAACCCCAGTAAAAATCCAATTTTTACTAAAGGCCTTAAACATTCGTGCAACTACCAATATAACCAGCCAACGGCCTCCCAAAATCAAGGGAGATAATCATGGAAGAGATCCCAACAGAATCTAGCACAAAAATAGCATAGAAGATGCATTCCAAGGACATTCGGGCAAACCCTGAAAACTAGGGTTTCTCGGGTGACACGGCGCCTAGCGCCCAGCGCGCGCCCGTGCTCCCCTATGCCTCGTTGTTGTCTTAGCGCCCGGCGCTTATAGCATGTCCTAGCGTGCCCAAGCACACCCTAGCGCCCAGCGCCCGTGTCTTGGCATCGCTCGCACTTGCCTTTGTCCTCGACGCCACGGCTTTGTGCCCAAGCGTGCTCTAGCGCCTAGCGCTTGCACCTTGGCATTGCCCGTGCATCTTGACACACCTGTAAACAAGCTCATGGCCCACGTCTAGACTTGGCCTGGCATCACCCAGCGCCCCTAGAACATGTCCTTAACCTTGTCACCGTGTCGTGGCCCTTGTCACTCGATGTTGCCCCGCGCACCTAGTCACAGCCAACGCCCGTGCCCAGCACTGCAGCGTCCGTGTCTTAGGATGCCGTGCTTGTCAAAGCTAACTTGGCCCCGCTGTAAGCTTGTCTTAACGCAGTGAAGACTAAGCCACAGAAACACTTTGGGTTGGATGGCAACTTATGCTTGTGCTCTTCCTTCTCTTGTCCTTTGGCTATGACACCCAGTGTCATCATTGGTATTGCTTGTGACTTGCATGATCCCTCATGGACCAACCGCCACATATCAAACCCGAGTCACGAAGACCGGTTCCCCCCACTTGCATTCAAGATGAGCCTAGCTCACTGCCAAGTAACTGAGCCCCAGACTCATTACTTGCATAACCTCGTCAGGTTACCTCTGCGTTTTGACCAAGTGCCAGGGACTCGAACCCATCACTTGTCTCCCGCGCGTCACGGCCAGCTCTCAGCGACGCAGCCCGCATCTTTGATATGCGTAGCCCCAAGACACCCACATGCTAACTCGGCAAGCCCAGCTCCCAAGTCCTCCTTGCATTGAGTAACACTTGATGATCACCACAACCATTGAGTTCCTTTGATCGTTGGGGGTGAGGGTTCAGCGCGATCACCCCTGGAGTTTGGATTGTGACAGATCTCCCAAGCTGCTCTCGGCCTGATTTTCCAACAGCAATAAGGCATCAAAACACTCTTTAAACTCATCTATATAACAACCAATGATCTAGGTAGAAGAAAGCTAGGGTTTACCTTGATTAAAATGGCTTAAAATGGAGTTTAAGCTTGGAATCAGCCACCAAATGATGTGGTTGCAATTGCTACTGATCAAGCACGATAAATGGAAGATTATAAGCCAAGGGAACTAAGATTCTCAACCGGAAGTGTAACACCTCTACCGGTAATTACACCATTAACTCCTAACCCATCTCCATTACTAGTACACAAGCAGCAGAAATCCATACTAAAACCGGGGGTGATACAATGCCGTTAGTCACCCACGTGACTAACAAGGCCAACCCAAACACAAATACAACAACAAATACAATATCGGTCTGATGGGTCTTTTACCGAGTACACTATACAAAAGATACTTCCTTTACTTAATCAATTCTCAAACTAAATACAACTCAAATCCATTATATACGATACAATCTCAAATCCGTTCTATACCGAGTATCTACAATTCCCAAGTTTACCATTGACCTTTCGGTCTTACAAATCCACGATACAACAATTACAATTCATAATAACTACCCATGCTTATTCACAACCCCATCCTACTCTCGAATGGCGTCCGGCTTCGTTGTACCTGTAAAATAAAAACATCACCCCAAGGGGCTCAGCTTACGCTGCATATGACTTCCGCATACCCCGCGTACTAGCGAGGGTACGCCGACTAATTGGTCGAGAGCATGCGGTTCATTTTAATTCAAACAGCATGCATACAACATACATTATATATGTACATTCATAATCAAGTTCAACACTGAACACAAACACTAACACACACAAGAGGTTAGTTTAGTTTGTTATATACTTAGGCTTGAGGGTTTCTACCTCTCTACGCCTTACTCTTTTGCTCATGTCTTACCCACTCTCTTGGGTACTCTTACTCACAATCTCACAAGGCCTACAAGGCTCAACTCAATTCTCAAGTACTCAACTCACCACTCCATTCTCAATACTCATACACCCAATACTCAAGTTCACCATCCAATACTCAATACTCAAGATATGTGTTAAGTCATTCTCATGACCTCCGGGCAGGGTCCTACACAAGACCCACCACCGGGCTCAAATACAAAAGGGCTATACAGTTAGCTCCTCAAATTCTCAAATGTCTGATTCACTACCGGGCTACTCAAATTCCCAAAACTCCACTCTCGGAGTCAATTCACAATCTCAAGGATTAGCCTAGAAGTATCTCCCTCGATAGCATCTAATGGCTTAGGGAATTCCTCAATGTCTAGTATTCTAAGATTTAAGGTTTCAACCAACTTATTGAATACTCTCATGTTCGGGACATTGTTCATGTTAGTCGGTTCCTCTCATTGGGGTTCGACTATATCTCTAAGGGGTTTGGTGATCCCTTACCATGCTTTACTTTACTCAAGGTTCGTATTTCGAACAACTTTCCAATCCTCTAGTTAGAGGTTACTCATATACTTCCACTAATATTTATCGTGTGGATTAAGTCGTTTCGGTTCTCTAACCGTTATCGGGAGGTTGCTACTCCCGTATGTTTTCTCACGTTCTAGTGCGTTCGTAGGTTTATGTTACCGTGCATTGGTTCAATAGTTGTAGTGTGTTTCCACCATTTATTAGTTCGCACTTGACTCCTTCTACGAGTCTCTACTCACACAAGACTCAACTATGAGTCGCACTACCATACACAATCACAATCAAGCAATTCATACACAATCCACATTTCATGAATTATACAAACTTCGGTGCAAATTACAAACCAACAAGCAACAACAATACAAGCACCATCAAGTACAAACAATCTGATTCGTGCATTTATCTTGTTAGATGATCACACAATCAAACAAGCACACAAATCGGGGTAACCAAGTTAGGATACAGAGCATGAGGAAATCATACCTTTCACCGGGGTTAACTTTACCGGGTGTTCTCATGTTCCTCGGTTCACACTCGTTCCTCGAGTTTTACTCTTGATTCACTGGTAATATTTCAAACATCTCCGTTAATTTAAAGTACTACGGTATGTAGACTAGTACTCCCGTAATTAACCCCGTTAACCCATTATTCTTTGGTTTTGTTTATGTGCTCTTTAACTCACAATTATCTCAATCACTTCTCCAACTTGTTTACACTACTTAGGACCATTAAAGGTCATGAAACAACTCCTAAACATCACCTAAAACCAATACCATTCACTTCCCCATCATTAGACACCTTAAAAACACATTCTGTTACAATTTTTGTCTGGTCCGGGTTTGTGTCCGGGTCTACAAACCCGGACCAATCCCTGAAATGCGTATCTGCCTATTTTTCTATGTGGTCTGGGTTTGTGTCCGGGTTTACAAACCCGGACCACCCCCTGGGATGGTCTTCTGGTGCGTTTTTGATGTGGTCCGGGTTTGTGTACCGATTTGTAAACCCGGACCACCCCTGGAACTGTCAAAATTTACAGTTTTTGATCAGTTTTAACCCCTAATTCACCTCTAATCATTTCCTAATCTTTCCACACATTTCCTACATGTTTAAACACCTCAAAACATGCACTAAACCCTCCTCAAATCATTAGTCAAATCCCTACTCAAATCCTTGCTCAAATTCACAATTCTTTCCATTCCCACTGTTACATTTTGCACACTAGTGCTACAGATTTTACCCCTTGGCACTTGCATCATTGTTCTTACTCTATTTGACCATTCCATATCATTCCTAGACAAAGGCATCAACTACACCCAAGTTCACTCTCCATTTCCTAAGTCTTGCACACTTGCTCTTTTCTAGTTTTTTCCAAAGCATTTCAAAACCTATTTGCTACAGATTTTTACCTCTCTTCTTCTAGTTCTCTAAATACCATTTCAAGGCTATCAATCCCCTCTACTCAACACTACAAACACCTAGGTTCTCCCATTTCATTAAACCACCTTAAAACACTTACTTTCTACCGAAATTTCACCATAGTTTCCCCATAAACCTAACATCTCCAAAATCATCCTTCATTACCAAAATCAAATCCTAATCTAGCTACACCCACAAGGGGTCCTACCAGCACACATAATTCCTCAAAATTTCATCAAACAATAATACCAACACATGTACTCAATCCACTTAGCTCTAAGGCCCTTAGTTCACAATTATGTTCACAAATCCATCAACTTTCAACCAAGCACACTATCACTCATATTTTGGGTTTATTATTCAATTTAACCCACCCCAAATTCTTAAACAATCAAAACAAGCATTAAGGTGAATTTCTTACCTTAATCTCACAAATTCCTCTTTTGATTCTCCTCTTGTTCCTCCTTTTCTCAAATTCGGTCAAGTGGGAATGGAGTTTCCAAACTCCATCCCAACATTCAAGAAACACAAAAACATACTCAATTAATTATCTAAACCCTTAGGAAATCTTAATTCAATCAAAGGGCTTAGAACATAAAGTTAGGGTTTACCTTTGGAGATTTTTGAGAGGGGTTCTCACCCTTGAATCAAGAAGAGAGTTACTCCACCATTGGAGGGTTGAAATGAAGCTCAAAATCAAGAGGGAAAACAAGGTATTAGAAGAAGCCAAAATCGGCCAAGGCGTGAAAATGGGGAAAATGAGTTTTTCTCTTGAAACTTTTTACCTTGTTTGAAAGAGGAGACTCCAAGCTACAAGGTGGTGCCATTTTCTCTTCAAATGGGAAAAACCCATGGAGATGAAACTCATCCTTTTGCAATTTCGAAAAGAGAGAAAGGTAGAGGAGGATGAGGGGAGTTCAAATATGTAATTTGTTTTTGATTTGGAGCTTTAATAAAGCTTGGGCAAGTGGAGATATAGGAGCTGCCATGGAAGGGCTGCAAAATCGCAAGGAGGAAGAAGGAGAGGAGGAAAATCGCCAGAGAGGGAGATGGGGATACGGCTGAGAGGAAGAGAATGTGAGGGTGAGAGGAGAGAGAGTGTAAAAAGTGCTTTATGCACTTTTCCTTTCTTTCTTTCTTTTCTTTCCTTCTTTACTTATTTAGTGTGTGTGAGTGGGGCTGCTTACTAATTAAAACCGGCCCACTATATTAGTACCAGCTGGAGCGTTTTTCGTCTTTTACAGAAAACGCTCGTTTATTTACCCGGTTTAGCACTATTCACTAACCGGGCCCGTTTTCCAGAATCTTCTCGTTTCTTTAATTTAATGGTTATTATACTCCCATTAATGTTTATTTATGTTTATTTAATGAACTATAATTTTTTACGGGTTCGTTTGACCACTCAAAGTCAAGTTTTTGGGTTTTCTCGAAAAACGTGCGCTAAAGCTTTATTAGCGTTTTTAATTCATTTTAGGGATCCGTTTCCTTAGGGAATTGTTTCCATATATTATTTAGGCATTATTAAGCCTTTTAAATTCATTTAATACCCTCTTTAAGGTTTTATTTCTCCTAGGGTCACCTAACGCTCAATTTAACGTGTTTCGCTTTTTAAGCATTTTCTCTTTTCTTTTGGATTTATTCTTTTTACCAAAATTCATTAGGCACTAATAGGCCCTCAATATCCTATTAGAGTAATTTAATCACCCTAATTAAGTTCGGGGTATTTCAGGAAGTGAAGTAGAAAAGGAATTAAGTGCTTAAAGCACATTTTTACCTTAATTATGTCTTAAGCTTGCTTCCCCCTTGAATATTGAGTTTGAGCCGAGATTTCTCCTTCCCTTTGAACACCAACTCGTGCTAGATGAGTGGATGGAAGTGGTTGGAAGTTAGATCAATGGAAAGAGGAAGAAAAGATGAAGAGAATGGCATATAACATGTTTTGAATGTTTACCTTATGCCATGGGAGTTCCTCTTTGAAGTTGGCTGCTTCCTAGCTCTAAAATGAAGGAAGGAGGGTCTGTTTGCAGGCTGAACTCGTTTGGAATGGGGTAGAAGGAAAGAGAAAGTCAAATTTTGATTATAAGGTAAAGTAAGTTACTTTATGAAATAGTAAATGGTGATTCATTAGATTGGCTAGATATTTGTTTGGAGGTTGCTTAATGGATAGTAATGACAGCTATATGGAGGGGGCAATGGGTGGTGAGGTCAAGGGATGACATTTGACCATGGTTTAAGCTAGGTAATTAAATGTTATTTTGGGTACTATTCACCCAAAATCACCCATTTTGATTTTATTTTTAACCTTTGATTTAGACTTTATAATATAGTCTATCATGTCACATTAATGTTATAAAGAATGTAATCTAGTCTTTAAAGTGACAAAAACACAATATCTTAGAGCTCATACACAAAAACGTGCTTTAAGGTGTTTTAGTGCACATTTTGTGTCACAAGGTGTTTCTGAGCTTAGTTTTCTTTGAGAACGGTTTCATTGTGTTCCTTACATGATAATTGAACTTAGGAATCCAATTTTGTATCAATTGGAGGTCATAATACCTTTAAGGTTTCTTAGAGCACATTTTTGCCCTACTTGACCTTTAAGCATGTAAATGCTTGTTCTTTGTGTTGGAGTGTTGTCCAACAATCTTAGTATGTTCCTTTATGTGTTAATATGCTTAAGACAAAATTTTAGGTCCTAAGGAGTTCATTTGGGTATGTATTTACCCTAAACGGTCAAAGGGTGCAATATTTGCTTTGTGTTGACCATTGTTGTTCTCAATTGACTTTTAAGGCATGTTTAGGCCTTACTTAATTTGATTAGATGTTTAATCCATGTTTTATTAGTTTGGGGTATTTCAAGATAATCTAGCAAGAAGATTAGGGGGGAGTGCGAAGTGCTTTTCCTGTGGAGACCAAGATACATTAGCTCACTGTTTTTTCTTGTGTTGTGCTATTTCTAGTATTTGGAATCAGGTTCTTGATATTAGCAATTTTCGTTCATCGTCAAGTATAGCCCTCTTTGATTGGTTTCAGAAATTAGCTTTGGGTATCAGTACCTATAAGCTGTCAAAGATTGCTAACCTGCTTTGGATTATCTACGATGCCAGGAACAAAGCTAAACATAATGGAGATCTAGCCCGGTGGAGTCTCATTGACAATAACAGATCTTTTGTAGAAGCTTACCAGAAGAACATGGATAACAAGCAGAGTTCTCAACATAATCGCTGTTTCTGGTCCCCTCCACCTCCGAATCACTTCAGCATCAACACCCTCTGTGTAAAAAAAAAGCAAGGGGATAATATGATAGCTGGAATCCTTAGAAACCATCAGGATTGACCGGTTATGATTTTCAACATAAAGATTAGTAACACCATTAAGGTGCTTCAGGCTAATATCTTAGCAATAAAAATTGTCATAGAACTTGCTGCTTCAGTGGATAGCTATGGCATCTATTTCGATATTGCCCATGAACAGACCAGGGAAGTTTTAGTAAATGGAACAGTTTGTGATAATCAGGTTATTAGGGATGATTGTAATAGTATCAAGACTACTTTATCTAGGTTTCAAAGCTCAGTATTATGTAATATTAGCAAGTATGATAATTTCCCATGTAAGCTAGCTTGTGAGATTGGAAATCAGTTTTTGAACACTATTTTGGTATGGACAGGGGAGAACATTCCCTTAAATATCAAAGTGACATGTGATTTGGACTGGGATCCTCTGAATAGGATCTGGTTCGTATCCCCTTTTGATGTATTTCTGCTTATTCCTATTATGAATATATGAAGTTCCAATGTTATAAAAAAAAATGAACGAATTTGTTGTTTTATTATGAGCCAGTCCAGAGCTGTGGAATAGATGGGCCGTGTATCTTGATAAGAAAGGCGGCCCATAGTATTACACCCAAATCAGTAGCCTGATCTGGTTATAACAAAGTCGGTGACACATCACCACTAAGATCACTAATTTCTACCCGATCAATTATCAGCGATCGAGCAAACTAAACCCGAAATCATGGTGTGTGTGCTGCTTCTCCACCATGAGTTGTATGACCATGAGGAGACGGGCCATGATGGGGGTGTTCGAAGTGTCCTACTCGTGCATGGATATTTCCGGTATTACGTAATACATGCATATATGGACCGGACCGTCTTCCTTTATTGAGAATACGGAACCGGATTATACCTATACATTTTAGGTATAGGACCATACGTAACGAACCACGGTATAGGTCCTTGACATGGTTATTTACAATGAGATGTCACTATTATCTGAATTTAGTTAGGCAGAGCTGCAGAGCCTACACATAAATGCAATGCAATGCAATGCAATGTAGCAGCGGTGGCGGGGTCCTCTTCTGAATAAATACCTTACTAGTTACTGCTGCTGTCTTCCGTCTGTTCCTTTGAATTGAAGATAGTATAGTAATCTTTATTCTTTTCCAGCTCACCGTGTTTACTCAATCTAGTGTCACGGAATAGATAAATACAGTAGATTGAGTACTAAATACGGAGAGTGGAAGAAAGAAAAAAGTGAGTGAGAAGAAGTAGGGAGGAAGAAAGAAAAGAAAATTTTGGATTTATTCAGTAAGGCCAGGGGGAATTAGGAAAGTGGAAGGAAGAAGGGGATCTATCTATCTATCAATCGATCTATCTTCAAACACAAGAAGAAAGAAGAGGAAGAAGAGTGTTGATTGCTTGCATTTGAATTGAAGTTATGGTTGCTTTCTGTGAAGAGAATGAAAAGCACACAAATGTAAATGCTCTACTTGATTTCTTCCTAACCTTAATTATACTTTTCTTCTTTTTCACCCAACACTGAAAGATCTGTCTCAACCATAGAAGCTAATAGATGAGACATCATCAACCAGATGTCTATCTTTCACTTTCACTTTCCCGTTCAAATAATATGGATGAAGCTTCCAGTCATTCACTCATGACTTCCTTATTCTTCCATCATCTCCAACCCCTGAGGCTACACATTTATTGCATTCACAAGAGTTGATATACCATTCATCAAAGCCAAGCAGAAGAAGCAGGTGGTTTCGTCTGCACGGGTGAGTGAGCAAAAGGCGCTGCTTCTGCTGGTTTGGAGAAGGAGGAGAAATTAAGACAGGAAAATTTAAAGAAGGAAAGTGGTTGTGGTGTAGTTGAGGTACTAATAATGTCTACCTCATCAGCTTCTGGTACTAAATCGGATTTCACCCAGAAACTTCTGAGTGATCTTCGACTCAGGAAACAAAGGATGGCTTCGGCTAGTCAAAACTCATCTCATTATTCATCCAGGATCATGCCTCCAGGTCAGTTTCTAACTTCTCTACTCGATCCACTCCTCCCCCAATAAGTTTGAGATTCCTTATTTCTAGTACTCCCCATTCCGCACTCGAATTTGGAAGAACTTGAAGAAAAGAAAATTAGGGCTGCTGGACTGGAGAACAATCGAGTCTCTTCCGCATTCACTTTAATCAAGAATGTAGTAACTGCATGAAAGAATTAATGATTGATTTCTGTATCCTCGATTACGGAAAAGTATGGTTTCATTATGCCAATTATTGCCTGCATGAACAACAAAAAGGAGGGGGGCACATGCGTCATTACTGTACCTGATTTTTTCAGAATCATATAGTAACAGATAATCTGATTTTTTCAGAATCAAAGAATTCTTATAGTAACATCACTTGTAGAGGAATAGAAATTGATGAGTCAAATCGGATCAATTCAATAATTTAACTTACATTGTAACCGAATATATCTATCTGTTATTATGGGTGGATTCAGCTGATGCATCGCATGGAAGAACCACAAGACAAACTCAACCAGGAACCACTACCAGCACCGACAGAAGATCATCACTTTCAAATGTTAGTTTCCCTTTTTGACTAAACAACAAAAAAAACAGAACATCCGCTCTACAATGTTGAATGGTATGAGTGACCAATCAACTAACCTTCTCAATCTTTCTAATCTTTAGATGAACTCAAGAACGGGAAATTCACACAAAAGTACAACAACATCATTCACCAGAACACAACAACAACAACCACTTCTCATGAACCTAGAAGCTGCAACAGCTACTAACCACCACCAGCAGATGATAGTCGGAAAATCCCATCATCATCATCATCAGCGAACCTTAGATCTATCAATGACTCTCTCATGTGCTTTAGACTCCAACGGTAACTTAAGCAAGAAAATCACCACCAATGCCACCGCGATAGTCGGTTTCCTACACCAACTCAGCAAGAATGCAACCGACTTATCCCCTCATCCTCATCAGCTTTAACCATATCCACCACTGCTGCTGGAGGAAGCCGTGGTGGTTCTTCAAACTCCAAACAGTACTGGCCATCAACTACTCAGTTCCCAACACTTACAACTCTCCACCTCAATGAAATCTCAAAAGGTGCTCAGAAGTTGAACCGGATTCTCAAAGCCTTCTCCCGTATCAACAACAACAATAATAATAATCATCTCAACAACAATGACTCCTCAGTAGAAATAGGCAGGGAGCTGCTGAAAGGTGCTATGGATCTTGAAGAATCATTGAGAATGCTGGTGAGTTTACAAGAGGCATCTGAATGCATGATTATGTCTTCTAATTCTCCACACAAGAAAAGCAACACCAGCAGCAATAGCCAAGTTAAGCTGCATCTCATGGGCCAAGATGATGATGAAGAAACTGAAACCAAAAGCAGTACTGAGACTAAAACCAAGGCTTCTGATGAGTTGTTGCGTGTGGAACGACCGGTTTTTTCATTTGATAAAACAACTAACAAGCATAATTCTCATAGACGGTCCGCTAGCCTTGGAGCTGATATGAACCACTCCCTTGCTGCTGCTGCTGCTGCTCCTTCTGTACCTTCCTCATCATCATCATCCTCAAGCCAATACAGTGTGCCCACGCAATCCTCCAAAGTGGATGGTCCTAGGATATCAAATGTTGTTGCCAAGTTGATGGGATTAGAAGAGGCTGCTCCTAACAAGCAGAACTTACCAACTCCATCTATATCATCTTCCCCCGATCAAACCCAGTATACTACAGTTGATGGCAAGAGATTTATCAATCGAATTAGTACTAGTTCTGAATCAACCAGCAACAGAGATGACCACGTCCCGGCGGTCATTGTGAGTAATAGTAGTAAACAACAGAAAGTTGTCACAAGTGAAAAGATTGTAATATTGACACCAAATAAAAGTAGAGCGGACGAAATATATAATGCCGCCTCAGGCGGCAGCAGCTTTTATTATGGTGATAGGAAAACTGAAAGGATTCTTACAGAAAGACCAGATCTTGATGATGATATTCTTAGACATTACAAAAAGTTGTGTGACTCGTCAACACCGTATGAGGAGGTACAAAGCTATAGTGGTCCTACAATGCAGCATAGCAAGAAGGGCAGCAGTGGTGATGGAGGTAAGAAAGCAAGTTTTATTGTAGATAAGTCAAACGGTGGTGATGATGTTCATCAGAAAAAGGATCAGGTGGTGGCGGTAACTACTACCCAAGCCAAGGGGGAGAATGTAAGGAGGACCATTGCAAAGGGTGGTGATCAGATGCAGAAGCCAATCACTGTGCACCAGAATTCAGAGTTAACGAAAAGAGTCGTTCAAGGAAAGAAAAATGCTGCCAGCAGTAAGCTGACATCATCAAACCAACCTGCTGGTGTTGTTGGAAGGAGTATGGGATCTGATGAGGAGAGGTTTGACAGACCAAAGACCCCACAGAGACATGACCATCTGGGAGGAAACAAGCACAAACCTAGCAGATCAGAGAAGCCAGAAGAGAGTAGGACGCAGCAACAGCAGGACGTCACCACTTGTTAGGAAATCAAAAGAAAGTCGTGTATCAGAGAATCCTCCCAAAGATATCCATGAAGTGGGAATTTCTACTCAAGTGAAAGGTGAAAGTATGACCAGCAACACGGAGTTCAGAAATACAGAGACAATGTCTTCCCAACTTCCGTCAAACAGCGAAAAACAACAAGATGTCTTGACAAGAGAAGAAAATAGCGTGAACCCGGAAGAATCCGTCAAGATCGAGAACACGGTGGTGAGCCAATATCAGGGCAGATCAAACGCAGCATTGCAGCAGAAGGAAGATATCAAATCAACCATTACAAGGGAAACAAAAACTTTTGCTGGAAAAGTGGTAGGAAAGAGTGAGATCACTCGGAAGGCAAATGAGAAAATTGTTGTGAAGTCAAGGGATAAGCATGTTCCCAAGAATTTGAAGGTGGTAAAGCAACAGCAGATGTCACTAAGACAAGAAATCAAACTAAGAGCAGTGGAGAAGATTAGCAGCAGTTCTAAAGGAGAACCAAGGGCTAGGGGAAGCAAAAGCAAGTCACGGGAAGTAGTGGAAGCATGTTCTGATCAACAGCAGAAGGACAACACAAAGGACATCATGGTGGTTAAGGAACTGCTATGTTTAGAGCAAAATGGCAATCTGCTTGGAGTGTTAATAATGTTGATGTAAGCATATAGTTCCTAATCATCAAGAAATTGAGAAACATTAAATAATGCATAACAAAATTAACTTGTCTATTCTTTTGCATGATTTTCATACGGACACACAGAATCCTGATTCAAACGCTAGTCCGAGACATCAGAAGAGTCAACAGGCCATGGGAGAATGCATTGATAAAGAATTACAGCTTCATACAGCATCAGGTAAGTATAAACATTATGCAGATTGTCTCAAATTTAATGGTAGTCCACATAATGAAGGAAAATCCGATGGTTCTATTGAGCTTTTCCAAAAGATGTTTCAATATGATAAACATCCATTATCCACCCCAACACTTTATTTCTCTCAATGCAGATATCATTGGAGGTGATGGCAAAGTCATCCTTCCAACTAAGTTGGAAACGCTTCAACCAAAAGCCCTAACTGAAGAAGAAATCCACTTGAAGCCGATACTGATAACAAGCCACTTGTTCCTGAACACAGCAGAAGCACTTTTCAAGCTTAACATCCCCATAGGCATCCTAAATTACACTAGTGACCACATCCACTCCAAGGAAGAAAACCATGAAAACAAGCTCTTGATTGACTGCAGCTATGAGCTACTCAAGAGGAAAGGAAGTAAACAAGAAGAACCCATGTTCCTCCCATGCAGCAAGAGCAGGGCTGTCAGCAGACCTAAACCTAGGTGTTTAGATGATCTGGTAAGGGACATCTGCAGAGACTTTGAAACCCTGAAAGAATATGGAATCATAGAGGAGAAACAGGGTAGTAGTCAACCTTGCAGTGAGGCGGAGTATTTGCTCAAGATGGTTGAAAGAGATGTAGGTTTTGGGAATGCAGATGTCAATTCAATGTGGGAGATGGGATGGAATGACAGGATATTTGGGTATGTTGAAGTGGAAGAGGTAGTTTTGGATGTGGAGAAGGGCTTGATCAACAGACTCGTTGAAGAAGCTCTGGAAGGATTGCTAGGTGTAGAATATGATGGATTCATGGATCAAGTGAGAACAGAAACAGTTTCTTTAATTCAAGCTGCACATTGAACAAATAAAAAAGGAAAAAGTCATGTTGTACATATACATCTTTTGTTTATTTGAAATGGGGTTTTGTGTTCTGTTTTTGGGACATGTTGATTGATATACAACTTTATTGAGTGAATATTTTAAGCAGATTTCCACTTTGCAAGAACCGAACCGGGTATTTGCAAACCAGTTTCTAGGTAGTTTTCATGTATATTTTTTACTACGCTTATTGGGCAAGGATGGAGTCTGAGTAGTAAGCCCGTCTTGAATATTGATACTTAACTTAGCCATGTGATGATACACTACCTTTTTGCAACTTTTCGAAATTCCAATTTTACCTATATGATCTTTTCTTTTGCAGTTGCTCTGTTTTCCCGCTTCTTTGAATTTGACTGTTGATGTCTTGAACTCTTAGCAGAGAAGGAACTAAAAAGAGGCTCAATAATGTATACTTCTTTTTACCTAATAATGGAAATGAATGGAATGGGACCCTTTCACACTTGTAGACATGTACAACACGAAATCCAAAAAGCTACACTGACTGCTCAATTTGGTTATCAAAGGCTTCTTCAGAAAAGAAAATGATAAAGAAAAGAACAAAAGATTTATCAAAGGGCACTCACCACCACTGCCTGCCCTTCAAAGATAATCTGGAGGCTCTATATCGTAATCTGTTGACCCTTGAGAGACAAAAGAAAATGGGTTCGTTTGGGGACAGCTGCTGGGGGCTGCTGCTGGGTCCTGCTGCTGGAAATTGAGAAGCTGTCTGCTAATGGTTTTACAGAAGCTGACGTCTGGTTAGTGTTTGGTGGATTGTTTTTTTAAAAAGTAGAGGGGAAATTGAGAAGCTGTCAGCTGATGATTTTAAAAGCTGTCAGCTGCTGGTTTGGTGTTTGGTGGAAACCTGCTGATTTTAAAAATTGAGAAGTTATCAGCTGCTGGAAGCTTGAGAAGCTGTGTCCCCAAACGACACCAATAAAATAGAGAATGAAGAACTAAGGAAAAGTGAGCTGGAATATCTGGCACGGCGCCAAGGAAACAAGAAGATCATTGAACTACGTAGATACTGTACTTTCTAATCGCTGTCCCTGTATTTATGAGCTTCCTTTTTTCAAAATGAAGACTTCAAATCTATTACTACATAGTATAAGAATAAAAAAACGATTGAAAAACGCAATTCCTCTAAACTGAGCTACTAGTAAAAGCTCACATAATTAATTGATTAATCAACATACTACTATAAGGGGAAAACTTGTGTGCTCGAAACTCAATTATTGTATTTAGGCGTTCAAAAAGGGGCAATATACGTACTTTACTTGCTTGTTGTAAGACGAGGATAGCACCCAACACGACTAACCCGCCGGTCCGCCACTTCATCTGCTTCCTCGAGGCTTCTTCACTTTCTTTCCTTTCCTTCCTTCGTGAGAAGTGCTTTTAATTTTGTATCCGTTGAATCGAATTCCTTGCTCTCGCTAATCAACCTTTTCGGTGGACACCACAACAAACATAAATCCGCCTTGCTTTAATGCTCTCCAGTGCTTCCACTTTCCCCCAGCCTATAAAGAAGGAAAACCAACAAACATCTTCCTCTCAAGTTCCCCAAATACTCATCTCATCAACGGTTATCATAACTCATAGCATTAGCAGCAGTTATCATCTCCCAGTTACATCTGATACTGCTGAGTTTGTAAAACCCACCCCACCGTATTGATTATTAGAAGGGAAAAATAAAAGAACAGACGGTGTTTAGGCACAACCATGGCTAAGGTCACCAGCTTGGGATTTTTGTTCTACTACCTTGTTCTGTTTCAAGCGCTACTGAAACTGTCGAGTAAGTTTCTGTCCTGACTGGCAAAGATATGCAGTCATCTCCTGTTTCTAATTTCATTATGCACTCCTTCGAATCTTATCCCTCTCTTCTTTTTTGGCCCTCGTAGCCTATGTTCCAGTTCCACAGGGGCAAGGAAATTTAGAAATAGCTTTCAACTGTTAGTGACTAATAGTTGAAGTAGCAAAAAAAAAAAGAAGAAAATCACCTATCCCCATTGATTCCAAAACCGCTCTCTCTTAGACTCTTAGTTACAGATGGCTGCAAGTTTTGAACGCTTCGATGGGTTCCAATCTTTTATAATCGGCTCACTTGAGTCGAACCTGGCTGGCACTGGCAGTGCCTTCCCAATTAAAATGGTCAAAATCATTAGTAAATCGCCGACTCAGTAACGTCATATAAGAGGCGAAATAGTGAAGAAATAAAAAGACTCTTACCTTTCTTATGTATTTCATCTTTGCGCAGATTCACAGTCGTTTCTCGGAATAAACTACGGCGAAGTAGCAGACAATCTCCCAGCACCATCCGCAGCCGCAAAGCTACTTCAAACCACATCAATCCAAAAAGTCCGTCTCTACGGCACGAACCCAACAATAATCAAAGCCTTCGCAAACACAGGAATCGGACTCACAATCGGCGCATCTAACGGTGACATCCCAACTCTCGCATCCGACCCAAACGCCGCAGCGGGATGGGTTGGTTCTAATGTGATGCAGTTTTACCCAGACAGTCAAATCGTAATGATAACAGTTGGAAACGAGATTTACTATTCAAAGGATAAGGGTTTGATGGATCAGTTAGTACCCGCGATGCGTAACTTGAATACTGCTTTAGTAAACGCAGGTATTAGTGGTGGGAAAGTTAAGGTATCGACTGTTAATGCGATGAATGCACTCGTTGCTTCTGATCCACCTTCCGCTGGCAGATTTGATCCAGCACTTGTTGATTTAATTAAAGCACAACTTGAGTTTTTGAATGAGACGAATTCACCTTTTACGATTAATCCATACCCGTTTTTTGCGTACGGGAGTGATCCGAGACCGGAGACACTTGCGTTCTGTTTGTTTGAGTCGAATCCAGGGAGAGTTGATTCTGGGTCGGGGATTAAGTACATGAACATGTTTGATGCTCAGGTGAGTGAGTGAGTGAGTGAGTAATCATCATATCAGATTATTAAGTATTGTTTTATTGTTTCAGGAGTGTGGAATGATGGTTTTGTGTTGTTGTGAGTGACAGGTGGATGCGGTTAGATCTGCGATAAATGCGATTGGTTTTCCAGGAGTGGAGATTGTAGTGGCGGAGACAGGATGGGCTTATAAAGGAGATGCTAATGAAGTTGGACCTAGTTTGGAGAATGCTAAGGCTTATAATGGAAATCTAGTAGCACATCTGAGATCAAAAGTTGGTACTCCATTGATGCCCGGGAAATCTATTGATACGTATCTGTTTGCTATGTTTGATGAGGATTTGAAACCTGGACCTGGATCAGAGAGATCGTTTGGGATATTTAATGTAGATCTTACAATGACGTATGATATTGGGATATCTAAGAGCAGTAGTAGCAGCAGCAATAGTAGTGAAGCTCAGGTGAATAATAACCTTTTCTTATGATTGTTGTTGGTTCTCTTTCTGTTTTGTCGTATTCGTTTACCTGGATGTAGATTGCAATCTGGAATTTTTTTATGTTGCAAATTTGAGTCAATTAGATTATTATATTAGCAAACAGACGGTGAAATGAATGTTATTGTTTGTGTTGGTAGGCTCCGGCGGAGTCGAAAACCCCAGCCAGTCCCTCACCAACAACTGCACCACCTCTGACACCATCAGCAACCACCCCTTCACCACCGGCTACTCCCTCCTCCGCTACGCCAAAACCAGCAGTAACTAGTTCCACAACGACGAATCCTCAACTAACTCCCGCCCAGGAGTCTAAACCAGTGTCACACTCTGGAATCCATAGCCACGGAATGCATCATCATGAAGAATACATAACAGTCAGCATCTTTTCAGTTGTTTGTTCTTTCCTGTTACTTGGCTGCTCCCTTTGAAAAGCCTGAGGTAAAAAGGTGTGTCTAGCTAGACCGCAGCTTGAATCAACCAGGTGGGCCAGGCAGTGGAAGTCGTATAGTAGGGCATGAATCAGTAGACTGCTGGACGATGGAATACCTACGAATGTGATTTCTTTTGTTTTCCCAACAACAGCTTTTTACAGAGAATCCAGCAAAGAGTGGGTGAATGAAAACCATGTATCCCATAATTTTCAAACAGCAAGTAGATCTAAAACTTGTAAAGCATGCAGTTTGTATTCTAGCGAAATAGTAATATTTTTACTAGAACTTTGTTTTTGTTTTTCTTCTTCCTGTCTGATCGGAAGTTTATTTATAATGGAAGCAGGCAGATTGTAATTACAGAAGCAGAGATGGTGTGGTTTATGACGAGTTCGTAATTAACAACAGTAAAAGCTGTAACATCATTTTATAGAAATGCATAGGGCCGTTCGTTTGCTAGAGGCCCAAAATGAAAGACATTAATCTGGGCATTAATCTCGGTAGTTTTGGTCCACATTAATTTTGTTTGTATAATTGTCTGTTCGTTTGTGAGCAATTTTTTAGAAGCATGGAGTGTAGAATGGATGTAAATGCCCTCATCGCGCGACACTGTCACTCTTCCTCATTTCTTCGCATGCTCGACCCACTTCTTTCATTGTTAGCTAGATAAGTTCCATGATTTTGTATTCTCTTACCCTTTTCTTGCCGAAGCTTTCCAACTCGAACAAACGTGACTGGTGGCAGCAATTCATAATTGTAGTGGTTTCTGCTGTTCGAATCAACTCGAACGAACACGAAGATTGTAGACTTGCAGCAATCCAAACTCCAGAATGAAGAAACTGCTGGTGCCTAATGATGAAAGTTGAAAATCGATGAAGAATGAAGAAACTAGTGCGTACAGTTGAGGTCAAAAGGTAAGGGTAATGGTGTAATTAGATATGTCATGGGCAACAGCAATTGGCGTGATTTTTTCTAAATGTAGGTTTACGTAGCTCTATCATTAAGCATCTAATTATAAAAAAAAAAAACCTAGCTCTATCATTAAGCTCTCAAGATCATGTTTCCCTGAGTTTCATCATGTGCAAATCGTCACTCTATCCCATCCTACGAGCGCGATTTCAACCCACCACACATTAATAGCGAACGGGGCTCATAAATTGCACTAAGGCCCCGTTCTGTACAACGCTTAATCTCCCATGATTTTCAAACGCGGCTATTGCTGCGTTTGGATTTCAAAAGTTTGTGAGAGAAGTGTGGGCCTAGAAAAAAAAAGTAGCAAATGAGATGTGAACATGTGGCACATTAATCAAACAAAAAAATTGAACGCAGCAAACGAACGGACCCTAAGACCAATTCTTCCCAGCGACGCTTGGACGTGTCACGTGCCTTGCGGGGATATGCTGGGGGTCTGTCCGTACAATGAAGTCCCTCCCATAAGGTCCATGCGGACTTTTTCTTTCTTTCAAGTCCACCTTTCTCTTCTGTTTGATCCAGTCAAGCCTTTCGTGCTGCGTTAAGAAGCAAAAACAGCACACGACACCCTACTTACCGAGCTGATCAATCTCCAAGATAAACACCTGAAAGAACGACAAATACTATCTTAAACTCCATCCAGTTTGACATGGACTAATACTACTACTACTCGATTCCCGCCCTTGGGCTTTCTTGTTCTTCTCTGACTAAAAAATGTAGTGTCTTTCTACCATTTTTACTCGGTAGGTACGCGGTCTGCTGGGTCCCCACTTTTATTTAGCTCACTCCGTTGTCTTTATAATTAAGCCCCTTCCACTTCCTTCTTCGGCACTTATCATCGTTTCTCTTGATCCGAGATCACCCCTGCACAACAACAAAATTATCCTTACTTCCAAATTCAAACAAATTTATACATGCTTCCCAGCATAGATTCTCAATTCTCATCTATACTGAACCCCTCGTGGAGCTTCTACTTATTGAAGGCTTCAACTTCATCAGATTTATCTCAATTCTCAAGTTGATATTTACAAACAAAAGTATCGATCAGCTAGCTGCTCCATTCCGTCTTTCAAACCGGTTATTACTCCTATAATATTATTGACTACTTGTCAGGTTCAAATCCCATTCATTATTATATTACCTTAATTTTATCAACAGAAAAGGACCGGACAAAAACAGAGAGAAATCTGAAAATGCAAACCATCTCGTGGATGTCATCTCCATCGCCACCTGACATGATGACTCGTCGAGCGGCAGCTACTGCTGGTGGTGTCACACCACCGCCTCCCCGCTTGATTCCGAAGCGAGGCTCTGTCCTGAAGAGCGTGCTTAAGAAAATATTCTCTTCTATCTCTGGTACTTGCTATGGCTGCGGTGGTGGCTGTCGCCGTCGCGCCGGTGCGTCTTCTGTCGCCGTCGCTCCCTGTCCGATTGAGTGATTTGAATTTTGAAGCAGAGTTGACCATGCCGATGTAACCCAACCCGGAGATGTTTTAATGCCATTTTAAAAACATGCCTTGTTCTTTTGTATGGCTGATAATCTAGCTGATGTCAGTTGTCAGCTGAAAGTTAGAAAAAATGGAGGAGAAAAATAGTTGATATGACAATTGATGTATATGACATACAGAGACAATAAACTAGCTGATCAAATAAACCCGGTACAAAAGAATAGGGCCTAGGCTCTCTTCGACATGGCTGTGACGTGGCATATTTGCCCAATTGTTTTCTCTCGCATACACATGGTGTATACTGTTGTCTGTATTGTGCTAGTATGAGCTGTTTTGAAAATTGTTATTTGGCAGTGTCGCATATTTATAGCTGTTTTGAAAACTAGTGTTTGATAATGTGACATTTTTGTAGCATGAGTTACCTACTTTTGGTGCATTGATCGTTTTACATACTATAAATAGAGAAATTTCATGAAATGCCATTATATTTTTCGCTAATTCATGAAATACCACTAAATAAAAAGAAAGTCACAAAATGTCACTATATTTTTATATAATAGAAATATATAAAAATTATAAAAATTATAAAAATTGAAAAAAAAATAAAAATTTTTAAAATATTATAAAATTGATTTTTTTTAAAATATCATAAAATACTATAACAAATAAATATTTAATTTTTAAAAATTTATTCAGTACCATAAAAAAATATTGTGTTCTAAACAAATAATTTATACCAATTTTTCTACCAATTAAGTACTTTACATTTTTTACCAATTAAATACCATACATTTTTTAATTTTTATTTCTATTAATTTTAATTATTTCTTCAAAGTAAATTATGTTATATTTTTTAACTTATATTTAGAAATTCTAATTTCGAAAAAATATGTTGTATTTTGCAGATAACTTTATGACAAAATATTTGTTGTTATTGAGAAAAATATTATGTCATAAAGTTATCTACAAAATATAATATAAAATTTTAAAATATTTTTATATCAATTAAGTACCATAATTTATACCAATTAAGTATCATAATTTATACCATACATTTCCAAATTATATTTTTTCTAAAAAATTAAATTAATTATTTAATATAAATTATATTATATTTTAAAAAAATCAGATAAAATAATCGAAAATTTTATATTCTATTTTGCAGATAACTTTATCACATATATTTGTTGTTATCATGTCATAAAGTTATCAACAAAATAGAACATATATTTTATAAACTGGAATTTCTAAATATAAGTTAACAAATATATAATAATTTACTTTGAAGAAATAAATTAAATTAATCAAAAAGAATTATTAAAAAATGTATGGTAAAAATTATGGTACTTATTTGATATAAATTATTTGTTTAGAACACAAAATTATTTTTATGGTACTGACTAAATTTTTAAAAAATAAATATTTTTTTGTTTTAATATTTAATGATATTTTCTTTGTTTTCAATTTTTATAATTTTCTTCAATTTTGATAATTTTTTTCAATTTTATAATATTTTTATATTTTTATCGTATTTTGAATTTTTTGTGAATTTTGTGAATTTTTTAACACTTAGGGGCATATTGTGAACTTTAAAAGTACTTTGTTAACTTGTATGGATATTTTTGTCCTTTTTCTATATGGTCAATGACTATAGTGGCATTTCATTGACTTTTACGCAAATATAGTGGGATTTTGTGACTTCTTTTTTAATGACATTTCATCAAATTTCCCTTATAAATATTAATTTATAGTTACACAATATTGTATTGAAAATCAATAAAGTAAATACTAACAAATGTTATAAGATAAGTAATTTCTTAACATCAAAAGTAGGGGTGTTCATAACCGGTGAAACGGTTTTTCGCCGGATATTCGGTAAGTCAAATTTGATAACTGTAACTGGTTCATTTAGAAGCGGTTAACCGGTACCGGTTAACCGTCGGATTCAGTGCAATTTTACCGGTTCAACGGTTAACCGAAATGGTGTAGATTTATGTGTTTTTTTTTATAATTAGTAAACAACATGCAATTTTACCGGTTTTGGTGCGGTATTAAGCCTGTTAACCGTTGATTTTGGTAAGATTTTATTGGTTTTAGTATAATTCTAACCATTAACTATATAATTGTACACTTATTTTGGTAAATCTAATAATTAACCATATAGTTTTATACTTATACTCAAAAAATTTAAAAATTAATAAACTGAAATACTTAAACGTTTTTCCCGAATAACCAGATTCTTTAAATCAATAAGCGTAATCGGAACCCGAAAATTAAACGATTCGGTTAACCGAACCTGTAAACCACTTCGGTTAACCGGTTTCCGGTTTCGGTTTGGCGGTTCCGGTTTTCCATGAACTCCCCATAAATAACTAAATATTGATAAACTCGATAACAATATTAAAATTTTAAATTTACTAACATATTGATAAAAGTTGTATAAAATGAAAAAAAACATCTTATATAATTATAAAAACTTAAAAATATAAAAAGTATTATATATTATATAGAAGCTATAGAAATAACAAAAGACAAAAATTGTAAAGAGAATCATAATTCAATTTTTTATAATATTATTTTATATTTTTTAATTCACAAAGTACCACAAAATTAATAATATAAATTAAAAACTATAAAAGTAGTATAACTTTAAGTTTATTAATTAGGAAAATTACATGTCCCACCCATGACATTTGGTGAAATTACACACTCCACCCACATGGTTTCAAAAATTACTTTCCCCACCCATATGGCTTCCCTTATTTTACATCCAGCAACTTTTCTAATTTTTGTTCAATTCAAAATATGTTTAAACGTTGTCAAAAAATTGATGAAACTTTACATCAATGATGCTAAAGTGATATGTTTTGATTTTATGTCAAATCTGAAGTTTTTTAAGCTTAAATGTGACTCGTGGGACCCAATGAAATATGTGACATGTTCATTGGGTCGCACATGTCACATTTAAACTTAAAAACTTTAGATTTCTCATTGAACCAAAATAAAACCCTTTAACATCGTCTATGTAAAATTTCATCAATTTTGGAACTTCTTTTAAATTAACCAAAAATTAGAAAAGTTGTTGAATGTAAAACGGGGAAACCACATGAATGGGGAAAGTAATTTTTGAAACCACGTGGGTGAAGTGTGTAATTTCGCCAAACGTCATGGGTGGGATATGTATTTTTCCCTTATTAATATTAGTTGGATGTACAAATAAAAAATACATGTATAACTGTAAAAAAATTTAAAATATATAAAGCAATATTAAAAATAATAAATTATCTTTCTTTTTACTATTTTTTCTATTTTAATCAAATTTTTGCTCCAATATATTATATAATACTTTTTATTTTAATTTTTTGTATTTTAAATTTTCATTCTATTCAATAAATATTTTAAAGAGGGCAATTAAATTTTATAATACTTTTCATATTTTAAGTTTGACAGCATCGGGATGCTGACCGAGTAGGTATGTGGTGTTAGTCTCTAACCAACTCGGTTATGCCTGGAAATATAGAAGCATAAGCTTTTGTTGAAATTTACAAGCAGAGAAAACTTTTATTGAAACTCAATGATGAATTTACAACCTAGTTCTCTATGATTGGGGTTAGACATAATAGTTCTGCCTAACACCTACACTTAAACACTCTAAATATAGATCAATACAACATGTGGAGTGTTTGGGTGCAATAGCTCTACAAGTTAGATGAATCTATATGAGCATAGAACAAATATAGTCTTGAAATAATCTCTCAAAGTGAAAACTTTCTCTCAGTGTGACTCTCTCTAGAAATGTGGAAGTGAAAAGCCCCAACTATTGCAAATGACTTCTAACTAGTTAAATACTAATAAAACCCGAAGTAACTACTCCCATGACGTGTAGACTGATGTTTCTACGACCTTGCACTAAGCATTGGGCGGGAAATATCTCAACTGCTTTGTAGTGGAACTCGTTCTAGCCTTCTTTAACCTTGTATGTCTTGATTATCAGAGCTGATCATATGTGGGTGTGTGTAGCAGTTATTTCCATGTATTTCTCCATGTTTTAACAGTACGGGTCTCCTTGCTTCTGGAACTTTCCAAGAGAATCTTATGTCGCATAATGACTCATAATGCAATGAGACTTCTTTTGTCATCCAAACTTACTTTGATGTCATTATGAGCAAAACCTTGGGTTCCAACAAAGTTGTAGTTGGTAAACTTTTAAATGGCTAAACATATATATTAAATTTTAAACTATTTATTCTATGTTTTGTAAAATTTTATTATTTTTATTATAAACAAACTATAGGATCCGAGCCCCCGCAAGACCCTACGTGGCATTTATGTCAAACGTGGCATTTATGCCACAAAAATGCCAAGACAAATATGTTGTAAACGAACAGGTAAAAGTAAATATGTCAAATGTTGGCATTTATGCCACAAAAATGCCACTACCGAACGCAGCCTTAGTGAGTTGGGGGTGTCGTTATTCATCAAAAATGTACATAAACTAAAACTACAACAACAAACTCACGACACAAGTTTATCAGGTGGGGGTTACATCTAGATTTGTATCAAGTGGTAGGATAATCTAGTTGTGTTTTGATTGGTGCAGCAGAAAAAAATATCTATAAATTTATCATCTTTCTTTTTTATAATTAGAGCTCATTTATTGAAACAAAAGGAACCAATACAATCCCATTAAAGCTTATAACAGTGCTATGGGACCTACAACCATTCTTCGTCATTAAAACCTTCATAGATAAATCTCAATGGGCAAAAAATCTATGAAGGAAAAAGAGTATAAGGGTTTACAAGTTATACAAATTACCAAAATCTTAAATCCTCTCGTAAACTATTGAGCTTATGAATCTTTAGCATGGGGAAGTTTGGCCACCAACACTTAGTCAATCTCCACACTTCAAGTTTGTGTCTACGGGCCGTTGTCTCTACCGCATCATCTTCACCTTTGAAAATCAAATTGTTTTTACTATTCCAGATATTCCATGCCCCGTAGTACAAAGTTGACCTATAAATTGTCTTCACCTTCTTACCTAGTGGTACCGCGATCCAGTCATGAAAGATATCTGTGGGTGAGTCTTTTGAAAATGAAGTTATTTTTTCACCAACCCTCTAGTTCACTCCAGACCCTCATCACATTTTCATGTAAGAAAATAACATGCTTAGTCGTCTCCATCATTCTGTTACATCGTGGACGCTGGACACAGACTCTGGCCTATGAGGAGAAAATCTTTATCAAATAACACGTCCCTGATTACCACTCTTCCACACACCACAAACCAAGTCAATAGTCTCATTCTTGGAACAACTGAATTGCCCCATAGACGTTTATATAGTTCCACTTCTTCAACCCAACATGATCTTCAAAACTAACTCCAGGTATACATCTTTGGTTAGAAACTCCCTGCCATATCCACCCCAAGCATTGTACCCTGTCTTGATTATTCGAAGTTGTCTTAAGCACTTTGTCCATAACCCGTTGATTTTTACAACCATCACATTAATTTTGCCCGGCTTAGCACCTCAACACCATCATATATTGTGCAAATAGCTTTTTTTTCCAGAAGGAACTAATGTTTTGTGCAAAACTTTCATCGCCACTTAGTTGACAAGGTGAGCTTCTTAACCGCACCTCTCCTCTTATCCACATGGCCTTTTTTCTTGGTCCCATAAACATTTTGCATTCCCATTACCACCATTTTTCCTATCCCCGTTAGATACCACACAATTATTGATGTTTTCCAAAAGATTTACTTCATCCTGGTCGCAATCAGTGATTTCACATGCCATATCTCTTAGTAAACTAATGCATTCCTCTGCTTCAGCTTCAGCATCAACGATTGCTCCTTTTATATCTCTAGCCTTTTTGTGGATAGAAATTATCTTGGATTGGTGTGTTGTGGAACATATTTTTCCACTAACCATATGCCTTTTGAGCCTCTAGATTTTCTGTGGTGTTGACCTTTTCATGGCTCTAATCATTACGGGATATGGCTGGATAACCGGGTTGGCTACGTTTTGTTCCACCCTATCAGATGCCGGAATAATCGAGAGAGTGTCCACACCGATTGAGTTTCCTTTTTCCAGATTGAAATTCCCTGATTTAACAAAGTTTATATTAGTGAGTTAATCCTTAATTATGTGCTTTAAAAGAGTTTTCAGAGGGTATTTACAGAGCAGAAGCTCAAGAGTAATGAATATATTAGTTTAAAGCATGTTTTGGTCACCTTCGATTCTAAGCCAATACGTGCATTCCAAAGTAATGCTTCCGGACCGGAGCTAAGCTTTCGGGACAACTCTTCTAGACTCACAGGATTCTTTAGGAAGTCGTTTACCTATATTTTACATATTGCCTTAAGGGCATTTTGGTAATACTGAGTGGCTAGAAATATTTCAACCATAAAAGATTATTTCTAACCACCAACTAGATACTTTTAAGCTATTTTTAAAGATGGGGAAAAGATCTGAAAAGAAAAGCCAAGTTTTGGTTAAGTATAAAGATTTAAAAAGGCTTGAAGCATGTTTTTGCCTAAAACAGCAAAAGTGGGTCTTGCCCATTTATGGAAAATTCTGGAACATTAGTGAAATAAAATAAGGAAGGAGATCACATGTGCAAGACACATGCCACTTAAGTTAAAGAAGAAAATTCATTCTCTTTCTCCTCATTCTTCTTCTTCCTTCCCCTAATCAGAATTTCTCTCTCCTCCCTCTCATTGTGGTTGTGCTCTATCAGCCATGGAAGACTATGGCAACTCCCTCCTTTAAAATACTTCATTGAATAGCTAAAGTAAGGGGTTTCCTTAAGGTTTTGAGTGATTTTGTCCTTTGGAGCATGGTTTTCAAGACTTGGAGCTTCCACTTCCTCCATTGTTACTATTCAAGGTAGGAGGTTGTTTGCTCTTGTACTACCACTTCCTCTTGGATTTTTAGCTTAAGTCCTTTGTAAGAGCATCTTGAATCTTCGTTGTTGTTCTTTTGAACCAAAATAACAAGATTTGGAGAAGTTTGGTCAAAACCATATTCATGGTTGTTGACTTGGAACTTGATGTTAAAAACATGTGTTTTGGTTTTTAAACCTCTTAGATTAGTTATAATGATCTTGACATCAAGATTTTAATTATTGGAACCATTAAAGATGGAATTTCAAATCTTAAGGAAATGTTAGGGTTTGAGATAAAAGGAATGGCATAGTTGCGATTGGTGTGTACTAGTGTTAATTGTGTTCCTTTGTGCTGCTTTAGAAGCCATTAGAGGTTCTAAACTATGGAGATACAAACTATGGAGCAAGGCAAGAGGTTATGATTCAAAAAGATAAACCTAAGTCTATCCATGTGTGTACCCTAGGGGGATGTGTCTTATGATTTATGATACCGACTGGTAAAGCAAGCTATTGAATTACATCTGGTGGATAAGAATATGTGAAGTGATAGGATCGGGGTGCTGACCGAGTAGGTCTGAGGTGTTAGTCTCAGACCAACTCTGCTTGGAAACAAGTATTTGCCAAGAAAGTAACGCGGAAGCTTTTGTATGAAACTTAACAAGAAAGGATTTTGTTTATATTGAAATTCAATGTGAATTTCAACCTAGCTTCCTATCTTGGGATTTGACAGAGGTATTCTATCTCATCCAACACTCGCTCTACTCTAGAAGTAGATCAATACGGAATAAGGAGTAAAGGGAGTGTTTTGTGTGCTCTATAGGTAATAAATACCTAAGCTAAAATGACAAAGTCTCACTAAGATCTCTCGTAAATATTGTGTCTCTCAAACAAACTTTTCTCTCTTCTAAAGCTTAATCTCGAATGCACACCTCTCTCTTTACAAATGCGTGCTTAAATACAGGTTAAAGAAATGATGAGTTATTGGTTCGCTCCAAACCTAGTCCTTGATGAAGAGTCTAAGGGCTGAATTTTCGAATTCGAGAGTTCATGGCGGGATCAACTTATGAAACATTACAATAAGCTTATGAGAAGGCTGCCAGCATTGAGATGGTACATCAGGAAAGAAGGGAGTTCCATGAAGGGAAGAAAAAGAGGACCTTTGGTGGACCAGCAGAGGGGTCGGATGTGAAGAAGCCCAATCTCAATCAAAAGACAAGATTCAGTGAAGGTATCCAGAGCATGGGTAAGGAGACATCTTCCACGGACACCAAGTGGAAGAACTTATAACTGTAGGAGATGTCAGAAGAATCATCCCGGAAAAGATTGTGATGGGAGGTTTGTGACTTGTAACCACTGTGGAAAGCTGGGGCATCGGGCCTATAAATGTTTCCGAAACCCTGAGTCAAGAAGCTTCAAGAAAGGCATGCCACCGGTTATCCAGACAAACTCCAATACCATTAAAGCAGTTTCTGGGGTTGGGGTGGACAAAGTAGCAGTAAAGGGGCTGAAAAGAATGAGAACAAGTACAAGAAGTCTAGAGCTCTGAATGTGATGAATGAATCAGAGGCAAGAGCTCAGGGAAATGTCATTACAGGTATTTTCCCTATTCATGGATTAGAAGCACATGTTTTGTTTGACTCCGGTGCCACATACTCTTTTGTTTCTACTGCTTTCATGAGGAATTTGAAATTGTCCAGTATTTCTTGTGTGAATATTTGTGTGACAATACCATCGGAAGAAAAGATAAAATGCTATGAGATTATAGAGAACGTGAATATTCTTGTTAAAAGAGTAGGTTTCCCAGCTGACTTGGTAGTATTTGAAGGCTTGGAATTTGATATTATATTGGGGATGGATTGGCTGCAACAGTACAAAGGGCGGTTAGATTGTTATGAACAGCGGATTTTGTTAAAGAGTCCTTCAGGGCAACGGGTATCATACAGAAAGATAGTAAGACAGCCAAAGGTGAAGATCATTTATGCCATTTCCATGGCAGCAGAAGTTAGAAAAGGAAAACAAGTGTACTTGTGTTATGTATGAGATCTAAATGAAAAGATAAATAAGCTTTCTGAAATTGTTGCTGAGTACCCGGACGTGTTCCCAGAAGAGATTCCCGGGATGTCACCCAAAAGAGAAGTTGAATTTTGCATTGACTTAGTGCCAGGAACCGGACCAATAGCAAAAGCACCCTATCGAATGGCACCAGTGGAGATGATGGAATTAAAAGCTCAATTAGAGGAGTTAATGGAGAAAGGGTATATAAAACCTAGTGTATCACCCTGGGGTGCTTCAGTTTTGTTTGTAAAGAAGAAGGATGGGGGCCTTCGACTCTGCATTGACTATAAGGAACTAAATAAGGTAACCGTTAAGAATAAGTACCCTCTACCTTGAATTGATGATTTGTTTGACCAATTGAAGGGAGCTAGTGTGTTCTCCAAAATTGATTTAAGATCGGGCTACCACTAGATAAGGGTACCTGAGCAAGATATTCCAAAGACAATGTTTCGAACGAGGTATGGCCATTACAAATTTATAGTAATGCCGTTTGGCCTAACTAATGCTCATGCGGTGTTTATGGATCTAATGAACCGGGTCTTCAGTCAATATTTGGATAGTTTTGTTATGGTGTTTATTGATGATATCTTGACTTACTCCAAGAACCAGGAAGATCATGCTGAGCATTCAAGAAAGGTGTTAGAATTACTACAAGTTCATAAGTTATATGCAAAGCTGTCTAAATGTGATTTTTGGTTGAAAGAAGTGGCTTTCTTGGGCCATATTATCTCAAGTGAAGGTATAACAGTGGAAGATTAAAGCTGTGAAGGAATGGCCTCGTCCTACCAATCTTACAGAGGTTAGAAGTTTTCTGGGGCTTGCAGGCTATTATAGGAGATTTGTCAAGGATTTCTCCAAAATTGCTAGGCCGTTGACGAACTTAATGAAGAAATCTGTTGGATTTGAGTGGAGTGACCAATCTGAGCAGTCATTCCAGCAACTAAAGACTAGATTAACTACTGCTTCAGTGTTAACATTACCAAAAGGAGTGGATGGCCTGGAGGTTTACTGTGATGCCTCGAAGTTTGGTCTGGGTTGTGTTCTAATGCAAAATAGGCGAGTGATAGCCTATGCTTCTAGGCAATTGAAGAAACATGAAGAAAATTACCCCACTCACGACCTTGAGCTTGCAGCAGTAGTATTTGCTCTGAAAATCAGGAGACATTATTTATATGGAGTCACTTGTAAAATCTTCACCGACCATAATAGCTTAAAATATATATTCAGTCAAAAGGAGCTGAATATGAGGCAGAGAAGATGGCTAAAGTTTGTCAAAAACTATGATCTGGATATTCAATACCACGAAGGCAGAGCAAACCTTGTAGCTGATGCTTTAAGTAGAAAAAGAAGTCATTCAACAGCAGCCATGTGGATCCTCCCAGATAAGTTGTATGAAGATATTCGTAGGCTTAACATGGAGTTAATAGTTAGTGGAGAAGAAGCACAATCAAGTAGTCTACACCAAATGTCTATTTCTCTGGATATATTCGAAGAAATCCTGAAAAACCAGTCAGGAGATGAGAAACTTAAACAAATCAAGAGGAAAATTATAGAAGGAAAAGCTACAGATTTTAAGATCCATAAAGATGGAAGTTTAAGGTTCAAAGGTTGGTGGTGCATTCCTAAGAGCTGTGGGGAGATCAAGAACAAGTTGATGCAAGAAGCCCATCAATCACCCTACTCCATACATCCAGGAGGTAATAAGTTGTATAAGGATTTAGGTGGCCAGGAATGAAGCGTGAAGTTGCTGAGTTTGTAGCTAGATGTTTAACTTGCCAGAAAGTAAAATTGGAGCATAGTCGACCAGGAGGCTTAGTGCAACCATTGGAAATACCAGCTTGGAAATGGGATTCCATATCTATGGATTTTATAGTAGGATTACCTTTAACTAGGTCAGGAATGAATCAAATTTGGGTTGTTGTGGATCGACTCACCAAAACAGCCAGATTTATACCAATGCAAGATACTTGAACAATGGATAAGTTAGTTGCTACTTACATCAAGGAAATTGTCAGATATCATGGAGTTACTATAAGTATAGTATCTGATAGGGATTCTAGGTTTCAAAGTCATTTCTGGCAGAGCTTCAGAAAGCTGTGGGTTCTCAATTAAAGTTCAGTACTGCCTTTCACCCCGCAACAGATGGACAAACAGAAAGAACAATTCAAACATTAGAAGATATGTTGAAAGCTTGTATTATGGACTACCAAGGTACATGGATTGATCATCTTCATTTGATAGAATGTTCATACAACAACAGTTACCATAGTAGCATTGGAATGGCTCCATATGAAGCTCTATATGGAAGAAAGTGTAGAACTCCACTATGTTGGGATGACATCTCAGAAACAGTTTTGTTAGGACCAGAAATGATTGAAAACATAATTCAGCAAGTGAAACCCATCCAACAAAGGATGAAGGCTGCACAGGATCGACAAAAATCTTATGCTGATAAAAAGAGATTTTTTTAGGAATTTACAGCAGGAGAGAAAGTATTCTTGAAGGTATCTCCAACCTAGGGAGTCATGAGATTTGGGAAGAAAGGAAATCTTAGCCATAAATACATTGGCCCATATGAAATCTTAGAAAGAGTGGGAACTTTGGTATACCGATTATTAGCATTGCCAACAGAATTAGACAAAGTACACAACATTTTCCATGTTTCTCAGTTGAAGAAGTACATACATGATCCATCACATGTCTTTCAACCTGAAAAAGTCCACATTGACCCATATTTATCATATGAGGAGGTTCCAATACAAATATTGGACACAAAGGTCAGATATACACAATCAAAGACTACGAAAATGGTGAAAGTCCTTTAGACCAACCATAAAGTTGAGGAAGCAACTTGGGAAATAGAGGATTTTATGCGAACAAGATATCCGGAACTTTTTGATGAATCCTATGTAACATTTATAGTTACGAGGTCATAATTTAAAATTTAGGGGGAGTGACTTTGATACTCTTATTCTTGATATCTTTGGTATGAATATGTTATGACCCTTTTTCATGAATGTTCTTCTGTTTATGCTTGATTACTTGGTGTGAATACTTAACTGTTTATTAGTTGAGTTATAGTTTTAATGAATGGATGATCTTGGGAATAGTTGGAGCTTCGGGGTCGAAGCTTTTCTTAAGGGGGAGTGAATGAAATACCCCAAGTTTCTAGAGGATGATTTACTTTGCTAATTAGGTCCTAATGAGTTATTAATCATCTTTAAATCCTAATGTTGGCATAAGTACACATTAGGACCAGAAAAGTCCTTAATAGCACTTCTTGTATTGTTTTAAAAGTAGCTAGCTAGAATGCTCCAATAACATTGTGACAACCAAGCTAGTAGGTGATGCAGTAGCTAGCTTATGTAGTAAACACACAAGTAGGTGATGCAGCTGCTTGGGGAAGCTAGCAAGCAAGTAGGTGACTCATCAAGCTAGTAAGCGAGTAGGTGACTCAGCAAGCTAGCAAGCTAATAGGACGTCTTAAGCACGAGCAAGCTAGTAGGCAAGTAGGACGTCTTTATGCATAAGGTGGCACGATGAGTTGGCACCTACTTAAACACTTGACACATACTATAATCAATAGGAGCTTGACACCTAAGTAGGCTGGTAGGAGGTGGAAACATCCCATTGGAGGCGTCACATGGCTTAGAAATCAACCACACACACCTTTCCATCACCTTAAGTAACTTAAGTCTTAAGACTAGCCAAGGGAAGACTAGGCTGCCGCCCTCCTTGCTTATATAAACCGTCCCCCACCTCCATTCAACCCTTTAGCACCTTAAGAAGAGAAAATAAAGAGAGGAAATCTTACCACCACCACCTGGCCGAGAGCAAAGAGAAAAAGTAGAGCTGCTATCTTCATCTTCTTCCAATCCTAGAGGTAAGGCTGTTCTTGGTGTGTTCTTCATCCTTTCCTAGTCTATTCTCAGCCAAAAACCAGAGGAGAAACCAAGGGAACTCACTCCATTTCCATGACGTCCATTCTAGGAGCTTAAAAGTTGTCTTAGGGTGTTCTAACTTCTAGCAAGCTTTCCAAGGATTTAAGGAAGGTTTTCTTCAGCAATCAACAAGGTCACTTCATGGTTACCATCCCTTAACAAATCTTTGTGTTTTACAAGAAATTTACCCCTATATAATCAAATTAAAATTCGTAGGTATTTATTAGCCTAAAGCTAGAAGAGTTAGAAAAGTGTTTTAAGGAAGAAAAGGATGTGTTTACAACCTACCTTTGATTACTGATTGCTTAAGAGCTTGTTTTATGGTGTTTTGCTGTTGTTTAGTAAGTGGGAATAACCTAGAGGTAATTATAATTGTTCTGGATGATCTTTAGTCTAATCTGGTGTTGTTATAATCTAGGATAAACGGTGTCTTAAAGAGTTTTGTTTAATCACCAAAATTGTAGGTGGAATTCTAGAGCATTAATCAAGTGTTTTAGGTGCTTAACTAATCTAGAACCTAACTGATTATTATGGCCGAGTGACATGGGTAAAGTATAGAACTTGTTTAAGATGTTAAGTGTGATTACTAGAAGAGCTAATCTGGTGAATTAGATGCCTAGTATAACCGGTTTCAGTTGAAAGTTTATTAATGTAAACTAGATGTGTCGTAGGGATAAAAACATGATTGTTGATTGTTCTGGTCATTAGTAACCTATTATGGCAGAATTGGCTATGAACCATTAAAAATATATAGCATGAGTTATAGGATGAAGATGATAGTTTAATCTAAGCTAGAACTTAAGGTCTTAAACGCTAATATGTTAGGAACTTATATGTACTGTCTTAGAAGGTTGCTTATGGTTGTATAAACTCCTAAGCTAATCTGGTTAATATTGTGTTATTATGACCGAAAATGTTAGGAACCAATCAAGGTTTGATTCAGGTTGTAATCTATGGTTGAATCATGTCATAAGCTAGTCTAGATATGATTTGTTTGTTTGATTAGGACTTAGTCTTAAGGTAAGATTTATGGTTGTTTGAATTGTTAAGCTGAGATATATAATGGTGTGTGGTCTGGCCGAAGGTGCCATGTGAGATTATGTGATCATAACCTTTCCTTAAGTGTTGTTTGATTATTGTTATGTTCCTTGTGTTTAAAATTATGAAGTGGACTTTGTTAAGTAACTTGACTATTGATTCTTGTTATACTTTAAATTGATATATTCTGATTAATGAGGATTCAATGAGTTACTCATTGGAATGGATTGTTGAGATATATAGCCATATGTGGAACTTGAGCAGTATCTGCCTTCTTATGAATTATTGGACTCATGGTATGCCTTGGGCTCCATGAGATGCTTCATGGTTTCCTACACTATAGTTTAAGGTATTATAGGGGGTGTGCACATCTTTTAGGGTCTGAAGTGCGTTTGGGAAAGGTTGGATCGCCTCAATGATCGAGATTCATCCCTTGAACTGATTTGTGTGGAATGGAGAAATTGATGACTAAGGAAAATATGTGAATTGATTAACATGTACTTGTGTAGGTTTGGATGCCTTATTGTTAATGCTTTGACTCTTGGTTGAGTAAATTTTGTGTATATACCATCAATTACTTTACTAAGTTATTTTTTGATGGTAGCTTTGATTTTACTCAGCTTTGTTGACTTTTTGGCTTTATGCCCTGTGGTCTTTTCTCTGTGATTGTATGAATGACCACAAATGCAGGAAATGAAGAAGCTTCTCCTTAGTTGTGGAGACATCCGAGAGTGTGGGCTTTTGGGGCTAGAAGACCATCACTTTAGTCTCTTTTGGTTTCTAGATTAATGTATTAGGTTGTTCTATAACTTATGTAATACAAAGTCAGTTTGGTGTAATTTAAGCCTAAGCATTCACATGGTTGTGAATGTGGCGGTAACGCCCTGTAAGACTTATGCTTCCGCTTATTTTATCTGAGCAAGTTTATTTCATATTATGGTTAGTAATTTAGAGGTGTTACTCTTGTAAAATATCGGAATGAAAAGTTAGTTACATCTCTATCTTATCTCTCTCTACAATCTTTCTTCCTCTCATTTACAACAGTGATACGATTTTTAAATTTTGTAGCTTTTCATCTTGTACCAATCTTTAAGTTCCTATCCATATAGTACTATCGCAAATTGTTAGATTTATATAGATTAGGGTACCTACCTTTAGAGCGCAGCGGAATTATATGGATCGTTCTCTTTGTTCATTGTCAACCGAATCGCCCTTCCCTTGTTGTCAATTTGATAAAGCCTTCACGTTTACTAGGTGGAGGAGACCACAGCAGCACTCCCCACGCTATCCACGACCTAAGAACCCTAACACGGCTCTCTCTGTGTATTCTGTGGGAACTAGGGTTTCTGTATATCGACTCTCTTTGGAAACTAATTCCAGAGTCTCTATATATAATAATAACAGAAAGAGATAAGAATAACAAATATTCTTATCAATATTATTTGACGTTGGTTGTAACTAATATTTAACAAATAAACATTATCTTTTATTTATTACTTAAATAAATATAACCAACATCTCCCACTCAACCAAAGGTCAAATACTCGAGAGCTTTCATGTTTCATACAGGCAAATAGGCCGTGCGACCTGACAACACACCTGCAATGTGGATAACTCCAAACCAAACCTCTCAGGCCAGAATGAAGCATAAAAAAAAAGGTTGCCAGCACCTCAAGTCCAATTTCTGTTCAACTAATCCAAACTCAACCCAGATCCTTCAACATATGGATGAACAGGATACTGTGACCAATCACTATAACTACTAAAGTTACTGGCGCCAGCAATGGTCACTTCAGTCTGAACTACTCTTGTAAACTTTTCCTTTTACTTGGCATCGTATCTTAATGGCAATAACCGCTTTCCCAGAAGGTTACACTAAAACCGTAAAAATCATGGAATCTTGGTAATCCTTCCAAAGTAGCAGCATCATTACCACTATTACAACCCAAAAAAGGTCAAAAGGTGCAAATAACAAACATTGACTCACACAGCGAAGGAGCAAGGATCAATCCATACGCTTCAATGAGGTCGCTAGCACGTACCGTATGAAAGTACGTTGTGGGGAGTTCTCTTACATAGAGGATGTCAACTCCCACCCACATGAGTCTAAAAGGTTCACATAGACATCTCCCACTCGGCTAAAAATGAACTTACATGGGTACATGAACCTTTATTAAATATCCCATGTGGATTAACCAATAACCTCTTTAATATAGACTACAAAAGTCTCCCACTAACTTTGAGTCACTAAGACAAAGTTAACATTACTTCATGATAACATATATCCAATGAAGCTGCCTACTTGTGTGAGAAAGTGTGCCTTATAGTTCATTGACATCAATACACAACATGATATTTTGACAAACAAAATATTGAAGAGAATAAGCATTCTTATATCCAACAAGGTTAAAATTACCGTGGCCATAGCATAACACATAGTTTGCTGTGCTCTAAAAGTAAAAAAACTTTTGACAACTTCTAGTGTCCAGGGTCTGGATTTGTATGGAAACGACTAACAATTCCAACTACATGATAGATATCCAGCCTGGTGTACAACATAGCATACATTAAGCTATCAACATCACTGAAATATGGTACATTATTCATATAGGCTACTTCTTTTGAGCTAGGTCCATACCCGCACTAAGCATAGAATCTTTTTGGTTAGGAGAGTCATTGGGTATACAATCACTAAGATGGTATATTTTCAAAATATTATTAAGGTAAGGTAATTTTCTTGAGACAAACTCAAGATCTTTATCTTCCTATTATTTAATATTTTGACTCCCAGTACATAACTGGTTTCACCCTTATCCTTCATGTCAAACTAGCTTTCGTAGAAGAAACTAGATCCAAGTTGTCATTGGCTATTAGGATGTCATCTACATACAAAGTTAGAACGACAAATCCTTTTTTTAAAATGTATAACTTATATACATACAATGGTCTTCATTTATAATGGAAAACTTGTCCTTGACCATTGCCTCATGGAATCTAATATTCCATTGTCTGGATGCCTGCTTAAGACCATAGATGGATCTATGAAGACGACATACCTTCTTCTCTTGACCCTTAATCTCAAACCCATGAGGCTGGTCCATATATATCTCCTCCTCAAGATTTCCATTAAGGAAAGCAGTCTTTACATCCATCTGATGTAATTCTAAGTCCATACGGGCAACAATAGCCAAAAATAGTCGGATGAACCCAAATCTCACTGCAAGTGAGAATGTCTCATCAATATCGACTCATTCCTTTTGAGTATAACCTCTTACCAAATAAAAGATCACCCAAGTTCCAAACTTGGTTATTGTTCTTGGACACTAACTCTTCTTCCATTGCTTTTATCCATTTAGATCCATAAAACATGAGACAACGTCTCTAAAAGTCATAGACTCATGTCAATTACGTTCCTCCTCCTGAACTTGAGGATCCAAAAGAACATCTTCAACAACCATATCATTCTGATTACTTAAATCTGGTTGTTGATTAGGATCATCTAGTTCATAGAACTCTTGATCCCTAGTTGCTCCATAAATGGATGAATAATCATTTACCAAGAATGTGGCATCATGAGAATCAGTCTCAATTCTTCTTTCAATAAACTTTGAGAGTTAATTTATTCTCTACTTCATTCACGTAACAACTTCGTGTGAAGTTACCAATGAATGTGAGAAAACATCAAACACCAAGCTTGACAATCATACTCATTAGGCCACAAATATTTGAATGAATTAGTTGCAATGGTTGAGTAGTCCTTTCCTCTATAGAAAATGGTTTCCTAGTAGATTTTCCAGCTAAACAATGCTCACACTTAGCGAGTTATAGCTTCTTGAGTTCCACTAAGGAGCTCTTCTCTTGCTAGTCTATTCAACCGATCAATACCAATATGACCAAGTCTAGCATGCCAAAGGTCTGAATCATCAGAATTAACAACATAATTGAATGAATATGATTACTTAAACCATATTTGGCATTAAATACTATACAAAGCCATTCAATAAAGAGTTATTACTGAAAAATGTACCTACATCAAACAACTCTAAAGTCGATCCTTCAAAACAAATTTGAAGGCTAACCTAAGAAGAGATGGAAAAAAAGAGACTAAATTTCGCCTTATTTTAGGGGCTTACAAGTCATTACGTAAATACAAAGATTGACCACTATACAAAACTAATCTGCAGGTTCCAATCTTGTGCACATCAATGCTGGTATCCTTCCCCATGTAAATATTTTGGCTTCCTCTTCTAGGAATCCGGCGAAACTCTACAAAAGATGTTCGATCCCAAGTCACGTGCTCTACTGTTGCTGTGTCTACAAGTCCACATAGAACATGTATTAGTTAACACATAACATGAAGCAACAAAACAAGAGGAAAGGTATAAACACCAAGTAAATACCTCAAGCTCTGGGCAATCTTTAATAAAGTGCCCTGATTTCCTACAATTGTAGCAAACACCTTTAGACTTGCCTCTAGCACTACCAGCTTTTGGCTGGTTCTTTGGATCTTTACCACCATTGGCATTGCCTCCCTTCCTTTTCTTCCACTGCCCTTTCTTAAAGTCACTGTTACCATTATTCCCTCTTTTATGCCTATGATTCTTATGACCTCTATTGTCAGAATCAATAGCATACACCTCATTAGCTGGTTTTTCACAAAGTAACATATCCTCTTCCAACTCAAGATGACGAGCAACATCATCAAAGGTGCGTATGTTATCATCATGGGTTAAAGTCTGCTTCAGAGAATCCCGCTCAAACTCCGAGGGAGAGATCTGATCAGAGCTTGAACTTGCTGCTCATCAGACAACTCATGTCCTGCAGCTTTAAGCTCATTAACCATATTAGACATGGCAGTAATATGTTCAGCCATAGTCTTATCAGACCTCTTTTTGTAGCTATCAAGACGCATTTGTAATTGTCTTCTATGAGTAACAGTGCTTCCTCCAAAGTTCCGCTTGACTGCTTCCCATACTCCATTAGCAGTTTGATGGGTTTCGAAACGCAGCATCAAGTCGCTTCTCATACTACTTAAAAGTATGATCCGGGCAGTGCGACTCTTCTTCTTCCAGGCATTATAGGTTTCTAGCTCCCTACGTGCTTGGGCGGAGTTTCCCTCAGCAGACGGAGCCTCCATGAATTGTAGAGTTGCATCCAAAAGTTCTTGGTCTTCCAAGACATACTGAACTTTACGACTCCACGTGTCATAATTTCGTTCAGTTAGTTTTTCACCCTTGTTAAGATCTGCTACTATACTATTTGATACAACATCCATCTTACAAAAATATGATGTCATCAGTTGTTGTGTCTTACACGTGTACATAACACTACTCGTTTATAGTATTATTAAAATATTTATCAAAGTATAAGAAACAAAAATATGCTCCGCGCATACAATCAATTTCAGTACTTAGACTTACAAATTAACATACCATAAACACGCAACAAATGCATTTTTCAAAACAAATTTGAAATTATGACGGTTCCCATTATCAATGAAAAACAAATTTCCAGTATTATTGTTCCATTAATAAATTCCTACGAAAAGAATTATTTAATTAATTAGTGTCTACTAAAGACAATCTAGACAAACTAGATTAATTGAAATTATATGAACAAATAATATTTAAGTGATTAAATTATTTGATGTCTACTAAAGACAATCTAGACAAACTAGATTAATTTAAATAATTTTGAACAACTTATGTCCAATTCTAATTAATAAAATTATTATTCATATCATAATAGAATAACAATTACTAAAAACATGGAACAATAATATTCGTCACAAAAACGAACAATAATATTAATCTTACAACTGTAAGAATTCAATATTACAAAAGCATTTTAACAACCTTTATATGTTACGAAAACATATATTTATGGTATTATATATTATTTTGTAACTTATACATATCCTCATTAGATTCGATATAATTACACATTTGAATTCAACCGAATATATAATATTCAAATCGCTCACAAAGAGAATATATCAGGTAAAGATAGATAACCATAATATCGATCTACAAATATTATAGATAATAATTCTCATAATATAGGAACAAATCCATCTTTAAGAAACTAGGAAACAAATTCCCAACTTTTATTTCAGTTCTTTTATGTAAAAAATTTTACCCAAATAAAAGAAACATAAAGTATAAATATCTTAAATTAATTATATTCTTCCTAATATAAAGGAATAAAAACGCTCATAAATTATCTTTACCGTACAACTAGGAACAAATCCCATAAAAAAAAACTTCAATTTTTTTCAAAGTTAGTATTGAACTCAATACCGTAATTAGGAACATATCCCACCTGCCTAAACAAAAAATATCCACGTAATACCCCATCGACAATTGTTATCGCGAATTACCGCCGGAATACCAAGATAGCAAAAACACCTCACCATTTGTGCAATCATGTATATCACAAAGATTAATATTTTAACATGGCCCATAAACATCACCATCCGATTGCCTTTTTTTCTTTGATGAACAAACGACGCGAAATCGACAAAAAATTATGAATGCCACCGGTGTAGAGGCTGCGTACTACTGGAAATCTATCACATCTCTACAACGATGGTATATATAAACATGATCGCAATTCTAAAAATTTATACCCTAATCACTGCACTCACATAATATCCTTTTCTTTTATCAAACAATTAAATGTCGGCAGTTCAAGAAATCGATATAGATAAAAAAAAATACAATCGGATAACACTATTACACAGTTTTCCTTTTCAATTTGTAGATTGCAGAATCATACTATCGCGTAAACGATTACACTCGGCAACAAACGAATCAAAAAGAACAAATCGGGCTCTGATACCACTGTTAGACTTAGATATTACTATAGGTTAAATTTTGAGAACGAAACATAGGTTATACTTAGATATTACTATAATAACATTTAGTTCACTCTTTCTTTATTTAAGGATTGGGTGTAGTAGGTATCAAAATCTTAATCATGTGATTTGGAAACTATTAATTCATAAAAGAAAAATTCCATTATAATGTAATGTAATTATTTAAATGCCATCCTTACTACAACATTTCTCTAGAAGCATTTTATAACCTAAAGTTTCTTAATTGTCATGGCTTAAAAATTCATGAACTTATTTAAAATAGTATCATACTATATATTAAAACTTCTTTTTTTTTCAATGCAATTAAATCTTTCATGAAACCTTGTACCGAATTTATAACCTAAAATACGTAAATGTGCCATTTATGTTATTTTCACATATCAATATATTAACAAGCTATAAAGGTGTAACATGTTTGAGTAGTTTAAATAATATTTTAGATCATATAATAAGTCTAGATAGTCTTTCAAAATTATATTCAAAGCTTTATTAGCCAACCATACATTAAAATTTTATTATATTCCTTTATAAAAATACACCTTCTGTGACTTCTAAAATTTTGCATATTATAATGTTAAACTTCCAAATAAACATGAGAATTTCCAATTTAAGTAACTCTCATTTTTTTTTACTAGATGCTCATTACTCCAAGTATTTAAGAATCAATGATATTTAGTTTAGTATTACTCTTCCCTTCACTCAATCTTTAAGTTACTTCCTTTAATATATATTTTTTTATATTTAATAAGGGGTAGATGTTGTACCTTGGAGTACCCAAATTTAAATCCCCTTCCTCCATGTATAGGTATTTTTCACCAAATATTTAACTCAATAAACCCTTTACATGTATGAATTTTAATACTGAATTTAAGATACAAATTTTGAATTGTTCATTGTGGCTAGTAATGAAATATGCCTAGCTCAAGATTTCATGATGGTAACGTCTTACCACCAATCCTCCTCAAGTTAACACAATCCATCACTTGCGTAGAAGATTATTTACGGTTAGATGACAAGGCTTGTCTAGCCCCTAGACTTCCAGAAGTGAGTGTGCACCCCCACTACTTTCAGCCTAGGAGTTCGTCGCACCAGGCACTTCCCGTAGGGTGTTAGGTTTATGTATTTTCTTTCTGAAGTTAACATAGAGTTTTAGTGTGGATTACAGGTTTGGATGTTGATCTTTTCTGATGAGTTACTAGTTCTTGTTACTTTAATAATTTTCTAGACTTAAGATTTATCTTAAACATTATCTTTAGGTAATAATTTGTACCAAGTAGTTCTTGAGATATTTCAAGCTTTAAAGGAGTTGAAGTATATATCACTTAGTTATTCAAAGCTCCACTTGTATACTATTTTCAACCAAAAGTATTCTTTAAAATTCTGGGAACATGTGTTCAAGCTTTTAAAGCATTGCTTTCTTAGCCATATTTTCCATACGTATGCTTTTGAAAGTAGTTCAATGTATGATTTATTCCAACCAAGATCTTATCATACCCAATTGATAATGTTCCAGACTTATATTATTATATTTTTTCTATAGTTTAATGATCAAACGGTATGACACACACTATTCCTAACAGACATTCATACAAAAAGTGTATAAAGAAATCATTCACTAATCCAAGAAGGGTTAGGAGTCGTGCCTTATGGAATCCTCACTTCCCAATTCTACCCCAATTCCCCAGTTTTAAGGGCACCTATATTCTAAGTATTTCACTCGGCTTGTTTTCTCGGGCTCAGAGCGTAACTACGCTCTGATACCACTTTCTGTAACGCCCCTATTACCATAAATGCAGCGGAAATAAAATACTAAGGCGATTACAGATCATCGGGTTCCAAACACCCGGCACCAAACCTCACCAATTACAACTTATGGTATTACAAATGCTACGGTCTGAACTCGAGAAAACATAGTATAAAAGTAATGATAACAAAATACAGTAGCTCTCCAAATTCCTAATTCCCATCCCATACACTCATACTCTTCGTGGCCACCTGTATAACAATTGTACCTGCAAGATGAAACCAAGCAGCCCACCCCAGGAGGGGTGAGTCAGTTCCCTGGAATGGAACTGGTACAACTCTCCAAAACAACAGTTTTAAAACATAACTCTTAAAAATAAATAATAAGATGAAGCCAAACACTTAGAACAAAAGCAGAAGAACAAGGCACACCAAAACACCAAGTCAAAAATAACAAGTCAAGGATAGAGATAAATAACGTGAAGGTAGAGTGAGCCCACATAAAAGAAACCACGCCGGAAGTTAGTGATCATCCATTGCTTAAGTTAGATTCAGTTCCAATTAGGATTAGAAAGACCCAAGTAGTCACAAGGTCTGGGAATGAAAGAAGAGACCCAAGAACCATAACTCAAGAGTGGAATAAAACCAATTGGAAGAGATGGCCCTGCTGCCAACTGCGTCCCTTTTGGGACAGGGGATATACAGCCCCTCGCTGTTAACTACGTCCGATAGGACAGGGGATATACAGCCCCTCGCTGTTTACAACGTCCGATTGGACAGGGGATATACAGCCCCTCGCTGTTTACCGATGAAGATGTGCGCACATCACAACCAAGACTCAGCTCATGGATGAAACAATATCCAGGGTCAAAAGAAGCATTTACCAAGATTGACATTTCCCATATTTCCACTAGATCATTAACTGCACCAGAGCGATACCAAAACACTCAGTCCTACAGAATGCAGAGGCGTAAACCCCAGGCAGATAATATCTAATGAAACAACCAGATAGAAGGAACTAATTACCATACAAGGTGTACATTCAAGGCTCAATTAGTCACATCAAGCTGAGTTAGTCACACAACCAATTTCCTTTCAAGATTCATTCAAGCTCATTTAGCGTTTCTCAAAACATTCCATAAAATTTGTCATCAAAAATATCTGAGTACGAGAAATCGTACAAAACATCCATAAAGGCCAAAACCCAACAAGCTGAGTACGAGAAATCGTACCTGGTAATCGCTGTAGCCGTTCTAGTCGACTTGTGCAAATAATCAACAATACTCTGAGGAATATTAAAGGTAGTCTAACATCAATAACTTGTAACCTAAGTTAAACTTAAATAAATTCCTCACTCTTATTTCTAAGTCTCAATTGTCTTTTAAGCCCTCACTTAAATGTTATGTATAACCTTTGACTTATATTAGAATGTTGTATAACCCAAGGTTGTAAGACTAGGGTATGTATGTTATTAACACTTGTTAATTGTTACACTCTTATCCACTTTATTCATACTTAACCCTAATTCTCAATTCAAGACTCTTGAGACCCTTATATCATAAGTGCGTATTATTATCATCTAATCTTAGAATCTCAATAATAATTCTTAAGCTTAATACTTTTATTCTTAATTTAGAATAAATATCGGGTTATGACCCATGATAGGTTTATCTTAGAATATTATACTATTATTTCACAATGTAATGATTGTGTATTTTATCAGTATTACCAAATAATCCATTATGATTAAGTTTTCCCCTCAACTTAATTAAGATCTACATCCTGTATATTGGAAACATGGCGTTATAGATGCATTTTATGATAACCTAATTGAGTTACTAAACTCATTTATCATATGTTTAGTTTAGGATGACTTTTATTACAACCATCTAATAATCTTATCATAAGATGTTAAATTGCTTCTCATCTTGAATAACTATATTATAGTTAACTTAGATTTATCGCTCTTACATTTAGTATTCCCAAGGTATATTATTTACTTTATCATTAACTGTATAATAAGGCACTTTAAGATAACCTTTAATTTATCCTTGCTTACATTTAATTTCCCAAATGTTTTATTTTTACACACATTCCCGCTATAGACTATGTATAATCCTTTTTATACTAAATTTTAATAAACTTACGTCTTAAAATACATTTTTCATATTGTTTACAAAACCTAAGGTTTCAAAGGAATAACTTAATAAATTAATCTCCTTTATTATGTTTTAGGATAAACATTATATCTTAACATAAGGTAGAAATTACCTAAGAATTAAACTCTCATTCACAAGTGAAATTGTCAATCACTTAATAAGATAATATGTTCTGAAAAATCCTCATACCTTATACTCAAATGACACATTAATATTTTTAGTGTCGTAAAGTAGATCAATATAATATCTTATGTAACTTAGTTTTATCTCATAAAAGGTTCAAAGGTTTTAAGTATCAAATTCCTATTTATAAACCTTTCTATAGATTCTAACTACTAAATACCTCACTTAATTGTAGACTCACATCCTAAGTATTGGTAATTAATGTTATAAATGTATTTCATATGGCTTATCTAATGCCAAGAAACTTAAGGATTATTATTTAGATAAATTTCCAAATCATAGTTTAATGTAGTTTTATATCATAATCCTTTTAATGATTTTAACTTAAAACATTAAGTTATATTTCGATACCTTAGATGTTAAGAAATGATTAAATCTAGACTTACTAATCCACCTCACATTCATATGTAAAAGTATTTTATTTACTTTATTATTGTTTATATATTAAGAACATTTAGATGTAAAAGTATTACATTTATATATCATTAATTATAGAGTAAGATCTATTTGTGTAACATTTTATGTAATCTAATCACAATTTTTCCTAAGTTTTAACTTATTAATTACTTAACCCAATTATAGACTTACATTATGGTTGTTGACTAATACTATACATGTATTTTAATACGGTTTATATAAATCTTAGAAATTCAAAGATAACTCCTTAAGTTTAATAATCTTAATTTAATACCGCCTCATATAATATTCTTTTATTAGTATTATGTAGAGGTTTAGTTTATCTCATTAATTCCTTCATATTATATTTTCTATAAGGCATTTTATTTATTTTATTTATGTAGTTTTTTATGTGTATATATATTAGGATTTATTCAAGACATTCCTTGTGTAGTTTTATTGCACTTAATTATTTATACTAACTTTTACACATAGCTACATCCAATATATGGTTTATAGAATAAAGTATTTCCCTTAGTTTTCGTTAAACATATTAGCCTCCATATTATATATAATAAATAAAATGTAGTTTAGTTAAATTCCTTGATTTAATATAAGTTTCTATTTATTTCTCTCATATAAATATATATATAAATATATGTAACAATTTTTACTTCACTTAAAGTTAATACCCAAAATATTTATAAACATACTGTATTAAATGTTAATTAGTCTTATTATATTTTCTCCAACCTATAAAGTTCATTAATCAACTATACTTTAATTTTTGATTACATTAAAAACCATATATTATAAGTTATTCTTATGAAAAACTCATAAACACAATTTTTAGACCCATTTACAATTGTCCAAAAATCCCCAAATTAAATATATAGTAACTATAACATTTTAGACATATTATAAAATTTTTATTTCATAAGAATATCTTTTTAAATTTTCCAAATAATTCCATAATACTCATAACTTGCAAAAATCATAACTTACGTTTAAAAACTCAAAACCCATATTAATTTACATAATAATAAACTAGATTTTATAAGGAATCTATGGTTAAAATTTCAAGTCAAAATACATTCGGGAAGGTATTTAAATTAATTCAACAAGTTAGGGTTTAATTCTGGAAATATTATAATTCATAACCAACTTAAACTCCCCAGATCTAATCTCGGCCGTCCGTTTCTAAAACCTACGATCGGACGGCTGAAAATCCTCGAGTTCATCCGCGAACCCCAAACAGATGTCGAGTACTAAATCTCTGTTTTCTCTCAACTCACAGAACCAAATTCGATGATTCTTGTTCCTGTCGACTCGAAATTAAATCCCGGTTCTAATGGTACCAATTTCCCCAATTTTCATGCAGAATTGAGTAATTTCGAATCTGGGTTCGAAGTTAGGGTTCAAAGTTCAATTCGAATTCAATTTTGACAAATTCTCCCATTGTAATGCATAATAGACTAAATTGGCATGTGGGTTTGATCGGAAACATGACTACGAACATCAACATCGGAGCAATTTGATCAGAGACTCACCGGAATTGCATTAACGGGGCGAAACCAAATCGGGAAAACTGGAAATCGTTATTTCATGTGCGGTTCAGGTATGCCACTTCTCGAATCAACTCGCACCAACTGAGAGAGATTTGATTCATGTAACCTATCACAATCCAAACTAGACATGTAACTCTAGATGCTAGTGGAAGAATCATTGATTTTGATGAACTAGGGAGAAAGTTACAGATCTCACAAGATCCGTGTTTACCTAGTTGGTTTCGGGATGAACTGGGCAGATTTCCGACCGTGATCGAGTAGGCTACTTTAGACAGATTTATCTCCCAAGCCAGTGCGAATCAGCCTTGTCCATCAACATGAAAGTTGTAGAAGGATTAGAGATCTTCAAAACAAGCTAAAGAACACGAAATTTGGATGAGAAATGAAGAAGTTATGGCGTGACGAAGTTTACCCGATTTCAGGAAAAACTGGAATTCTGGGTTACGAATTCGCAAGGAGGCAACTTTAGATCGATTTTCCCGTCGATGTAGAAGGAGTTAGATGATGTGTGAGTAATGGTTGGAAAGAGGAAAGATAGGAGAATCGAATGAAACAAACGGCATACCAAATGGTGGAGTAGAGAAAAAGATATAAGCGTCTGAAGATCGACCTATGGCATGCCAAAACCGATGGGAAACTCAGGCGTTCCAGTGCCATTGGCTGGCTGACTGACACGTCAGCAACTTCTAAAATTTTGGCTCTAAACTTCAATTTGTCATAACTTTGGCTAGGATGATCCGTTTTTAACGTTCTTTTTATCGATCTTCATGGTTTTTCATAACCTATTTATTGGTATAGGTTTCATGGCCTGGTTTGACCATTCTCAAAAAGTCAACTCTAGCAAGGCTTAATAAGCTTTAAGGTTTCTAGAATTTTATATTGACTTTTATGTTTCAAAACAATGTTCCAACACTTCCTAAAATCTTTATAATATATTTGGAGTGTTTAGAAATTTTCCCAAGATTTATTGACTTATAAATCTTATTATTAAATTCATAAATATATAATAATGTATAATAATTAGGGTTAAATAGGAGAAAACCCCTAAATAAATTTCACAATTCCATATAATAATTTAATATTCATAATTCCATACCATAATTTTAATATTAATAGTATTATTTATGGTTTAATAAAAGAAATCCCCTAAATTAATTTAAATTAATTTAGGGGTATTTCATCTTGATCCCTAGTTGCTCCATAAATGGATGAATAATCATTTACCAAGAATGTGGCATCATGAGAATCAGTCTCAATTCTTCTTTCAATAAACTTTGAGAGTTAATTTATTCTCTACTTCATTCACGTAACAACTTCGTGTGAAGTTACCAATGAATGTGAGAAAACATCAAACACCAAGCTTGACAATCATACTCATTAGGCCACAAATATTTGAATGAATTAGTTGCAATGGTTGAGTAGTCCTTTCCTCTATAGAAAATGGTTTCCTAGTAGATTTTCCAGCTAAACAATGCTCACACTTAGCGAGTTACAGCTTCTTGAGTTCCACTAAGGAGCTCTTCTCTTGCTAGTCTATTCAACCGATCAATACCAATATGACCAAGTCTAGCATGCCAAAGGTCTGAATCATCAGAATTAACAACATAATTGAATGAATATGATTACTTAAACCATATTTGGCATTAAATACTATACAAAACCATTCAATAAAGAGTTATTACTGAAAAATGTACCTACATCAAACAACTCTAAAGTCGATCCTTCAAAACAAATTTGAAGGCTAACCTAAGAAGAGATGGAAAAAAGAGACTAAATTTCGCCTTATTTTAGGGGCTTACAAGTCATTACGTAAATACAAAGATTGACCACTATACAAAACTAATCTGCAGGTTCCAATCTTGTGCACATCAATGCTGGTATCCTTCCCCATGTAATATTTTGGCTTCCTCTTCTAGGAATCCGGCGAAACTCTACAAAAGATGTTCGATCCCAAGTCACGTGCTCTACTGTTGCTGTGTCTACAAGTCCACATAGAACATGTATTAGTTAACACATAACATGAAGCAACAAAACAAGAGGAAAGGTATAAACACCAAGTAAATACCTCAAGCTCTGGGCAATCTTTAATAAAGTGCCCTGATTTCCTACAATTGTAGCAAACACCTTTAGACTTGCCTCTAGCACTACCAGCTTTTGGCTGGTTCTTTGGATCTTTACCACCATTGGCATTGCCTCCCTTCCTTTTCTTCCACTGCCCTTTCTTAAAGTCACTGTTACCATTATTCCCTCTTTTATGCCTATGATTCTTATGACCTCTATTGTCAGAATCAATAGCATACACCTCATTAGCTGGTTTTTCACAAAGTAACATATCCTCTTCCAACTCAAGATGACGAGCAACATCATCAAAGGTGCGTATGTTATCATCATGGGTTAAAGTCTGCTTCAGAGAATCCCGCTCAACACTCCGAGGGAGAGATCTGATCAGAGCTTGAACTTGCTGCTCATCAGACAACTCATGTCCTGCAGCTTTAAGCTCATTAACCATATTAGACATGGCAGTAATATGTTCAGCCATAGTCTTATCAGACCTCTTTTTGTAGCTATCAAGACGCATTTGTAATTGTCTTCTATGAGTAACAGTGCTTCCTCCAAAGTTCCGCTTGACTGCTTCCCATACTCCATTAGCAGTTTGATGGGTTTCGAAACGCAGCATCAAGTCGCTTCTCATACTACTTAAAAGTATGATCCGGGCAGTGCGACTCTTCTTCTTCCAGGCATTATAGGTTTCTAGCTCCCTACGTGCTTGGGCGGAGTTTCCCTCAGCAGACGGAGCCTCCATGAATTGTAGAGTTGCATCCAAAAGTTCTTGGTCTTCCAAGACATACTGAACTTTACGACTCCACGTGTCATAATTTCGTTCAGTTAGTTTTTCACCCTTGTTAAGATCTGCTACTATACTATTTGATACAACATCCATCTTACAAAAATATGATGTCATCAGTTGTTGTGTCTTACACGTGTACATAACACTACTCGTTTATAGTATTATTAAAATATTTATCAAAGTATAAGAAACAAAAATATGCTCCGCGCATACAATCAATTTCAGTACTTAGACTTACAAATTAACATACCATAAACACGCAACAAATGCATTTTTCAAAACAAATTTGAAATTATGACGGTTCCCATTATCAATGAAAAACAAATTTCCAGTATTATTGTTCCATTAATAAATTCCTACGAAAAGAATTATTTAATTAATTAGTGTCTACTAAAGACAATCTAGACAAACTAGATTAATTGAAATTATATGAACAAATAATATTCAAGTGATTAAATTATTTGATGTCTACTAAAGACAATCTAGACAAACTAGATTAATTTAAATAATTTTGAACAACTTATGTCCAATTCTAATTAATAAAATTATTATTCATATCATAATAGAATAACAATTACTAAAAACATGGAACAATAATATTCGTCACAAAAACGAACAATAATATTAATCTTACAACTGTAAGAATTCAATATTACAAAAGCATTTTAACAACCTTTATATGTTACGAAAACATATATTTATGGTATTATATATATTATTTTGTAACTTATACATATCCTCATTAGATTCGATATAATTACACATTTGAATTCAACCGAATATATAATATTCAAATCGCTCACAAAGAGAATATATCAGGTAAAGATAGATAACCATAATATCGATCTACAAATATTATAGATAATAATTCTCATAATATAGGAACAAATCCATCTTTAAGAAACTAGGAAACAAATTCCCAACTTTTATTTCAGTTCTTTTATGTAAAATTTTTTACCCAAAATAAAAGAAACATAAAGTATAAATATCTTAAATTAATTATATTCTTCCTAATATAAAGGAATAAAAACGCTCATAAATTATCTTTACCGTACAACTAGGAACAAATCCCATAAAAATAAAACTTCAATTTTTTTCAAAGTTAGTATTGAACTCAATACCGTAATTAGGAACATATCCCACCTGCCTAAACAAAAAATATCCACGTAATACCCCATCGACAATTGTTATCGCGAATTACCGCCGGAATACCAAGATAGCAAAAACACCTCACCATTTGTGCAATCATGTATATCACAAAGATTAATATTTTAACATGGCCCATAAACATCACCATCCGATTGCCTTTTTTTCTTTGATGAACAAACGACGCGAAATCGACAAAAAATTATGAATGCCACCGGTGTAGAGGCTGCGTACTACTGGAAATCTATCACATCTCTACAACGATGGTATATATAAACATGATCGCAATTCTAAAAATTTATACCCTAATCACTGCACTCACATAATATCCTTTTCTTTTATCAAACAAATAAATGTCGGCAGTTCAAGAAATCGATATAGATAAAAAAAAATACAATCGGATAACACTATTACACAGTTTTCCTTTTCAATTTGTAGATTGCAGAATCATACTATCGCGTAAACGATTACACTCGGCAACAAACGAATCAAAAAGAACAAATCGGGCTCTGATACCACTGTTAGATTTATATAGATTAGGGTACTTACCTCTAGAGCGCAGCGGAATTATATGGATCGTTCTCTTTGTTCGTTGTCAACCGAATCGCCCTTCCCTTGTTGCCAATTTGATAAAGCCTTCGCGTTTACCAGGTGGAGGAGACCACAACAGCACTCCCCACGTTATCCACGACCTAAGAACCCTAACACGGCTCTCTCCATGTATAATAATAACAGAAAGAGATAAGAATAACAAATATTCTTATCAATATTATTTGACGTTGGTTGTAACTAATATTTAACAAATAAACATTATCTTTTATTTATTACTTAAATAAATATAACCAACACAAATAATTTAAATAAATAGTAAAAACTTGGGAATCACTTGGGCGAGGTAAACTGGAAATAAGAGCAAGGTATATGTCTTGTCTATGATGAAAAAAGTGAAAGTTGGAAGTTTACACGACCGAAAGTTCAGCGACTCGGAAAAGAAAGTTTTCATAAATAATTAGAAGGTATCTTCACTCACGTCTACTATGTTTCACGATTTACCTAAAAAAATACCTTGATATACATAATTTCCAAAAGTTTTGAGCCCAGCTTTGGGCCTTGGCTTTCAAAGGCCTGAAAGCTGACCCAATTCATCGCCGAGCTCGTTGTTCGCCAGCAATCAAAGAGGAAGCACAAACGACCACAGAAATCAAAGAGGGTTTTCATAAGCAGTTGCGTTCCCCCCTCTTCGCTTCCTTCATCTCTTACACCACTACTCTGCACCTGAGCTCATACGTCCTTCAGAACAATTTTGTTTCCCCTTCCCCGTGCAGCTACACTGCTAGTCGTCACCAGTTCTTCGGTCACCAATGGCTGATTCCAAGGCTCGCGGCCCTCTCTCTGTCAACCCTCCCAATCAGATCTCAAAAGGTACTTATTTCCCTCTAACTCCCTTCTATTTCCCCCTTCCGACCCCCGGCTTTCTTTTTTACATGTCCACTCCTCTCTATCTCGCTCTCACTCGGCTATCCTCGCTGTAGTTTCCATTCACTGAGGCTCGGACTCCTCTGTTGGTTCATTGTGTTTTAATACAACCGGCGTAGCTCATTGTCTGATGTCCATAAAGCAGTTGGATAAAACCCTAGTTTCAGAGAAAGGGGTTCAGGCCTTTTTTCTAACCTCGGGGTTTAATTCATTTTACTCCGCATTTATTATCGTCCCAGACTTCAACCCCGTGGGCTTCTGTGGTGTTTATTTCCATATGGATGAGGACTACCGTGAATTGAGCTTGTGGTTTCCGTTTGCCCAATGGACCTTTGCTTCGAGCTGTTTTGACTAACTGTTAGTCTATCGGTATTTTGATTATGAAGATCGAAGTTTTCCGTTCCTCACTGTCGGGTTTAGTTTAGATTTTGTATGCTTTCATTGGATGCATATCTGACTGCTTAAATTTTCATTCCGAGTCTGTTATTATTTGCATTCCTCTGCTAATTCAAGCGTCTCTATTCGGGTTGCCTACTTTTTACCTGTTCAGTTTTTTCCTGCCAGCTCGCGATTTTAAATGTTTATCTCTGATATTTTCAGCGCAATTCTCATACAAAAGATGAGGAAGTTGGTACGAAAGTAATTATTGGAAGTTACTAATACTTTCAAGTTCTGATATATCTATGAAACAAGAATAAATGAAGCCTATCGGCTTTAGTGCATAGTCAGCATTTTTGTATTTTGGCTTCCAAAGCAGATACAATTACTGGTGGGTTTATAAGCGTCATAAACTACTTTGCAAAGCAACATAATGCGCAGATGCCAGGTTCAGGGCAACTGTATCTTTTGAGAGTTTTCTAGATTTTACACTTCGATTGGTCTTGAGATTTCTTCGAGGCTTTTAACAAGTTTTTAAAGCAACATATTGCGCAGATACCATGTGATGCTAGTTGATGGATCTAATTTGTTCTGGGTTCTGCAATTTCACTCTTCTACGGCAATTGTATAGGGCTTACCCAATATTTTGTTGTGCTTTGATGGGTGTGGGTTTAGAAATATCCATAACCGATTCGTAATTTCTAGCCAAATTTATTTGTCCGTACATATTGTTGTTGTTATAGTGGCTGCCTGTACTGAGAACAGAGACATAGTAGGAGATTACTGTGTCTCATAAATTGTAGCTGATAATACATATATTTATGTTAACATAATTTTATTGATCATTTCTTTGGACTATGTTTGCAGATATTCCAGGTTCTGACAGCTCAATTCCGCTTTCACCTCAGTGGCTTCTTCCAAAGCCTGGAGAGAACAAAACTGGGATGATAGCTGTGGTGTGTTTTTATTCATTATTATTTTTAAGTCACTTGCTCAAATTTTATCATTTCAATCCATTTAGTTTCTACATCAAGTTGAGTAAGCATTCAATTCTGGATTATATCTCTGTTTCCGCTGCCTTTTTAAAATGAAAATTGTCTCTCCTTACAGGAAAATCATTCAATCCCTTACTCAGGTTCCAACAGCCGTTCTGATGTGGGGAAGGTGCCTGGTTTTGGAAATGAGATAACCAAGAAAAAAGATGTGTTCAGGCCATCTGTCCTTGATACAGAGTCTGATCGCCGTGATCGCTGGCGTGATGAAGAGCGTGTGCGAGACACAAATCCCTCCATTCGCAAGGATCGCTGGAGGGAAGGAGAGAGAGAGATTGGTGACATTAAGAAGGTGGATCGCTGGGCTGATGCTTCAGCTGGAGCTGGGAAACACTTTGGTGAAGCCCGTCGCCCTCCTTCTGAGCGATGGGCTGATCCACCCAAGGAGACTGGGTTTGACCAACGTAGAGAGAGCAAGTGGAATACTCGCTGGGGCCCAGATAACAAGGAGCTGGACAAGCGAAAAGATTTTGGAAAACATGGAGATGGGTCTCATGATAAAGGTATGCCTAATCTAGTGCATCATGGGAAGGAAGAAAAGGAAGGCGATCAGCACAGGCCATGGAGGTCTAGTTCTTCTCAAGGCCGGGGAAGGGTTGAACCTTCACAAAATCACTTTCAGGCTGGAGGCAGGGATAATCACTTGCTTGGCTATGGGAGGGGCCGTGCCAGCACCATCAAACCTGCATCAATACATTCTCAGGCTCCTGGGTTTCCTTCCGAGAAAGATGATTACTTCCGTGGAGAGCCATCACCATTCAAGTACAGTCGGAAGATCATCATTGATGCGTATAGGAATGTTGATGTGAGAATGTCTCGCATGCTGTTGAATGGCTTCATACAATTTCCCCCTCTTACTCAAGAAGAGGCATTGGAGCCTCTGTCACTTTCTGCTCCGACATCCGAAGAATTGGTATCTGTGCTGATCATTGTTACTCGTCATATTGTGTTTTATGGTGTTTTTTGTTTCTAACTTGTTTGTGTCATTAGGATATATTGAATGGAATAGAAAAGGGGGATATAACCAGCAGTGGTGCACCACAATTATCTAAGGAAGGATCTGCTGGGAGAGGCTCAGCTGATCTGCAACCCAGGCGACCTAGATTCGGTACACACTTGTTGCTTTTCTATTTTCTTTTTTTATAAATGTGCATGACAATTTGGGGTTGGTCACATATCTTAAGTATGCTTTTTCTAAGCAGGTAGCAGGGAAGATGGATCTATTCTTGATGATTGTCCAAATGATTATGCTGAAGGTTTGAAAGGTGTCAACCCCAATATCCCAGTTGGTTCACCTAATGACAAGCAGATGCTTGCTTTTGTGTCTGATCCTCAGAACAATCCCCATGATCCTCACAGCAGTGAAGGTCAGCAAGTGAAGTGTATTGTTTTACTGATTTGTTTGCCATCTATTGATGGATAAGTTTTTCTCATGTACATACTTTACATTGCCCTGGCTGCTTTCTGATTTCCTGATGGTGTTTAGCTGTGTGTCATTAGTTCACTCTTGCATCTTGCTATCTGAAGTTTACCTAGTGGCACGCCAATAATTCTTTTTAGCTGAGTTATGTTTTGGTGGTCATATTGTTCTCCAGTGTTGGCCTTACTTTTGATTATGCGTTATCTGTTGTGTATGCAGTTTTAAGAGGTGAAGGTGGTTCATTTAGAAAGTTTGATGACAATAACAGAGATTCTTCCTTTAAGGGGAATGCCATTTTCCAATCCAGAACTGCTTGGCAGTCTTCACGTGATCACTTCGATGCTCCAACTGAAGTTCATGCTAAAAGTTCAGATATTGGCTGGTCACAACCCCAGAAAGATCTTCCCAGTCAACGGGAACAGAGTTTGCCTAATCCATATCTGGCTCAAAATGAATGGAAACGGCCTATTGGGGAAAATCCTGTTCTCAAAAGACTTCCATCTGGTATCATGGATCATGATCAAGACTCTAGAAAATTTCCACAGCTTCCTCCTTCCCCAGAGGACCTAGTTCTCTACTATAGGGACCCACAAGGTGCAATTCAGGGCCCCTTTTCAGGCAGTGATATCATTGGGTGGTATGAGGCTGGATACTTTGGAATAGATTTGCCCGTCCGCTTAGCCAATGCCCCTCATGATTGTCCGTTTGCTGCGCTTGGTGATGTTATGCCCCACTTGAAGAGTAAGCGGCCACCTCCTGGTTTTAGTGCTCCGAAGGTGAGTGAGATGCCAGAGATTTCTAGGCCATCCATAAGTAAGCAGGGAAAGTTTCTAGCTCCTTCTAGTGGTATTGACTTAATCAGAGATGAACAGCGGCATTTGCCAGGTTCATCCGGTGATGCTGCTAATAGATATCTGGAGTCTTTGATGGTTACTAACAGTAACCTTATCGACAGATTTCCCTCATCCGAAGGTGTTTATCATGTCTCTCACAATTTTTTCTTGATGTTGTGGTGCATAAATATAATACTGCATTTATGTCGTTCCCCTTATTTATTTAATCACCAGTTTGTCTGTAACATTCTTTTCTTCTGTAGGCCTTCAAGGATATGCAGGGCACTCTGCTGGTGGTCCGCCTCCTGGAACTGGAAGCTCTGATTCTCTTGATTTTTTAGTGAAGAGACTTGCTGTTGACCAGCAAAGATTGTCTAATGCCCATCCCCACTGGCCTCCAAGAGACAGTTCGATGGTTGTCTCAAATCCTCAGATGCTTCAGGATCCTCCTATGTCTCAGGCAAAGGTTCCTCCACTTTCTGATTTGCCCTCCCAGCCGTTGCATTCTCAGAATATTGATATCGATAGATCTTCTAGCATTAATAATGGAATAGGTAGCTGGTCTAATTTCCCCCCTCAAGGAATTCAGTCATTCAAGGATAAGATCGATTTGAATCATGGGCAGAATTTAGCTCCTCAAGCTGCGTTTTTGCTGCACCAACAGAGTATGGCTGCTCAAAACCATGCCTCTATGCAAAATCTACTTGGTCAAGGAATAGACAACCCATCTTCAATGATTACAGCTGAGAAGCTCCTTTCCTCAGCACTTTCCCAAGATCCTCAAGTTCTGAATTTGTTGCAGCAGCAGTATTTATTGCAAATGCAAGCCCAGGCACCATCAGCAGCCCAACAACTCTCACTGGTGGATAGAATCTTGTTGCTTAAGCAGCAGCAAAAGCAGGAGGAACAATTAAGGCAGCAGCAGTTGCTTTCACAGGTTCTCACAGAACAACATCAGCGAGCTGCTGATTCATCTTTTGTGCAGTTACAAGCTGCTGCCACTGCTGCCGCTTCTAGTGCTACAACATCTACTGGAAACGCTGCTGAACAATTCCTACGGCAGATGTCACATCAGATGCTTTTAGCTGGCCAGCAAGTCCCTATTTCCAGTGTGCAAGGGGATAGGGATCCTATTACAGTTCCCTTGCCACATCAATTTTTTGGTACTCAACACCCAAGTCTTCCTGGTATGCCTGTTGAAGATGTAGGTGCTCAGCTCAGGAATACTTTCCTGGAATCAAAAACAGTACAGAGTGTAACTGCATCGACGCCTGTGGATAGTCAAAAGGATGATTCATGTGTTCCTTCAACTGGGATTCCAAGCAATTCTAAGAATGAGCCAGTCTTATGCACCACGACTGCTGATCTCATTTCACACTCTTTGCCCTCAGAGCTAGCTGAGGTTGCTCAGGAAAATTCATCACAGAGCCCATTGAATAACAATACCTTTGTGCATGAGGGGATTTCTGCTATGCAACCTGAGGAGCATAGTGTAAAAGAGGATCAGCAAAGCAATGAAGATTTAAATAGAGAGGAGCCAAAACACGCTGAAACACAAGAAGTGAAGAAATCGTCTGAGAAGAAGTCCAGAAAGCAGAAGTCTTCTAAGATGCATCCTCCATCTTCTGATCAGTCAGTTAAGGGTGCCGCAAAGTCCTCCCAGGTGCAAAAGCGTCATGAATCTGAAATATCAAGCAAATCTGACAGCGCTGCTGCTTCCACAGAAGTAGTTAGCTCATCCAAAGATGCTTTGCGAGATAGCGGGATCAAAGATACGCCTAAAGTGGCTGAGTTTGTTGGAAATCAAAATGTGCATCAGCGAGCTTGGAAAGCACCTGCCAGTGTGAAGCCAAAATCTTTATTAGAAATTCAACAGGAAGAGCAGAAAAGGGCACAGACAGCAGTTGCTGCTCCTGGCATCTCGTCTTCATTGAATACTAAGACTTTGTCAGCTCCTTGGTCCGGAGTTGTGTCTAGCTCAGACCCTAAGATTTTCACCGTGGCTCATCATGAAAGTTGTAAAAATGATTTAAATGTGGAAGAATCTGAGAGTTCAAAGTCTAAGAGAAGTCAACTTCATGATCTCCTGGCAGCCGAAGTCTTAGCTAAGGCCAATGAGGTGGAGATCTCTGACACATTTTATGATCAATCATCCTTGCCCCTTTCTAGCTCCCAGCCTGAAATAGTTGACGATGACAATTTCATTGAGGCTAAAGATACCAAAAGGAGCCGGAGAAAAGGTGGAAAAGGCAAAGGCTCTGCAAATAAGTCATCACCTTCTATATCCTCAAATGATGTGGGTGTTGCTCCGAGCTCTATTGATAAAGTGAAAAATACAAGGCAGCTACAACCTGAGAAAGATGTTTTACCTGCTCCTCCTCAGGGTCCATCTTTGAGTGACTTTGTTCCTTGGAAAGGGGTGGAGTCTACCAGCCCATCTCCTGCTCCTGCTTGGTCTACGGATTCTGGAAAACCTCAACCTATTTCATTGAGGGATATCTTGAAAGAGCAAGGGAAGAGAGGTGTCCCTTCTCAGCAAGTCTCTGCCCCACCACCACCAGCAGTATCTCAGAAAGCTCAGCCCGCTCAAATCTCTCGTGAAAGTTCATGGTCTCTCTCTGGCTCTTCTCCTTCCAAAACAGCTGCACCTGTTCAAATGCGAGCACAGGCAACACCTCAATCATCCAAGTACAAAGGGGATGATGATTTATTTTGGGGTCCACCTGAGCTGTCAAATCCTGAAAACAAGATGTACGTTAATTGCCCTTCAGTTTTTAGATGTCTACAATGCCGTAGATGTGATGAAATTTTGCTTTCTCATCGGTTTAATTAGACATGTGAACTGGATGTTAGGATTGAGGTAGCCAAGTTCAGTCTGTTGGTTTGCTGTTCTGGGTATCTTATGCGTGTATGAGTGTTTCTAAGTTCATTTTCTTTGTGCTTAACATTTTGATCAATGCATCCTGTTGTCGCTTAAGCTGAAACTTCATTTATATATCTTTATTCACCTGTCTTTTATTCTATTCCCTTCTGTGGTACCAGAGGAGATTTTCCTCAGCTAGGCAACCGTGGAAGCTCTGGGACAAAAAACACTCCTGTGAAAGGCTCTTCGCCCGGAGTTGCTTTGACAAGGCAAAAGAGTGTTGCTGGTAAGGCTACGGTGATTACGTCATCTGTAGCGTCTGCAAAATCGTTGAGTAAAGGAAAACGGGATGGGGACACCAAATATTCGGGTAACATTCTAGTCTTTTTTAGGGTTTAGAAATATCCACTTACCCATCCTGACTTTTTGTTTTCCCAATTCAGAAGCAATGGACTTCAGAAACTGGTGTGAGAGTGAATCTATTCGGCTCACAGGAAACAGAGGTAGGCATCTTTCCGGTATAACGGTTGTGTCCTGGGAAATCATTCTCTGCATACTAGTAGAGGAAACTTGACTGGCCTATTGTATTAGCATGATTGCCCATTCATATTTTTTTATGTCTGCGTGTCTGTCTTACCCTCCCTAGATACTAGCTTCTTGGAATTTTGCGTCAAGCAACCAAAGTCAGAGGCTGAGATTCTGCTCACACAAAATCTTGGCTCATTGGATCCAAACCACGAGTTCATCGGCAAGTTCTTGGACTATATGGAGATGCTTTCGTCAGATGTGCTTGCAATCGCCTTTCAGGGTCAGAAGGATCAAAAAATCACTTCTTACGGTGGTCGAGACATGACTTCTGACATGAGCATGGGCGATTCTGACAATACAATGGGAGCTGGATCACGAGTCGCCAGTGCTGATGGATCTGCAAAGGGTGCAAAGAAGAGGGGGAAGAAAGGGAAGAAGGTTAGTGCTGCAGTCTTGGGATTTAATGTTGTAAGCAACCGTATTATGATGGGCGAGATTCAGACGGTGGAGGACTAAGGAAAAAGAAGGGAGAATGTTTTGTTAAGAGTAGGTGTAAATACTTTTCGGCCTGGCCAGAGGTTTCTGTTTCTTTTTTCAGCATGTAAATGAGTTCTAATGTTAGGAGTTTTTGCCAGCACCTATCTCCTATAGAGCCCCTTTCTCATCATGAGGGAGAGTTAATTTTGTGGGGTTGACTTTTATGCAGATAGCCCTTGCATCTTTTTTTATTCAATTTTATATTTAAAGTGGGGCTAACGGTGACCCAGTTAAGTGTTTTATTCTCTAATTTATGACTATTTTGGTTCCCATAAAGAGCCCGTGGTGTGATCCTGTTGTAGGGTTGCACTTTCTGTGTTGGTCCCTTCAATATTTGAGTTTGCTCGATTGATGCTTGTCAAACCTGGTTCCTTTCAACGGATGGTAATTTGGTGCATCCGTGTGGATACAGTTCCTGGGAGGAAAAAATCTGCGTGGTTTAGTAGGATGTAGATGGTAAAATACATTAGTCCCGGTCTGTACGTTTTCACTCATTTTTTTTAAATTTATTACTGTTAAGTTTTTTTTTGAAACCAACAACTTAACACTTATGAGAAAAGATAGACTTACCAAATTGTCCGTACGTATAGTCCTCATTTTCGGAGGTGAATTCATAGGCTTGTTCTCCTTTTCTCCTTCATCACTAGGGTGATTCGTCCCAAATCTATTCCCTTCTGTCGCTGAGTTCCTCCCTCCCGGCGTGGTTATCAGTGGTGCTGCATTCTATCGATCAAATTTGGTTCCTGCTCTAGTGGTATCGATTTAGGTTTTCCGGTGCTCTTCGTCGTCGGTTTCTCTGTTGAGGGTTTGAGCTTCTTTGATACCCAGGGAGGGAGCTCCCATTAGGTTTGCTTTGTATTTCAGGGGTCACTAGTAGAAAAAAGATTTTAAATGATGCACTTTAAACCGCGGATAAATAAATAACCGTCATTTATATTCTATAAACCACGGTTATTAACAGAACCGTCATTTATATTGCACGGCCCATCAAAATAAATGACGGTTTCTTATTAACCGTCGTATAAAGTATAAATAAACCACGGTTGTGGACGGAACCGTCGTTTATGTTGCACGGCTCATCATAATAAAATGACGGTTTTATCCAAACCGTCGTATAAAGCGAGTTTAAACCACGGTTACTATTGAACCGTCGTTTAAAATTTTCCGCCAAAACTTAAAAACCAGGGTTTCTATGATAACCGTCGTTTATTTCTCTTGTAACATAGGTTTTAAACGATGGTTTGTCTATCAACCGTCGTTTAAAGTCATTTAATTAAAAACCCTCGCACCTTATTTCTTCTTCTTCCCCGCGACTCTCTTTCTCCTGTGCGATTCCGTCGTGCGATTTCCGTCGACTCCCACTCCCCCGTCTTCTCCCGTCGACTCCCACTCCCCCGTCTTCTCCCGTCGCCGTCGAGCTTTGCCCCCTTCCACCGTCGCCTTGCTTCACCCCAGCTCGCAGCTCGACACCGCCCAAACAGCGAGGCGCATCAGTTGCCGATTGTTGTCGTCATGGTGAAGCTCCGTCGTCCTCCGGTGAAGCCGCGCCTTGTCGAAGCCGCGAACGCCACCCACCAGTCTAGTCCGGCCTCCTCCACTACCCATTGACGCCTGAAACCGCCGCCTGCCTCCGCCTGAATCCATGTCTGGTAAAATCCTCATTGGTGCTTCTCGATTTTTCTGGTTGTATATACTAGCAATCTGTGTAATTTGGATTGTGTGTTGGTTTGTTTATGTTTCGATTGTGTGTTGATTTTTTCTGGTTGTTTATGCAATCTGAAAAAATATTGTGGTATCACTTGTCAGACGCATAAAAAGCAATTGCTCTTCTCCATGGAATCAGATTGGCTAGAAACAAGCAGATGCATAGGATCGTTTTCTGTTCGGATTCACTTGTTTTGGTGAACCTGTTCAACCAATGCCCGGCCCAGCACCACTGTCTACCTATTATACGTGAGTGTAAGGTCATTTTGGATAGTATGTGTGAGGCCTCAGTGGCCTACACCCCACGCTGTTGTAACACCATAGCGATGCTATTGCCAAGTATAGTTTAGCTTGTAATCTAGATCATAGTGTAATACTCTCTCCTCCTGAGTATGTAACTTCGCTCCTTACGGAGAACTCGACTTTGCTGATTAATAATACATGAGGCATTGCCTCCGCTTTGCGACCAAAAAAAAAAACGAAGGTGCAAAGATGGGTTTTGGAATTGGAAGACAATTTGCAAGGTCTGGGTTTGCAATATATATTCTATGAAGTAAGCAATTTTGGATGTTTATGAAAATATACACGGTACAATCGGTTAGTCATGTACATTATTACTTTGCCACACACCCTCTTCTGATTATTGCTTTCTTCTACCCTTGCTATTCTTAGAGAAACAACAAGCTAAGAAGATAGCAAGTGAATGTGTGCTGTAGAAATAGAAAAAGGTCATCAGAATAGAATTCAGTTGCAATTTATGTAATATTTCTTAGAAATCTGAATTAGAATTCAATTCAATAACAAAACAGGAAGAAAGAAAGTGAATATTGTAGAATTAGAAAATGACAATTTGAATTAATTTCAATTCAACAGCAAGTTCTATATATGCTGATAGTTGTTTAATGTTTCCGGGTTTGAAGAGTTGAACTAAAAAGCTAGGTTTGTACAACATACATGATACATTGAACTTTAAAGAACAAAAAAATACAGAAACCAGATGAAGAAACTTATGTTTTCTAGTTTTATGCTCTATTTTCATGAATGAACAAGAAAATCAAAATAGAAACAAACAGGTTTCTTGTTCATTCTTTAAAATAGAGCATAAAAACCTTAAAACATAAGTTCCTTGATTGTGAGTTCATCTGGCGTGTGTTGTAGAAATATAAAAAGGTCATCTTAATTAGATTTCAATTACAATTTATGTAATAGCTCTTGGCAGTCTGAATTAGAATTCAATTCAATAGTAAAATAAGAAGAGTAAAGTGAATGCGGTAGAATTAGAAAATGACAATCTAAATTAGAATCCTATTCAATAGCAAGTTCTCTATATGCTGATAGTTGTGCAACGTTTCTAGGTTTGAAGAGTTGAACTAGAAAGCTTGTATAAAGCTTGGTTTGTATGATGCTGGCATGACCCACCTTCATTCTATATGGTTCTGCTCATAGAATTAATTCATGGGTCATGTATTATGATGCTGTTATTGTGTTTGTTTCTGCATAAAAAAGTGTGGAGTATCTAACAATACGCAAAGGTCGTGCCAATTTTTTTCTAGAATTTAACCTTATTCTAATTTCATTGGATAGGTGTTACTACGGTTGAAAAATTCCGCTTCCATCCCATTTCCGAGATGACCATAACTACTCACTAGGTTAGTATTTTAAGAAGGGAAAATTACATGCCCCACCCATGACGTTTGGCGAAATTTCACATTCCACCCACGTGGTTTCAAAAATTACTTTCCCCACCCATGTGGTTTCCCCTGTTTTACATCCAGCAACTTTTCTAATTTTTGTTCAATTCAAAAGATGCTTAAACGTTGTCCGAAGTTGATGAAATTTTACATAGACGATGCTAAAGTGTTATATTTTGGTTTAGTAAGAAATCTAAAGTTTTATAAGCTTAAATGTGACATGTGGGACCCAATGAACATGTCACATATTTCATTGGGTCCCACGGGACACATTTAAGCTTAAAAAACTCCAGATTTACATAAGATCAAAGTATATCACTTTAGCATCATCCATGTAAAGTTTCATCAATTTTGGACAACGTTTAAGCATCTTTTGAAATGAACCAAAATTAAAAATGTTACTGGATGTAAAACGGGGGAAACCACATGGGTAGGAAAAGTAATTTTTGAAACCACGTGGGTGGAATGTGAAATTTCGCCAAACGTTATGGGTGGAGCATGTATTCATGTTTTTTTTAAAAATAAAACCTTATCATAATATCATTAGGTGTTACTACATCCCGTTTCTTCTTCCTCTACCTCCCGCTAGCTGACCATCAGTACTCATCAGGTTGGTATTTAAATGTTTCAAATTTATTCTTGTTTTTCTATTAAATTGATTAATATGACGGACTTTAAACCACGGTTAAAAATGTACCCGTTGTTTAAAGTAAATAAACCACGGTTTTTAAATTGTGTATTTGTTTGCTTCTTCCGAAACCGGTAATATACTTGAACATATATTTGTTTGCTTATTTGTTTAGTCATGTTTTTTATTTGAAATATTAAAAAAATCAAACAGTTCCCTGTCTGATGATGCTTAAAATGTTAGTGCGTTTTGTTGAGAATCACTTGAACCTTGATCTGATGCTGCTATTGTGTTTGCTTTTGCCTAAAAAAAGTGTGGAGTATCTAAAAAAACGCAAAGGTCATGCCAAATTTTGTCTAGAATTTAACCTGATTCTAATTTCATTGAATTTAACCTTCTTCATAATTACTCACAGTTTCAATTTTTTTCATCTTTTGCACAATATCAATGTTGATTGTTTTAATAACTTTTAAGATTAACTTATCTTTTCTTGATTGATGTCGCAGTCTTGAATATTTTCGACGAGTCCGGTTGCTGCCTTAACTATTTCCCCGTCAACCTCTGCCACCGGCTTGCCTGATCAGAACCCACGGTAGTAACCTAGCTAGTTGCTAAAAATTTCTTTTTTTGTTTGCCAACTAACTAACATCTTGAAAGTTGATTTGTATGCCAAAATAAATTTTTCCAGAATTTAACTTTATTCTAATTTCATCGGCTAGGTGTTACTACGTACGGTTGAACTATCTCCCTTCCATCCTCTTTGTGAGTAGATCATCACTACTCATCAGGTTAGTAGACCATGGTTTGTTCCAGCTATATTCGTTTGTTTAAATATGTTCAATTATTCAAGTTTTTATAAAATTAAAACCTTATTCTAATTTCCTTGAATAGGTGTTATATATACTACGCGCAAGAGCATTTGCCTACTTCTCCTTCTTCTGTGTTGTCTGCGCTAGCTGACCATCCAGTACTCATCAGGTTGGTATTTTTAAAACGTTTCAATTTATTCTTGTTTTTCTATTAAACAATGGAAAATCAATTCAAACATAGAATTACCTGTCTGAGGTCCGACCACAATGAAGGATTGTGGATTGAACGATGAAATGTTATTTTGTAAGTCTGGTTGACAATATTATATTATTTCATTTTTGTCATGTTTCAACATTTGATTCAGTAGATGTTTGTATTAACCTTGTTAATTATTGATTATTTTTCAGATTATGGATCCTGACGATAGAGTCGAAGAGGACTTACTGTTGGGGTTGGATGATATTGACGATGACGTCCCTATTGAAGAACCACCAGCTGCATCTACTTCGCAAAACCCTCGGAAGGGACGTGGGCCGACCCGTGGGTTGGAGGTGAAGAAGGATTCTCCCATCGATTTGGTCTGGGACAAGTACCTCCGACATTCTGGTGGGTCGAAGCAGCAATTTGCTTCTTACTTGGGATTGATGGTAAAATCCCATTGCTCGATTAATAAGGATTGGAAGGATCAAGAAAAGGCAGACAAAGACATCATGTGGCAGATGGTGCAGAAGAAGTACAAAGTCGCGGATGAACTTCGGACGAAGATTGAATCAATTCTAGCGACATCGCTGTGACAGTTCAAACATCGGTTGGTAGATGGTTGGATTAACAAACCGGGCTCCAAAAGTTCACCGCCGTGGGTAGTGTATGATGGTATGATCACGGAGGAGGACTGGAAGATATTCTACGACCATCGCCAGACTGAAGAGTGGAAGGTACTTTTACAATTATTTTTTCTTAATTATTTAAGGAATAAAATTTAACAAATATTTTTATTATTATGTATAACTTACAAATATACAAATTTTGTAACAGTTACGTCAAGAACAAGCGAGACGTAACCGGGCGAAGAATATATATAAGCACTTCATGGGGCGAGCTGGATATACAGGGCGCTTGGAGAAGTGGAAGAGCGAGGGCTTACTGACGAAAACTAATGAAGACGACACTCAGTCAGTTATTGATAATGTTGACGATGCAAGTAGGGTGCAGACATTTATGCTGGGTCGCATGAAGAAAAATGACGAGGGAGTATATGTGTTCCCGCAGAGCGAGACGGCTGAGTTGGCTTCAAAGATTGTAAGTATATATTTTTAAAAGTTGTTGTTTATTAATTAGTAAGTTCATTTCTAATATTTTTGTAATTTAAAATAGTCTGGATCTACTGAGCGATGGGAGATGGTTCCGGCCCCTCCGTCTCAGGATGATCCACTGAATAAGGCCCTTGGGCAAAAGGATCATCCAGGGCGAGTGCGGGGGCTTGGAGGGGAAGTTCGCCAAAAAGACGTGTTTTCTTCGTCTCGATCGAGAGTACCACAGGCTGAGATGATAGAGAGAATGGTGGATGAACGGGTGCAGGACCGGTTGCAGGAGTCGGAAAGACGTCACACTGAGGAGAAGAAAGCCTACGAGGAGCGCCTGCAAAGACTTGAGGCTTTAGTATTGGGCCAGGTGCATGGTCCCACATCGACACCTACTCCTACACCGGTGTCTGCTCCTACCGCGACGGCGGATACATCGACATGGCCGACGATCCTACCTGGCACTACTGCACGACATCTGCTCCTACCACGGCGGCGGACATTCCGATGGTCGATGATCCTACACCGACGTGCTCTACCACGACGGCGGATACTCCGATGGTCGATCATCCTGCACCTTCTTCTTCTACCAGAGAACACATTTCCTTATCAAACTTACAGTTGTTCTTTTTTCCTCCTTAGTTTTTAACATTACTTTTGAAAACAATATAATTTTATTAGCTTGCTTACTGTTGTGAGTTGATGTAGGTGGCTAAATCATGCCATCTGTTTCAAGTGTTGGATGGTGGGACTGTGCATGTTGCATACGGTCGGGTTTACAGACGGACCAGACACTGTAGTACTTTCAAGCCCATCCCACCTCTCCACGCTCGTGGTTGGTAGATGACCTTGTGCGAGCCATGAGGACTCTCCGCTTCCGTTGGAGTGGAATCAGTGGAGTACATTAAGTCAAGCACACTCTTCAGTTGTTCCATGGCCATATTCTCTCATTGATGTCAGTGATAAGGTAAACTATTTACATGCTTACTGTTTATTTTTTAACTTGATTGTTGACTGATATGTTTATTATTTAAATTTTGTATACTATTAGATTGATAAGGAATTAAGACCGGTTAAGAAGAGGAAAGTGGATAAGGGGAAGGGAGTGGTGAAATCAAATGAGAAGAGTAAGAGTGTGAGAAAGGAAGTGGTTAAACCTTTCAATATGACTCCTAAGAGATCCCCCATTCTGACACCCAAGTTTCTGAAGAAGTTGACAGCTCACCAAAAAATGTTATACGACTTTTTCATGACGAAGGAGCAGTCTGTCACCAACTTCAACATGAAAGTGTTCAGCTGTTTTCCACTCCCCCGAGCCTAGAGATCTGATGATTACCGTGAGCGATCTAAGAGAATTTCTGATGGGAGACCTGCTTAACATCTCTGTGATTCAGGCCTATTGTGTGTAAGTATCTTATAAATTATTAAATTATCTTTCATTTTTTAAGCTATTTAACATATCTTTTGAAAAAATGTTGTCTAGGTGTTTGACTACTAGACTGATATTGAACAAGAGATTAGGTGCCATCACTTTCTTGTGTCCGCAATTGATGTCAGCAAGTCAGGCCGCATTGGATGATCAAGGATGTGCACAGCACGTGAGGCAGGGATTTTGTGCTACGGTGCGAAGAGGAAGCAAATATTTGTTGATCCCATATCATCAGATGTAAGTACACAATAACTGGATTTTTTGCTTCCTAATTACATTATGTGATAATTAAAATATTGTTCTACAACACATTCTTTGTTTTACCTGTGGTAGCAATCATTGGATGTTGATGGTGTTGTGTATCGACAGCTCATGCTTGTTGATACTAGACCCATTGGGCGCTGATGACCTTCGAGAGATCGCTATAGAGAAATATTGAAGGAGTGACTATTTAAAATTTTAATGCATTTTGTATTTATTTTAAGCTTGTCCTGGATTATTGGCAATAAATGGCTTCATTTTAAAATGTTGTATTTATGCAGGGGCCATAAGCTTGGTTTAAGTGATGAGAAGAAACCATTCACCATCTTGAACTTCCAATACATACGTGTAAGTAATCATTTAGTTTATTCATTTTTGTATTAAAATTAAACGTTTAATTTTTTGATCTGTCTAAAGTTGGTAATCCATGGATGGTGTGATGACAGTGTCCTAAACAGCCTAATTCACGGAGCTGTGGCTATTATGTGATGCGGTACATGTACGAGATTGTTCAAAATATTGACACGCTTGATGATGATGAAAAGGTAACCCATATATACCAATCAAAGTTGTAGTTAAAGTTATTGCATTTTAAATAAAATTGTGTGTACTAATGATGATTAGTTTCTTTTTGTGGACAGATCGTTTCTTTTTTCACAAAAGCACGGGGCGCGTATTCTAAAGAGGATCTGGACTTTGTAAGAGATCATTTATCACAGTTTTGGTGTAAAAATTACTTGAGCGTTTCTTAGATCTTATCCTAGTGTAGTTAGACTTACACTTTTATTTGTGCTGAAGCAACGTAGACTCTCAAAGTTTGTAAAGTTCAACTCTCTCTTATTTTTGAAAGTTTGAATGGGTTTGTTTGCAATTCGTTTTCGATGTTGCAATTCAAATTGGCAACTGGTTATGGTCATTATGTGTGGTTGGTTACCAAAGGGCAATACCAGTTGGATGCCCTGTACAGGTTGTATATGTGATTGTAAATTGGGTTGTGTTGGAAAACACATGGTAGAGGCTAAAAAAACAAGAAAAACTAAAAAAAAGAAAGAAAAAAAAACCACGGTTATGTGAAAACCGTGGTTTAAAATTCAATGGAACGACGTTTTAAACCACGGTTGATTAGAAAACCGTCGTATAAAAGCGTTATATACCATGGTTATATATCCGAACCGTCGTATAAAAGCCTTATATACCACGGTTATAAAGCCAAACCGTGGTATAAAATCGGTCTGATCCCGTGACAGAAACGACTTTAAACGACGGTCGTAGAACAACCGTGGTTTATATTCTCACTTTTAAACGACGGTTTTAAACCGTGGTTTATAGGCATTTTCGAATATACGACACGCGTATTAACCACGGTTTCAAACCGTGGTATATAGGCAAAATAACCGTGGTTAAAAACATTTTCTGCACTAGTGGGTGATCCGCTCACAGTTCCCGGTACATTGCCTTCATCGAGTTTGAACGCTACCTTGTGTTGCTGGCTTGAGCTTTGTCTAGTTGTGTGGTTTCTGTGAGCATTTGTCAGGTGAACACTCTGGGTGTGCAATTTTTGGTTGGTTTGGAAGCTAGTGGGTGCTTCCCCTCTTTGTTCCCGCCTGATAGTAAGGTGGTAAGGTATTTGCCAGAGATATTATCAGTCTCGGTCTAGTTGTGTTTGCGGCTAATTGAGTGCCCCCCTAATTCTCTGGCTTGGTGCGTCTGTTCGGGTTTGCTTCTCTATGGTTTGGTTCTATCAGCTTGGTTGTTCCGCGGTTGTGCTGTGATCGATCTGGTTGTTTGCTATGAGTTGTCTTACTCTAAATTGCAGAGGATTGGGACACCCACAACCATTACTTGGGTTAAAAGCTTAATATTGATACACAAACCTGATGTCATATTTTTTTAGTGAAACTCATAAATCGTTAATTGATATGGATCAGTTCTTTGGCAAAGTCCCTCAATATGTTGGTATAGTTGTTGCTAGCAGAGGTAGAAATGGTGGTCTTTGTCTTATGTGGAAGAATTTCATAGGTTGCTCTCTGATTTCTCAATTCCATCATCATAGGTCTGCAATTATTACTTTTCCTAGTGATCCGCGGTTCATATTTACAAGGTTCTATGGGTGGGCCAATTGGAAGCATAAATATCTTTCTTGGAAGCTCCTCATCCTGCTCAGTAACCAAGCCTGTCTCCCTTGGGTGATAGCTAGTGATTTCAATGAGATCCTATTTGCTTCAGAAAGATATGGGTAGAATCAGTCAGGAAGTGCATGTGTCCTCCTTCTGAAATGTTATTGCTGAATGTGATCTTCATGATATTGGTTTCTTTGAAGAAAGTTATACTTTTACCAACCGTCGCAAAGGGGAGTTTAATTCTCCTAGTAGACTTGACATGGTCTTTTGCTCCTCTGTTGGCTTAGCACTCTTTCCTAATATTTCAATGTAGCATCTGCCTCTATACGATTCTGATCACTACCCTTTGTTCACCAGATTCTTTGGCAACCACAAAAATCTAGCGAGAAACTTCCAATTTGAGAATGGTTGGTGTTTGGATGCTAAATGTGCCGAGATTGTAAAGGAAGTGTGGGGCACCCAAGACTCAAATATCACTAATACTCTCGGCCAGTGTGCTACAAAGCTTAGTGAGTGGAAGGGCTGGTCAATATCTAAGATTAAGTGGAAGCTTAATTCAAAGAATAAAGAAACTGGATTAATTTCTATTAGTAATAACTCTCTGGGAGCTATCGATAATGGAAAGAGATTACTAATGGAAATTGAGATCCATGCTTTTCGTGAAGAAATTTGGTGGAACAAAGATCAAGAGATTGTTGGATTAAGAAAGGAGATAAGAACACTGGTTATTTTCATGCTAGAGCCTCCTCTATTAGAAGATCCAAAGAAATCTTTGGTCTTAAGGACTATGTGCAAGTGATGCAATAATCTTGGCACAATATAGAATTCATTGCTATAAATCACTTTCAGGCTTTGTTTTAATCTTTTTCGGCCTCAGATGATGAGTTTATCTTAGTGGTGGAGGGTAGTCTTAACCCCAGATTCATTCAAAGCTTACTATACCATATATTGCTGATGAATTATTTTCTGTAGTTAAACAACTTGGTTCTGATAAAGCCCCTGGCCCGGATGGTTTCAAAGGAAAGTTCTATAAAACCTTTTGGCACATTATTGGCAATCAGATTATCGAGGCAGTTATGTCTATTCTTAGAGGACAACCTCTCTTTGATTCTCTGGATGAATATTTCATTACTCTCATTCCTAAGATCACTGGAGCTATAGATATTGTTCAATTCAGACCGATCGTGCTATGCAATTTCATCTATAAGTAGAGCTGATCAAAATGTGTCCGGCTCGGCAGCCCGGTCCGACCCGGCCCGTAAAAAAGCCCGACGGGCCCAAGCCCAATTGGGCTTCCGGGCGGGCCTGGACATTAAATCAAGCCCGAATAAAAAACCGGGCCGGGCCACGACACATTTTTTGAGCCGTGGGCAAGCCCGGCCTGACCCAATTTTATATTATTTAAAAATTTTTTAAAGATAAGATATATACATATTTAATTTTTATATAATATATTCAAAAATTTATATAGATATAAATTTTAAATAAGTTATATGTATATAATAATAAATATATTAAAATTATTAAAATATATTAATTTTAATTAATTTATATAAAAAATTAAAAAACCGGGCCGGGCGGGCTGGGCTTCGGCAAAGCCTAGAAAAAACCGGGCCTAACCCGATCCGGCCCGAGTATGTAAAAAACCGGGTTTGGTTTTTTAAAATAGGCCCGACGAATCTAAAATTTTCCTTGAACTCGGCCCGCCCGCCCGAATGATCACCTCTATCTATAAGATCGCGTCCAAGACTTTACAAAATAGAATCCAACATATCCTACCCTATATTATCTCTCATAACCAATCTGGTTTATTAAGGGTAGGTTGATTGGAATAATATTATCCTTGCAGGAGAGATGCAACACTTCTTAGAGAAGAATCAAGCTACAAAAAGAGGTTTTTTTGCTCTTAAGATGGATCTTAGCAAGGCTTGTGACAGGTTAGGGTGGTCCTTTCTCCAAGAGGTGCTCATTTCGATGGGGTTCCCACCGAATTGGACCTATCCAATTGTGAATTATGTCCGCTCTGTTAGATGCTCGATCCTCATCAATGGTAAACCAGGTACGTCTTTTGCTCAGTCCAGGGTGTAGGATCGGGTGGCTGACTCAAACCAACTCAAGGTGTGAGTCTAAGAGTTGGTTTGACTCAATCGGTCTTTGAAAGTAAGAAACACTCTGTGATGTAGAGGCACTCAATCGAACTTCGTATGTGACAACACTTGAGACGTAGAAATACTTAGCCGAACTAAGTGCGTGGAAGCAGTTGCTCAAGGTAGTGAAGTAAGATAGACTTAGCGGAGCTAAATGGATTAACACTCGAAAGGTGGAGGACTCTGTCGAACTCAGCAGGATACACAATATAAGTTATTTTATTTCCTGGTCAAAACAAAACAACTTATAATGCCCACTCAGTAGATGAGATCTACTTCGTGGTTTTCACTCACTCACCCAATACAATCTCTGATCAGCTCAATGATAAGTGTAGTGAAAACTAGGTCCTACCTAGAAAGACTCTATCGATATGCACAAACGAATCTAGTACTTCTCTCTCTTTTTCTCTCTCTAAAATAGGCAAAGCTTTCTCTAAACAAATGCTCTGAATGATTCTCTTTGGAAAGCTGCAATGAGAAACGAAATGACAACTCTTATATAGTGGAGCCGGTGAGGGAGTCTGCTTCCGAAATTTCTGCCATCTGAACGTTGTAGTTGCTTAAAATTCGGTCCTAACTTCTTTATGAACGTTGCTAAGCCTTGGCCCTTAATTTTCGGACAATTACCAATCCATTGGACGACTTGGCAACGTTCAATTATGACTTTCACGTCTGATGTAGTAGACTGACTCTGTCAGTTCCGAAATTTCAGGAACCAATGACTCTTTCCTTGAATTTCGGAAGCTGGAGCCATATTTCGGAAGCTGAAGCCAAGTCTTCTGATTAGTGCCATGTTGAGAGAATTTTGGTCCAAGTCTGAACGTTGATGACCGTTGTAAGTCAATGTAGTTGCTGTACTTGCTCCTTAATTTTCGCAACTGACCGACAGACTCCTCGAATTACCAGAAAGTCAAGGCTTTGGATTTTGCTCACATTTTGCATGAATTTCGGCCCAAGGATGATAGTTGATGACTGTTATGGTTTAGTGGACGTTGCTCCTTGAATTTCGTTACTGATTGATGAATTCACATGGATGGACTCTCTCGCTCTTTCGGTAAGGACAGAGACTCATTCGATCTTTCAAGGTTGACAGACTCTGTCTTGTTTTGAGAAGTGTGATTGACTCGTTTGATCTGGTTGACTATCTCAGCAACACCTTCATACTCCAACAGTTTCCCCCTTGTTGCTGATGATAGCAAAACTCTTTTTGTGAATCCCGAATGAGTCAATCTGCAAAACAAGACAAGGGAAAAAAGTATTTTGGGGAACCGACCCTGTCCAAGTTCCCCCTTAATCACAGCATAGATTGAGTAACTCTTGTTAGAGTTCCCCCTGAATCGATGAGTACAATTTGGCAAACCACAACCTACTAAGAGAGATTGGAAAAGGGAATATATGACTAAGTTAAGAAAACTGCAACCAACATGATCTAGTACCAACAGAGTAAAAACGAAACAGAATATCCAAACTTCACCTAAGACCTAGTCGCACAGAGACAGAGTCAATCCAGAACATAACCAGAGTGACTCGTTCGTGAGAGACGGGATTCACTACTTCCCCCTTTTTGCTGTCATCAGTAAGGGAAGTTTGCAACAGAGTCTAAGTCAATCCGTACATTAAAAAACAAATAGACTGTATCCATAACGCAAACATACTATGGACGACAAGGGGCAAGAAGTATTGTCATATTCCACAAACCTTTCATTGCCACATACTCATAACTTGTAATGATCCCTGTTGCATTGCATTGTATTTTTGAAGACTTTATAGCTCTATATTTGCAATCATAGATATTTAACAAGTTTGAGCACACAGGGACTGTCTCCATCCCCCAGACTTTTCTCTCCACCCATGTAACAGCTTTGGGCCAACTTTCCCAGGTTTCGCATCCTTAGGAAGTTAGGTGATAAAGCACCCTTAAAGGCTTAATAACCGAGTGGACGAGGTCCGTTTTGGTTCAGGAGAAACAAGTTAGCGGAGTACCTTGCCTTTGTCCTCTCCCTTCTTCTTCTTTTTTTTAAATGAAAATCGCTAAGGGATACAAAGAACAGACACAGTCTATCGATATGAGAACACGGATTGACTCAAACAGTATGCAAACAGCACCTACTAATTATTACAACCAAGGGAGAAGAGAGATTACCGTCTTCCGTTGATTGAGTCATTCCGAGTGCTGAACGGAGTGCCTCGAATCTGGTGGTAGGAAGAGGCTTGGCAAAGATATCTGCTAGCTGATCCTCTATTGGAACAAAGTCAAGTTGAATTACCTTTTTCTCAACACAGTCCTTCGAGAAATGGAAACGTATTTCAATGTGTTTGGTTCTTCAATGTGTTTCCAGAGATTTTAAATGCACAATTATTATCACAGAAAATACCAATTTGATCTCAGCAAAATTTTGCTTTGTAGAGGACCAAGAGTCTAAGCATAGACAAAGGAATTTTGCATTGCTAGATGTACTCTTTCGATCATGGAGAGAATCTATCCAGTCAAAATCACTAAAACCAGATAAAGTAATATAGGGGAACGAAGGTACCATAGATGAAGTTGACTGGTTCCTTTTAAGTATCGAAAGATTCGCTTGACCACCTTGAGATAAGACTGATTGGGTGCTGCTTGAAAGCGAGCACATAGACAGACTTGGTCGTCCGAATTGATGGCATTTAGACATTTCTTGTACATATTACCTTCTTTACGTCCTGTGGCTCTAGAGATCCTGTACGTTCATCAAAAACTTTGCAAACGACATATGAGAGAAGTACTAAATTGAATCTTTCACAAATTTGAAAAATGCTTAACAGACTAGGTTGAAGTCCAGTGACCAGATGGACTCCATCTACCTTAAACTTGGAGGGGTTACCTATGGTGCCAACTCCCACGATTTCACCTTGGTTGTTGTTTCCAAAGGTGACCTTACCTCCTTTGTAGGATGAAAGCGAGCTGAATTTGTCGGGATTTCCAGTTGTGGAGCACCCTCTGTCCAAGTACACATAGTCCATCTCCACGCTCGCTTCCACCTGCAAAAAAAATCACTTGGTACTTTTGGGAACCCAAATATACTTGGGTCCCCTTTTTGAACCAGATTTTTTCAGCTTTTCTCGTGCCTCAAGGATAAGATTGAGTCGCTTGATATTAAATGACACATCCTTGTGAAGCTTTTCACAGGCACTATCTCTATGTCCAAGACTCCCGCAATAACCACAAATCTTAGTGGGAGGAAGATTGACGTATTTTTGTTGTCCTTTCCACCAAGAATCAAAATTTTCTTTTTGTTGTTGGCGCTTGGGTTTGTTGTTGGATTTGGACATATTTTTAGGGATATCGAATTTACCTTTATGCCACTTGGGCTTCGATTGAGTGGATCCAACTCCAGATCGTATATTGACTATCTCTTGGGAGAGTTTTTCAACTTCCTTTTGAAGATTATCACGATCTTGACTAACTTCCTTGATCTTGGAGTTGGCCCACTCGGGCAATTCTGATGGAGTGACCTGCTTGATGAAATTGACTGGTTTGAGAGAGAGTGCATGTTCCTTTTCTTTCAATTTTCTAGAGAGTTGCTCAACAGAAGAGGTTAGAGAGATAACTTGAGATTCTGAACTATTTAGCTCATTCTGCAAAGAACAACACTTGTCAGCGAAAACAGTGAGGTCATGTTTGAGAGAGTCAATCTGAGTGAGTGACTCTTCCTGTTCCCTTTGGTTGGATTCAGTAAGACTCTTGGTTTTGTCGAGCTCCTTTTTAAGGGAGTCAACACGACGCCGAGAGTCTCGCAAATCCAATCTAAGTGAGCAGGAAATAGTCTTATGTTCCTCAGCTTCATCTCTCAAAGCATACATAAGACTTTTTGAGATCTCAAGTTCCTCACTTAACTCGGAGATTTTTCTGTTAAGATCAACTTTAAGAGAGTTAGTTTCAGAAGCCATTTTAGCAATTAAAGTCATAAAACCCATAGGAGTTATACGATAAAGGTTTGTTTCAAGATGGGAACGAGTTACCTCATTGTCGGGGATCATGGACTCCGTCGTATCATGTGCCATGAGACATACCAAGCCGCTGGACTCTGTGTCTGGATCGTCAGAGTCTGAATCACCCCAACCGACAGCTGCCATAGCTCGTTGATTGACGGTCAGCCTAAGCAAGGCTCTGATACCACATGTAGGATCGGGTGGCTGACTCAAACCAACTCAAGGTGTGAGTCTAAGAGTTGGTTTGACTCAATCGGTCTTTGAAAGTAAGAAACACTCTGTGATGTAGAGGCACTCAATCGAACTTCGTATGTGACAACACTTGAGACGTAGAAATACTTAGCCGAACTAAGTGCGCGGAAGCAGTTGCTCAAGGTAGTGAAGTAAGATAGACTTAGCGGAGCTAAATGGATTAACACTCGAAAGGTGGAGGACTCTGTCGAACTCAGCAGGATACACAATATAAGTTATTTTATTTCCTGGTCAAAACAAAACAACTTATAATGCCCACTCAGTAGATGAGATCTACTTCGTGGTTTTCACTCACTCACCCAATACAATCTCTTATCAGCTCAATGATAAGTGTAGTGAAAACTAGGTCCTACCTAGAAAGACTCTATCGATATGCACAAACGAATCTAGTACTTCTCTCTCTCTTTTTCTCTCTCTAAAATAGGCAAAGCTTTCTCTAAACAAATGCTCTGAATGATTCTCTTTGGAAAGCTGCAATGAGAAACGAAATGACAACTCTCTTATATAGTGGAGCCGGTGAGGGAGTCTGCTTCCGAAATTTCTGCCATCTGAACGTTGTAGTTGCTTAAAATTCGGTCCTAACTTCTTTATGAACGTTGCTAAGCCTTGGCCCTTAATTTTCGGACAATTACCAATCCATTGGATGACTTGGCAACGTTCAATTATGACTTTCACGTCTGATGTAGTAGACTGACTCTGTCAGTTCCGAAATTTCAGGAACCAATGACTCTTTCCTTGAATTTCGGAAGCTGGAGCCATATTTCGGAAGCTGAAGCCAAGTCTTCTGATTAGTGCCATGTTGAGAGAATTTTGGTCCAAGTCTGAACGTTGATGACCGTTGTAAGTCAATGTAGTTGCTGTACTTGCTCCTTAATTTTCGCAACTGACCGACAGACTCCTCGAATTACCAGAAAGTCAAGGCTTTGGATTTTGCTCACATTTTGCATGAATTTCGGCCCAAGAATGATAGTTGATGACTGTTATGGTTTAGTGGACGTTGCTCCTTGAATTTCGTTACTGATTGATGAATTCACATGGATGGACTCTCTCGCTCTTTCGGTAAGGACAGAGACTCATTCGATCTTTCAAGGTTGACAGACTCTGTCTTGTTTTGAGAAGTGTGATTGACTTGTTTGATCTGGTTGACTATCTCAGCAACACCTTCATACTCCAACACAGGGGAATAAGACAAGGTGATCCCATTTCCCCTCTCTTATTATCATGGCTCAAGAAGCTCTTTCCAGTTTCAAAGGTATTAAACTCACCTCTTGGGGCCCTTCTATCTATCTTCTAGCTTTTGCTGATGATATCCTTTTCTTTTGTAAGCCCAACCCCACTAATATGTCATTTCTAAACCAAACACTAGCCAAATTTCTTCATGTGTCGGCCATAAAATCAACCTTGCCAAATCCGAGCTCATTTTAATCATAAAACTATCTCCCACAATAAAAAATAACCTAGCCAACATGATTAATGTCCAAAAGGTTCCCTTCTTTTCTAACTATCTTGGCTTGATACTTAAAATTGGTAGAAATAAAGATGACCTCTTTACTTATCTCTTGGATTCGGTCCACAAAAAAAATTCCGGTTGGTCGAAACCTATGGTACAGGTAGCTAGGTCCATCATGGTTTCTAGTATCCTTCAATCTATTCCTAACTATACCACGTCCATCTTTTCCATCCTAAAGAGTATCATCTTCAAACTTAACTCAGTCTTCTCCTCCTTTTGGTGGAGTGGTATATTGGATAAAAAGTTGCTCCATTGAATAAAATGGTCCAAAGTTTGTGATAGTGGATAATCGTGGTTTAAGATTAAGAGAAGTGGAAGATTTCAACAAAGCTTTCCTGGTTAAGCAGTTATGGCGATTGTTAATCTATCCCAATACCATGGTGGCCCAAGTCATGAGAAAGACCTATTATCCTAATACCAACATTAGAGACTCCCAACCAGGTAATAAAGGTAGTGCTATTTGGAATACTATCTTATCTGTTTTGGACTTATTGAGATTTGGTACCAAAATTCAACATGACATTGGTTCTAGCTTACCCTCGACTGATAGAGATGTTGGTAGTGATAAATGAATCTGGATTCATTCAAATGTTAGCAAGTTCTCGGTCATGTCGGCTTACAATAACCTTATGAATGTTTCGGTTGCTGAGAGCGCTTCTAATCCTTCTCAATGCTGGTTAGGGGATGATGTCCCCCTTAGTATTTGTACTACTTGTAAGTTGGAAGAGGATCTTACAGATTGAAAGGGCTTGTGCTCATTAATCTGCCTTTAATTGTCTATTTTAATATATAGTGATACCAAGGTTTAATAAAAAAACAACATAATACTTAATACTGTTAAGTTATCCTTTATGATCCATGGATATTTACATCATCAATGATCAGTGCTCATCCTATTTTTAGCATATTAATCCACTTCTAAAATTCTATGAGATTTAAAGCTCCCAAAGAACAAATTAAAAACATATCAATTTCTAAACGTAGTCTTTAGTTATGTGATGTTTCGGAATTGGTCAACCAAGTTAGCTCTTTATTATCCCAATTTAAAATTTTAGGTTAAAAAATTGGGTCATTTGTAAGTATTTATGACTCCAATCTATAATTAGTAACTACTAATTCTACTAGCTTATTGGACACTACCTTTCATCTTTCAAATTGACAATGCCAAACCTTTTATGTAGAAGTGAGGGGTCATAGAATATATAGTATTTGATTCTCATTTTCTATCAACAGATATATATACACCTGTATATGGATTGAGTGACTTTTATCAACAAGTCTAATCTATGATCCTTATTTTTAATGCTTTGTCATTACCATTGTAGTAAGCAGTTTCCATTCATTCATTCATTCAATTTTCGGCCGTAGTCCTGAACCCAACTCGGCCTCTTTTTATGCCCCTTAACTCAACCCAACCCTCTTTTGTTTTAGCCTAATTCCACCATCCTACGACCCAATAACCCTAATATTCCTAAATCGTAATTCCATTCATCTTCCTCATCGTATTTTAACTTCACTCAATTGATATTGTTCATGGCCTTCTCCATTTAAATCGGCATCACCCCATAGTTCTCCTTCCTTCAATCCTATCTACTTGACTCCATGCTCTCCCTCAACTCAGTTGACTGACCTTCGTCTGAAATATCCCAAGCTCATAACCATGATTAAGGTTGATAAAATAAACCATAATGAATCCTTAATGACTTAAGTAAGTCATATTAGGGACATACACGTTGATTAAGTCAATTCAGTCCTAATAAGCCTCAAAACACCTTAAAACCCTAATATTAGCACAAGTACACACTAGGACCAAAAATGATCTCCAAAACTAGTTTTGTCTTATCCTAGTTCTTCTCTCTTAAGAATACCTCACTGAAGGCTAGTTGGGCATCATATAGGCTAGTAAAGAGGGGGCATAGCTTGTTCATTTCTTAAAGCACTCTTTTGGAAGTATTGGGCTAGAATTCTCCAATAGGATTAGGGCAACAAAGCAAGGAGGTGGCAAGCAAGCATGAGGTGTCAAGCAAGCAGCTGATGGAGGCCTACTGTGATGCCCAACCTTGAATCCTAATTTTTTGCGGGGAAGAAGGACCCCAAAAGGGACATACGGATTAAGTCAAGAACTGATAAGGCATCACTGGCGTTGGGTCAAAGACCCAACCATCCAACTGTTTACTGTGGAAAGCCAAGATAACCACTGAGCCACAAGCTAGAGTCAAGAGTGGATTTTATCCTCTTAATGACAAGTTTCTTCACTGTCTCACATTCTCGTGGCCGAACACCTTGGTCGAATGCAAGGGCGCAACTCAGACTGAGTCAGCACAGTCCCTCATGATGCGACCCGAGTACTTGTGTGCCCCTTTAAGGCTGTACTAGTCCTCCAAACCATCGAGCCTTCATCGATCCGACAAGCAACCAAGAGGAAACACTTAGGCCATCACTTTCATCGTCAAAGGACTCAAGGTCCATCTCATAGGCTCCCTTTACAACGGCATATGACAAGCCGGGTCGAGTTTGCCCAACTAGGACCAAGTCTACAATCACATGTGCTTGTTCAAGATACCGACGACGGCCAAGGACCACCAATTTGTACGAGTTAGTAAGGTGTGCTACCGCGGGCTACGTCGCACCTTGTCTCTGTCATTATCCAAAACTCAACCCACGCCAAATTATGTGACGACTCTGATGTGCAACGCCCCCTTCCACCATTCTTGGAAGGAGTGAAACTAACTGGACAACCCCTAGTTGCTTCGTGCCTGTGGACTCACTAGCACTCGCAACCTAAGGGCCACCACTGAGCACAACGTGCCCATGCTATTAGAGTCGCTACCAAGCCACCCTAGTTGCGTGCATGCCCAAAGACATGCCCAGTACTCATCAGGCCTGGACGGATACCCTTCATAGCACCTGCTAATCAGCCCTCGTTAGAGTCACAAGCTGGTGCTACTTAGTTCGGCCAAAACCAATGCATCGTGCATTCAACCGATATTCGCCCCTTAGACCATCGTCCTCTAGAGGTCTCAAGGACTATTGAACTTAAGGGACTAAGTCAAAGTGACAATCAAGTATGGGACTGACAAACATACCCAAAAAAGTCTAAGTGGTCACCAACTAAAGGGAAAACTGATATGTAACTACTTGTCATCAAGTAGCTCAACAAAAGGGGGATGACACCTAGTCACCATCCCAGCTGGTTCCATTATAGCATCCTTTTAGCCACTTTAAGGTCCAATAGTAAGCAAACACCCAAGAAGGGCAGTAGGTCCAACTAGATGAAAACACCACTTGCTGAAGCACACATCCATGTAGGAGGTGGCATTAACCTAGGACATCACTTGATGAAACATACAACCAAGAAGGAGGTGGCTGATTTCACCCATGTCCAGCCATCCTATTGAGTTGTCACCATCATAGAAAGCCACAACTTAGGCCCTATGGGATGTTATCAAGTAGAGTATGGCTGGCACAAGCTTAAAATTTGCTTCATAAGGAAGGAAAGGGGAGCCAGCCTCTCCACCCCTATATAAATTGACAACCCCTTTCCCTTCAACTCGTCATTCACTCTTTAACACATCTCATACTAAACAAGAAAGGAAATGAAGAGAGTAAAGCAAAAAATGCCTTGTAGTAGGGAGATGTCAGTTGAGAGTAAGGAAGGAAGAAGAAGCCTTACTCTTGTCAATAATTCATCTTTTTTCAAGCCTTTAAGTGTTCTTAGGTGCTTCTACCCAAGGATTATGAGGTCTTATGAGGAGTTTTATTCACATTATATAAGGTAATTTCGAAGTCTACCTATCCTTTAATAAACCTATAAATTCCTTGGCTTTGAGGGCTATATACCATCTAGTTAAAGATGAGCTTTTCAGGAAGAAAATTGATGGTTTAAGATCTATCAGATGTTGGCGAATTCAAGGAGAGTCTTATGATTGTTTTACTATGGGTTTAAGAGCTAAACTAATCTTGATACTATAATGGTTACCTAGTTTATTTTGATGACCGTGTGTATTGTTGTTTATTTGGAAAGGATAATCTCTGTTCTAAGGTGTATATTGTGGTTGTTGTAGTTGTAAAATGAATTTGGTTGATTAGTTGTTTATTATGGCTGGACAGGCTGTTCGTTTGGAATGGATGATCTTTACCTTTGAGTATATGTTATAGTTGTTGATATCTTTTAAGTTGAACTTATGTGTTTATCTATGATTCTATGCGTGGTCTGCTTAAGGAAAGACTAAATGACTAATCAAGGATTATTGGTACGGTATAATGATCTTGGAAGTGGAATTGAAATGGTCATATGACTGGAAATGGAACTTTGGAACTAGTTGCGTAATTATGTTTATTTGGCTCACGGTATGCCGCGGGCTCCATGTGATATTCTATGCTATCTTATGCTATAGTTCAAAGGTACTATAAGGGGTGTGCACATCTTTTAGGGCCTATAGTTCAAAGGTTCCATGCTTTCTTATGCTATAGTTCAAAGGTACTATCAGGGATTTATCCCTAGACTTGGAATGGTTGAAAATTGAAAGTTCATTGGTCCGTATGAGGTTCTAGAACGAATTAGTACTCCAGCTTACAAATTGGCCTTACCGATGGAGTTGGACAAAGTTCATAATGTCTTTTATGTATCTTAACTAAAGAGAGACGTTCATAATCCATTCCATATCATTCAACCAGGAAAAAGTTTAGATTGATCCAGCTCTGTCAAATGAGGAGGTTCCTGTAAGGATTTAAGATTCCAAAATTAGAGAAACAAGGTCAAGGGCCATGAAGATGGTAATGGTTCGTTGGAAAAACCAAAAGGTGGAAGAAGCAACATGGGAAACTAAGGATTCTATGAAGAAAAGATTACCTGAACTTTTTGGTAAGACTTAGGTTGAACTCTTAATGTCGGGAAGTTACGAGGTCGTAACTTAATTTTATGGGATAGGAAGTTGAAATAACCCTGACTTAAATATGGTGATTAATTATTCTAATATGATATTTAAAGGCCTAATGAGGCTTAAAGAACATTGGTGAAGAAAGTAAAACCAAAAGAAAGAGGAAAACGCTTAAAAGGCACAAAACGTAAAAACGTGCGTAAGCAACCATAGGAGGCATATGACCTCATCTAGGGTCCTACATGGATTCCTAGGACTTACTTACACACTAAGAACATGTGGGAACAATTCCCTAAAGAACACCAACTTATAAAACTAGCTAAAACATAAAATGTGCTTTAAAGCTCCTTAGAGCACATTTTTATGAAATTGTCTCGTAAAGAAAATTTGAATGGGTTTAAAGGCTTAAATATACTCCAATGGATTAGGGGATCATAATGGACCACATTAGAGAGCCTAATTCCAAATATTTAATAAAAATCAAAATTTCATGTGGCTTAATGATGAATAGTAACATTTTAAGCTCATATGGACTTATGTTGACTTAACATGGTCAATGGGCAAGTGAAGACCCCAAAATGGCCTCAAAAATCACCCCCCTTGCTAGAGATAAAATATATCTTCCAACAAAATAGCATTAATATATGAGAAAGAGAAAGAGAGAGAAAGTAAAAAGTAACATGTACATTCTACTTTAACAAACAAAGAAAACAATAAAGTTTACCTACTCCCTCTCTCTCCTCTATGGCTGCCGATTCTTCAGCCTTCTTTCCATCCAAGGAATAAACAAAAAAACAATTTGACTACCTTACTCTACTCATCCTCACTTTATTAATTTAAAGTACAAGGTATACTCTCTCTCCCCACATTTCTTTCTCTCCCAGCCGGTTTCCTCATTTCTTTCTCTCCCAGATAGTTACTTCCTTTCCCTTCTTCTTCCTCACGCTAAAGATGAAGCTTCCATGGCTTCTTGAATTCTTTTGCTTGCCCAAGCCACTACAAGGCTCCAAATCAAAAATAAATTACATATTCTTGCTGGTTGAGTCAAGGGCATTCTTTTGTACCTTTTAAAATCTCCAAAGCCTGAAGTTGACTCCCATGGGTGGAGCTCCATTTGAGGAGAAAAATACATTTTCTGGAGCTAGGCTACATTCTCTTTGGTTCAAGGTAGGAAAAAGCTCAAAAACCCAGTTTTTCCTCCATTCCTTACTTGACCGAAATTGGCTTCTCAAAGTACTTTGTTCCTTTCTCTATATTAGCATTTATTCAAGGTTCAAAAGCTTAATGGAAGCCTTGCCTTGATTCCTTACAGAAAACCAATCTAGAATTTCTAAGGTAAATACTCATTTTAGTGCTCCAAGCACTTCCTCTTGTATTCTAGAGTAATTGAGGAAAATGCAGGTTAATAACTGTAAATGATGTTAGTTTCAGTGTTTAAATTATGTCATTTAAGGGCCTAAGTGCCATGCCATTTAAGGGCCTAAGTGCCAAGCAATTTAAGATTTTTTGCACCATATTGTGTGGATTGTGAATGTTTTAGATTAGGTGAGGAAGACAATGAAATTTGGATGTGCTAGTGTAGTAACGAAGTTATGGCAAAATTTAGGTAGAAATGAATTAACTAAGGTGTTCTTATGGGTTAGGATGACCTAGAGTTGATTAGGAGGAATTAAAGATTAAATGGGTAAATTAAACACACCAAAACTATGGTATAAGGAGTGTATTGAGTTGTGCAGAAATCTGTAGGAAAATGATGTAGAATGCCTTGAGATGGTTAGGTATGAGCTAGAGTGTATAACCTTGAGAATGATGAAGTAGATTGAGTAATGAAGGTGGAAATGTCTAAGAAGGATTTGGTATGGTCAAAATGATTGAGAGTAAGATGCAAGGTGTCATGGATCTGACTAGTAGTGCATTAACTTGAGGAACATGTGTAAAATGACCAAGATTAAGTGATAAGCTTTGATCAAAGATTTGGAAAGGTTTAATGTGTTATAATGGTGTTAGAACATGTTAGGATACATGTGGAAAGATTAGAAAATAAATGGGCAAAGAAACAAGTTTAGAATGACAATTAAAATTGTAAAATGTAACAGAGTAATGCATGGTCCGGGACTTGACTCTTGTATAAAGTCCCGGACCACACAAGAAAAAGGGCCGTGAGTTTGCTAGGAAGAATGGTCTGGGACTTACTCCTTGTAACAAGTCCCGAACCACCGTTTAAAAGAAGCCGAGAGAATTGAGACCATGGGATGGTCCGGGAGCTAGGACCCGGACCAGGTTCCGGACCAGATGAATTTTACAACCGTAAGTGTATAAATGCAACTAAATGAATGAGATTGAATGGTATTGGTATTAGATGATGATTAGGACTTGTTTGTTGACATGAAAAGGTCATTAGAAGTGTAAACAAGTAAAAGATAGAATGTGGAGTTCAGAATTATAAGTTTAATGTTAATGACAACATTAGGAACTTATAATCACAAGTGAAAAAGGAAGTGAAACCTTGAGATAAGGAAGGTTAACATTTGGAGATTAAAGAAGTCTAAGCGTGGACTAAAGTGATTAATTGGAAACATGAGTTTAATGTTGGTTAAGGTAGTAAACTATAACGGTTAGAAGAAATATAAGAGATGACAGGTAAGTGTCGTAGGTAATAACAAGTAGTCGAGGTTAATAAAGAAATTAACCATTCAACTGAATGAATGATATGAACGAGATTTAGACGAGAAGGCAGTTGAGATTAGGAGATCATCATCTTAGGCTAGCAAACGTCAAGGTGACAGGTATGGTTTTCTTGCAACCTATGTCCTACCGAGTTACACTCGGCTTGTGTGCTACTTGTTTATATGCACCAACCTAATAAGATAAATACACGAAAACATTTATTGCATTTGATGCCTGCTGTGTGAGCTAATCATTCTTGTTTGAGTTTGTGATCTAACTGAGTATTGTAGACCAACTCACAAAAGAATAACAGTTTGGTTAGGGACTCGTAGAGAGAGTCGAACCACAAAATAACTAAATGTGGAGAAACACATAATAATTATCAACTAGAGAACAACGATAGTTCAACCTTATGAACTCACTTGAATGTGAAAAGAGATATACGGGGCTATTAAACTCCCTCTTAATGATTAGTCGACCTCCTACATGAGAATTCGACCCAACATGAGACAATAACCAAAACTTCTAAGTATTGGAAATGTAGGGGCAACCCTTAAATATGAGAATACAATAACTTAGGAAAACTCCCTAAGATTGTTAAATGACATCAAGATAGATGCTTCTAAACTAGTATATACTATTACTGACCCTGGGAATGGGTTAGGGAAAATGTGAGTCACGCGTGTGTGAAAGAGGAAACAAAAGAGATTGTTTCTGATTTCGTGGTCGAACTTCCTGGTCCAGGGCCGTGAGCCACAGTGTGGTGCCCAATGGAGTAAGACTGGCAGAGCTTATCCGTCTAAAGAGATAAGCTGGATATTATTGGTTATGAGAGAAAGAGGAATCAAGAGAGTGGTTCCGGTTTCTAGTTGAACCTTCCCACCATGCTAGACCCGAAAAGGGTCAAACCAGGGAAGTAATAAGCATGTGCCCAACTGCTAACGGTCGAAACTGCCAAATCTGCGCGAAAAGGTACCTGTGCCGGACAAGATATGTCCGGCACCATACCCGACATAGGTTGGTTGAGCAACGGTTATTAACTGCCATCGTCTGGTCAATTTAGGCAACTTTTCACATATGTGCCGGATAACAATTACCCGGCAACATACCCGACATAGCACCCTTTTCTGCTCCACGCTTGTGCTGTGCAGGAGTTACCCGGCCTTATGTCCGGCATTTTGGTCATAAGTGCTTCCTTGCATAGAAAACATATAAAAACATAAGATAGAACCAATAATACACTTTAACACATAATATAACATAAGTACTAACTTATTTAACCTTATTTAGATTAGTATACTCCTAAATCTAATGCATAAAATATGATAAGTCTGCGGCTTATCAAGGCCCTACACTTACCTTTTGCTAGTCCTCGAGCAAAACTAGATTAGAAAAGAGTAATTACTTATGCACAAAACAGATAAACTCTAGAATGACAATTAGATAAATATTCCCAACTACCCGACTCTATTTCATAAGTATCACTTAATCTTTCTTATCCATCAAAACATACTAAAGGGTATAAAAATAAAGAATTTCAAAACCAATCAAAAACCTTTGGGCTAATTTGCATAAGGGATTTTGTAATCTCTCCTCTTTCCGGTTTCCATCATCCAGCTCGATTTTTCAAGAGTTTCTGAATGTGGCCAAGACACTCATCATTGGTTTTTATGGTTCAGCCCTATTTTGCAAGGGTTTCTGAATCAACCATGATTTTTTTTGCGTTGAAGAATAGGGAATTTAGGAGAAAAATAAAAGGAAAAACTCTCGTATCTTGCTTTTATTATGAGGCAATTTTTGCAACCTCAAGGAATATAATGCTTTTCCTTTGGAAGAAGATTTTTTCTTTCTTTTTTTTCCTTCTTCCTTTTTTCTTGCACAAAAACCCTTTCTAAGATTTTCACCCAAAAGACTTTTCACAGTTGGAAAAGAAAAGAAAATAATACCCAAAAGTACATAAAGGAAAGAATTAGGAGCAAGATCATATACTCATGTTAAATAAAAAGAATCAAGAAGTTAAAAACAAGAATCTACAAGTCATTAAAAAGCTTACCTCTTGAGAGAACAAGCATTTATTCATTCCTAATCTCATCTCAATAAAAAACATGCAAAAAGTTTAGTAAAACATTGATGAAACTCACAACTTATGCATATTATTATAAACAAAAACTTATTATTTTAAGGGGGGTCCCTGCCCTACACTTGGCAGGAACACTGTCCCCAATGCTCAAAAGAGAAAAGAAAAATGGGATTTTTTTTAAGAAACTTAACAGAAATAAAATGAAAATTACCAGGAAATAAATAAGAACTAAAACATCATAAAAACAATAAAGGCAAAAGATGTAAGGAAAAGAGAGGCCCCTGTTGGAAGATTATGAATGCGGGAGGAGGAACCACCCTACACTTAGCCTTTTTGGCTATTTGGCATTATCAGAGATCTTGGACAGAATGGTGACCGAATTCGCATTCTCCCTTGGATTGGTTTGCGTTTGAGATGAGAGATGACCTTGTTGTCACGGTTGTGCTAGGAGTTGCTGCAACTGCAACTGCAACGTTTTGTGCTCTTTGCGAATGGTTGAGATCTTGTTGTGAGCGTCCTGGGTCTTGTTCATCAGAGCCGACATCATGTCACGCAATTCAGCCATCTCGACCTCTGATGAAGATGCAGGGTGGGATGGTCGGTATTGCCTCTGACCTCCTTGGTAGCCGGCTTGACTTTGGAAATTTTGAGGGGGTTGGTTCCCCTGATGCCATGGCTGCCTATACCCTTGGTTGCTCAGATAATTGACTTCCTCAGCATTCTGAAAATCTGTCATGTCAGGGCCTTGAGCGTGTGGTCGTGCACTAACCACATTCACTTGCTGAGGAAGTTTATTCATTGCTAATTGCTCCACCACCTTCTGTAGAGCCCTAACCTTCGTGGACGTTTGAGCATTGCTCTCCAACAACTGCTCGTGACTTTGCATCAGTTTTCCAATTTGGCATCTCCCTCGCCCACTTGAAATAAACCAGCGGTACCACCCCTGGTTCCACCTGTGGCCCAATCTCTAATCTCTTCGCAAAGAGATTCAACTCCACTAAGGAATTGATCTCCAGGCTTCTTCAGTATGTCTGCACCAATGGAGGATAAGATCATCGTTTTGCATTGATTGACCAATCCTTTGTAGAACAACTGAGATAGTTGTTCCTTGGTGAGGCCGTGGTGTGGACACGTGCGCATCAACCCCTTGAATCTGTCCCAAGTTTCACAGATGTTCTCCGAGCCAGGTTGTCTGATGTTGTATATCTCGGCGATCATCTATAAGGTGCGACTTGGAGGCAGGAACTTATCATAAAACTTGGTTGCCATGTCCTCCCATATGGAAATAGTACTGGGGGTCAGACTATGGTACCACTTTCTGGCGTTCCCCGTGAGACTATGGGGAAAGAGAGAAAGTCTGGGATAGTGGAGGACGTTATTTGTGGAGGTTAGGCTATTTAGGTGTTGTAGGAATTTGGTGATGTGGAGCAAGGCATCGTCCGGGTTCTACCCGTCAAACATACCCAACTCCTTGATGCATCGGATTTGATGATATGGCTTAAGCTTTTGCCATTCATCATACTCATTTTGTGCAAGGAGAGGGATGTCGATTGCTGGCTTTTGGCCTTGGTTGGAAGGCCTGTTTATGTTGCGGACAGTTGGTGCTGCCATTTGTGTAGGATGTACGCTTTGTAGGTTTCTTTGTTGCCTTAAAGTACGAAGTAAGGTCCTCTCAATCTCAGGATCAAAGTTGAATAAATTATCTGGAAGACTGTTTGATCGGAGATGCATTCACCAAGATAACTTCAGGAGGAGCAAGAGAAAAACATTATAAAACTTTGTAATAATGAATAATAAGACAATTACATAATTCATATTACGAAAATAAAAGAAGAAACAAAATTTGATTATGCCGGGTACTGTGCCGTGTGTATCGTGTCCGGCGTTGGACTTCCTCCAACTAGGCCGGATGTATCATACCCGACATTAGGCCCAACCCATTCAATCCGAGAGTAAAATAAACGGATTAAAGCATAGGGAGTATTAAAAGGGGGAGATAAAACGAATGTCGCAAAAAAAACAAAGACAAATTATAAAGAACTTTAACATTTATGAAAATAATTAAAATAGAAAATAATTTGAACGTGCCGGACATGGTGCCGGGCGTTGCGTATCCGGCAATGGACTTCCTCCACAAATGCCGGGTTGAATTTACCCGGCATATTGCCCGGCGTGTTACAACCTGAAAAAGAAAGATAAATAAAACAGGAAAGAGAAAGGAAAGTTAACATAAAAGAGCAAAGGGAAGGAATATTTACAACAAATCAAAAATTCAAAGAAAGAAAAATATAAAATAAAAGTTGAGATTGAATGCCGGATTGTGTGCCGGATGGGTCTTATCCGACATAGGACTTCCTCCAATTTTGCCGGACGTAGAAGACCCGGCAAAACACACGGCACCGCTCAACCTAGAGAAACAAATTAAAACAACGAATAAAAGGATTATAAAATAAGAAATGTTGAATGTGCCGGGCATCGGACACTCAGTAACTTACCCGGCATATTCAACAGAATAACAAAAAATGGAAAATTGAAAATCAAAAGAATCAAAAGAATAAAGAATAAAGAATAGGGCGTTTTACCGAATTTAGGACTTGGACTAACTCCAAGTCCCCGGCAACGGCGCCAATTTGCTAACAGGAAAATTGTAAGGGAAAAACTATGTACAAAAGAATAAAATAATAAAAGAATGAAAAGAATAAAATAAACCCTACAACTCTACTACGGGTAGCAAATAATTCCCGGTCGGAGTATAGCGCGAGCAAATTATGACCGAGAGTATCGAACCCAAGGGACTTAATAGAAAATCAGTCCTAATCCTAGTAAAAGCCTATTCTAAAACAAAGGGGGAAAATAAACATTGATTCTAAACTAAATAACTAACTTTGACTCGGGATAATATCAATGCAAGAACTCATATGACCAATGATCAAGGGTGGCAAGTCTAAAAAAGGATTTGTTTCTCGCAAAATGAATATGCCAGGTTTCCTACCGGACCTCGGATACCCGGCACATTCAAGGTCTTTGAATGTGCCGGACATCTTCCATCCGGCACTACATCCGACATCGTTCATTTCGTAAATACCACTTCCATTTTCGGGTCTGATAAAAGGAACTCAATATCCATACTTGCATCGTGCATAGCTAATGCCGCGAATACAAATAGAATAATGGGGAAATAAGAGATTAATCCTAAACCTTAGTATTTGTTGCCCACTTTTCAGAACAACAATATTAAAGATCAAAAAAATCCTAATCTATTCTACTCTTGCTTTTGTAAGCCTTAAGTAGAACTTAGAGATAAGAGAATAAGTAGCTAATTCATTCTACTTGTAAGGAGATTAGAACTCGGGTTAAGAAACTTGAAAATTCCATAAATGATCATAAGAGTTTTACAAGAACAAAAATCCCTAACCAAATACTAACAAAGAATTCTACATCACCATCCACACAACTACAAGAAGAGAATACAAAAGGGGAGCAGGAAATGATCATATCCTTAACCCGTCAAGATCTTCTTCTTCCTTGCGTGGATGGATCCGTAGACTTCTTTGGACACCAACAATGGAGTGGAGGCGGAAATGGAGTAATGAATGGAGTGTATAGTGGTGTTGAAGTGTGTCATTTGATGCAGCCCTTCGGCCTATTTATAGGCAACAAAACTCCTTGTGCCAGGTAGCATGCCGGGTGAAAGTCATCCGGCATATAATAAGCACGTGCCCAACTGCTAACGGTCGAAACCACCAAATCTGCGTGAAAAGGTACCTGCCGGACAAGATATGTCCGGCACCATACCCGGCATAGGTTGGTTGAGCAACGGTCATTAACTGCCATCGTCTGGTCAACCGAGGCGACTTTTCACATATGTGCCGGATAGCAATTACCCGGCAACATATCCGGCATAGCACCCTTTTCTGTTCCACGCTTGTGCCGTGCAGGAGTTAGCCGTGCAGGAGTTACCCGGCCTTATGTCCGCCATTTTGGTCAGAAGTGCTTCCTTGCATAGAAAACATATAAAAACATAAGATAGAACCAATAATACACTTTAACACATAATATAACATAAATACTAACTTATTTAACCTTATTTAGATTAGTATACTCCTAAATTCAATGCATAAAATATGATAAGTCTACGGCTTATCAAGGGTGTCTATAGATCTAAGAGAACAAGTAAAACTATCCGACTAAGATGAATAAGTTATTGACTAATACGAATGAGGTGTTATTTGAGATAGAGATTCTCAAGGCCTAAACAACAAGGTAATATATTCTAACGACCTTGTTATGCAAACCTTGTTGATTGTATTCCTTTCTATGAATACTTGTTTGATGCGAGCATGTTGTGTGTTTACCACATTTCATGTTATGATTTAAATAAAATCAATCGCATGTTTAGACGACAATTAGTCAAGTGTGGCCCGGTAGTATGCGGGTTGCACGATTACCATGCCAGCAAAGGTGCTGAGCCCCTTTTAGGCCACCTACTACTTTTCAGGTACACTAGAGCTGACCATCGTTCGAGAGTAGGACGGGGATTGCTGTTATGGGTAGTTTTGTTAAAAACATATGTATTTGTTATTAGAGTAAGACCGAATCTGTTGTCGGCAATAGATTGTATATGACTTGGTTTAGAAATGGAATGAATATGTATTGTAAAGGTGACTCGAGAATTCTGGTCCATCAAACCTTAAGTGTTTTAGTTTAGGCCTTGTTAGTCATGTGGGTGGCTAACGACATTGTATCACCCGACCGTTGTATTGGAATTTTCCGCTGCGAACAGAATGACGAACAAGATGATTTGACGTTAATGATAAGATTAGCGGCAGGGGTGTTACAAAAAGTGGTATCGGAGCGTAGTTACGCTCTGATGACTGGAATTACCGAGCTTAGGAAATACCGAGTTAGGAATTAGAGAATTTGGGTTAAGGGTTGAGCGATAGCGTGAGAGATACGCTAGATAGTAATTCCCAGTGTGTACTGGATACCTACAATATCCTAACCCGCCCTCCACATCCCCCATTTTATAATTCGGGAAAGAACGCCAGAGAGATGGAAAGTGCTCTCTTACTCGGGGAAACCCGATCTGGCAGTTACGAAATAGTAGTATGAGAAAAGAACCTGTCATATGGTAGATTCCAAGAACAGGAAATCCTGGAGACGGTTCCCGTTTGAACGACATCACCCGCACTTAATAGCGGAAGATTGAGAATCCTACCCATACGAGAATGAAATTTCTGGCAGCATAGGTCGACTTGCCTAGCAGTCGAGAGAACCCTGCCTGGCCAGCAAGAAATAAAGCACTAACCGTGCAACGAAGCAGAAAAAGGAGAAGTAACAAAACCCGAGACATGTCTACGGGACCACAATAGTTAGATATTACCACCAACGGTATACTAGCCGACTAAAGAACTAGTCAAGAGTGGGTAACTCCAAACCTACACGCACAAAGAAATTACAGTACCTGATCGACACAGCTCAGAAAACTATGAGAACATTCATGAAACATACTCCAAAAGGACTACAACGTAGTTCCTTAACAAGAGTCAAGCCTCGGTAACTACGGTAAATGTGTGGGAACGAGCAATAAGGAAAGACACAAAACTAAGTGAATAGGGGTCTTCGAGAATGGAGAAGCACCCTGATTAATGACTACCATGTCAAGACAAATGAGAAGCTGCTCAGAAGATTGATTTTCAAGACTAGAGGATCAAAGGAATAGCCAATAAGGCTACCGAATATGGTACGGATGGAAGCAATACCGTAACCGGTATGTGTTGAACCGATAGCCAGCCTGCATGGCGCACTTGCCATGGCAATTGCTGAAATAACAGGGCTATTCGGAGAAACTTTTAACGACTAGGAAGTACTTAGTAAAGTACCACGATGGCGAAGGAAGCAATTATAGGATCACAAATCCTAAGAACTCGAAGAACGAAACCTTGGAAGGGCCTCACGGCCTAACCATTGTATTAAAGGGCATACCAGTCAGCGAGAAGCCAGACTCGGTCAAGACTACCAGACACTGAAAATACCATGAAAATTTTTCTTCCAAAACCTCATATTTTTAAAACCAAACCCAGAAGACCTACACCAACATCAACGCCACACAGAGCAGGTAAGTTACACCCAGTTCACTTTCGAACAACTTTAGGACAATCCAACAATCTGAGGGTACCAACCCGAAGGAAAGGATCAAAGGAATCCTACTATAAAGGACATTAAGAAATGACAAAGCTGAAGACTTACAAACCCTAAGGAGAATAACCGAAGGGATTGCCCAAAACTGTATGATGGCGGATGACACGTCAATGTTCAACGCTCGGGATGGAATTCCCAAAACAATCACCAAGGCTACCGGGAAATATTATTCTTCACTGAAGAGGATATTAAACCCAGCCAAGAACGCAAGGAGAAAGCATTATTGGTCTACCCGAGGACGAAAGACATTACAACCCTAAACGGGACTGTTCGGAATATAGCACTGCAATGCGGTATAGTCAACCGGACATACCCATGAATATTAGTCAGATGAAATGGCGTAACTTAGCAACACCCAGGAGTAATCCTTGAAAGGTGTCTGAGTCAACAACAGCTGAACGAGAAATTGTGGAGGAGACACAGGAGCTAAAACAAATAGTTGGTTTAAACACTAAAGGGAATCCACTTAACAGAAGGTACCCTAAATTGCCAAAAGGCATTGATTAATATCAGGTTGCCTAAGGGGCCTCCCATGAAAGGAAGCGTGATGCAACAACCTTGTCAGGGAGCCCAATATTACCTCCAATTCACCTGATGGTGTACGAAGAAGTAAGAACTTGTGTGAACAGCCTACAATGAGCCAAGCTCGAGGCAACGTGGCTTATAAGCCGTGAACCAACTGCGATACGTAGATTCAAAAGGTTACAAAACCTACATAGAGTCATAAGAAGAATTGCGGGGATGACACCAGTAAGAGAAGAGGAATTATTTAACAGCAATTAATAGAGCGGAGATTGGACCACTCATTATAGGAGTGGGGATACCTCTCGTTATTGTGAGGCCTCTGGAACAGTGATTATGTGGACCCTCCAGAAAAAGGCTTTCACCTATTAATATATTGAAGCTTGAGCATGTGGTTATTGCCAAGGGACAATTTGAACGAGAAAGAGAGATTTCCAAGACTAGTATGAAGAAAAAAGCTCTAATAGCAATTGTCAAAAACCAAAAGAGTAGTCAGGTCAGAAACAAACACTGTATGCGTACAATGCGAACTGTAGAGTGAACAATGCTCAAGAAGCATAAAGACTTAAAGAATAGGATATTCTGTAATTAGTCAAGTAAATGACGAATCATAGTATGAATGATGAAAGTACATGAGCGGAAGCTAACATAATAGTGGATGTCATGTAAGTCGATGCTGTATACTGGGTGAGAACATGGTGCGCAGCAAGCGACCATTATATGAATATAGACAGACAATGATATGGAGAACAAGCGGAGTTATGAGTTAGACTTAGTGGAGATGAAAAGCAAGAGATGGTAGATGGACTGGGCAGTAAAGCCTGTAGTCTGTACCATATGACAACGATCTCACAGGGAACACATTATCACTCCTATTGTAATTGCATAAGGAACTAAAAGTGTATTCCTAGTGGATCAACTTGATAAATGAAGTAATAAGATTTGGGACAAGAGTACCCGATTCCTAAATAACCAACCCGCACTAGATACGGAAGTCTTGCAAACACACTAATGAATATTAAACCAACCACTTGAGGCGAACCCTAGAGACAAAACCGTAGAACATATCTAAGAACACAATAGATGAATCTTCCCTAATTAAGGTCAGGAGGAACTACATGTGTGTTACCATAGAACGGTACAATAGGAGTTGACAACATAATACTTCACAAATTAGCAATAACTAATCGTGCAACGAACACTACGAGTGTACAAAAATGAGATGTGGGACGACCGCACTCCAAAGGAGCTTGCGGGCCTGACACTTATTTATAAGTTAGCCAGGTAAGTAGTAATTGATAAGTGTGAAATTGATATGGTTTTATAGGTGCTAAATTCTTATTTTATGCAATCTTTTTATACGCTTTCTCACACTTATCGTATGATTTTCATGACTCTTACTTTGGGCAAAATCTGATGCAAATTTATATTTTAAAAGCAGGAAATGATGGTGAAAATGCATAGTTCTCCTCAAGAGCTTTCCAACGCCGCAAACGGGGAGCAAATCGGAGCTCAAACGAAGAATCTGGACCCTGTCGAAGTTTACGGAAAAAGGGCACAAATATACACATGTCCGGACTTACGTCCGACCCAGTTTCCCGGACACGTTGTAACCTGTCTGGCAAACTGGTGCGGACGCTGAGCCGGACATGACTAAAATCTCACCAGCCGAAGCTTTAACGTGTCCGGATGATGTGTCCGGCTAACTGACCCGGACGTGCTCAGAAGGATAAAAATATTTACGACCACGAGTGTAGCGCGGAGATTTCGATATATATTTTCGTCCAGCCAGGGTGTTCGGCTAACTGATCCGGACGTAAAGCCGGGCGTCTCACAAACGAGATAAATCTCTCCTGACAACTCTATCTCTTGTCCGGCTAACTGACCCGGACGGGTGAGCCGGACGCGTGCATTTTAGATCCAAAATTCTATTTTTAAGAGGCGTGCGAGAGACAGAGAGAGGACATTGAGAATTCAGATTGGAGAAACCGCGACCTAGTTTCCTTCTCTGCAGAGCCGTGCAACTGAGGAGGAATTTCTGCTCCGATTTCTCCAGTCTGTTCAACCCTACAACTAGCAAATCTTTGGATCTGACATAGAGATGATTTCTACTCCTTCTTCTCTAATTGTTTCCTCTTTCGATATGCTCGGCTAAGGGATTAAACTTCGGGGAATGGTGGTTGTAAATAGTTAGGTTTTGCAGAATTATTATTAGTTGATTTGGGATCTATCAGGGGTTTATCTCAGATTATAAATATTGTTTGCGCTATCAATAAAACTTGCTATTTTATTTTTAGCTTTGCGAAAGTTGTCAATATCTGATCCGTGATTGATAACTAGGTCGTTATAATCTGTTAATCCGTGGAGAGTTTTATCTGATTGATGAGTTAGCCTTCAGATGCAATTTAAATTTGTATGCTTATTCCCTCTACGTTAGTAGTGATAGGTTTATGATTTAATCTGTCGCCTTCTACACAGTGGAGTTCTAATTGGCTAGGACTTAGTCATTTAGAAACTTGTTAGAATTTGCCGAACCCTATTCCCTAATCAACTGGTGATAGAACTGCAAGACTTAACTAGGGAAAACCACCTGAACCCGGAGTTCTGCTTTTGTTATATTATTATCAGTTACTCTTTGCCTGTTTTCTATTTTATTGATCAACAATTTCCCCCGATTTACAGCCTTTGCTAGGATTAAATTTATTTTCTAGTCCCCTGGTTCGATACCTCGGTTGCTCATATTACTTTACTACTACTACCGGGAATTATTTTGCAACCCGTAGGTTTATTTTATTTATTAATTTCAAGGATTAATTTCGTAGTTTTTAATATATCAAAAAAACCGTTTGCAAATTGGCGCCGTTGCCGGGGACTAGATTTCTATCTAGTCCTTAGCCTTAGTTGTTAGTTTATTTTATTTTATTTTTTTTGTTTTATTTTACTTTGTTTTCTTTTGGTTTATTTTATTCTATCTATTAGCTTAATTTTATTTTCATTTATTTCGGTATTTTTCATATATTTTTTTATCATTTATTTTATTTTCAGTTCTAATCCTTTTTAGTTTGTGTTGTTTCTTTTTGTAAACTTTTGCAGGTAGTTGATGGTACATACTCGCTCTCGGTCAGATACTTGCATTGATTTAGATAAGGTTTTGGACCTAGAGATCGAGCGTACCTTTCAGCAAGCTAGACGCCAACAAAGGTTCCAAAGACAGTTAGAAATGACGGCTCTAGCGAATGGTGCACAGGCGATGAGGCAATTTAATCGACCTGAAGCTGTACCGAGAAGAAGTCCGGTAGTCCTTCCTGTGCTCACACCTGCGCTTACAGAGGAGTGGAAGGGCCTGAAACCTTTCCACCAGTCCAAGGTTGTTCGGGAGCTACCTGGAGTCACCTTCGATGGCACCAACCCAAATGACGCTCTAGATCATGTAAATCGGTTCCTCATTCATATTGATCAGATCGGGTGTTCTGAAGGTTTGTTGGAGTTTGTTCGATTGAGTCTCTTCCCTAATACCCTATCTGGTGAGGCTGTTAATTGGTTTTATCATCTTCTTCCGGTATTATCACGACATGGGAGCAAATGACTACCAGGTTCTACGATAAATATTATCCTATTTCTAGAACTATTGACTTGGTAGCTGCTTTGCTTGCTTTTAAATAGACAGGATCCGAGACGATATGTGAGGCATGGGACAGATTTAAGGAGATGCTTCGCCAGTGTCCACACCATGGCCAGGACATGACCTACATAGCCATGACGTTCTTTCACGGGCTCCACCACATACACAAGGCTGAGGTACGATCTGCTTTGGGTGGTGACATCCTCAATAGATCCGGCATCGACTTCATGGCAGCCATGGAGACTTATATTGATGAGGTGCGCCAGTGGGGATCAGAAGGTGGCCGGTCTATGACTGTTCCTGTTGGAGTAAAGGGTGTGCAGAACCTCGATCCTTGGATGGCACACATGGAGGAGACTCATGCACAACAAACTACTCTGGTTAAAAGATTTGATGATTTTATGATTAATCAGCAACCAGTGCAGCAGGTGAAGAGGATAGCTACCAGCTCATCAGACCCACTTTGTTGTCAATGTGGGGGCGCTCATGCTTTTGAGATGTGCCCACAATTGGAGGAGATGAGATAAGCTGAGGAAGCTCACTTTGTGGGGTAGGGGAATTACCAACCATGGAACAAAAATCAACATCCAAATCTCAGGTATGGTAATCCGAATAATGCTTTAAACTCTAACCTTTTGCAGGGCAACCAGCAGGGACCACCTGGGTTCTCTCGACCTTCTTATAATCAAGCCCGCCCACAAGGCCAGTTTCAGCAAGGCCAGAGCTCCTATCACCCAGTTGTACCTCAACAGCCTGCTAAATCCTCCTCTGATGCAAAGATGGACCAACTTCAAGAATTGATTGCATCCATGGAGAGCACTCAGACTCACACTGAGAAGCAGAACAATATCAATCAATCCTTGATGGATGGTCAGAAAAGTTTGGAGAATTTGGTTCAGAGTATGCAGCAACAGATGAATCAGATGAACCAGATACTCCTTAATCAGCAGCAACAACAACAACCTGGCACATTTCCTTCCCAACCTCATCCAAACCCGAAGGAATCAGCTAAAGCGTTGATTGTTTATGAAGAGGTAATATCTCCTGTGGTTGATCTTGAGGATGATACTGTATCTGCTGCAGTAACTTTGAGGAGTGTAAGACAGTTGGAAGATAAAAGCAAAGAACAAGTGGCTGAAGATCAGAATGGTGAAGAGATCAACCCTTCTTCTGTTGATGTACCATCAGGGTCTTCAGTCCCTCCTGTGGTAAATTCTGAGGAGATCCAGGCTCCTATTCTTCCTACTCCCTCTCCTTCTCGTATTACTATTGATGTTTCTTCTTCCTCTCCTAAGCATGTTGAACTTCCATTTCCTAATAGGATGAAGAAGAAACATCTGGATGAACAATTTGCTAAGTTTTTGAGCATCTTTAAGAAGCTAACTATTGATATCCCTTTGATTGATGCTTTGCAGGAGATGCCTAACTATGCCAGATTCTTGAAGGATCTTCTGACAAAGAAAAAGAAGAAAGAGGACAAAGAAACAGTCCACCGGACAGAGGAGTGCTCTGCTGCCCTTCTTCGAGCACTTCCTCCTAAGCAGAAGGATCCAGGCAATCCCATTGTCCCCTATTTCATTGGTGATGTAGACTGCGGCAGTGGTTTGTGTGACTTGGGTGCTAGCATCAACATTATGCCCTACGCCACCTTCTTGAAGGTAAGAGGTGGAGAGCTGCAACCAGTCTCCTTCAAGCTCCAGCTAGCCGACAGATCTGAGATCAAACCAATGGGTATTGTTCGAGATTTAGTAGTTGGGGTGGATTGTTTTATTTTTCCTGCTGATTTTGTTGTTCTGGATATGGATGGTGATGTAGAAGTTCCTCTTATTTTGGGTCGACCTTTTCTGAGTACTGCTAAAGCTGTTATTGATGTGCATGATGGTCAAATTACTTTACTGTATGAGGACGAAAAGATTGAGTTTGACATGAAAAAGATGATGAGGTCAACTTCTAACTCTGCTCATTCTGTGATGTCGGTAAGTCTGGTAAATGATGATGGAGAAGATTGTGATTTCTTAGATAATGATGACATGTTTTCCTTTGGTTCTTTTTCACTTACTGATTCTGAGCAATTGGAGCGAGTTATTGTTGCTTCTTTGGAGGAAAAGACTGCCAATCTTGAGGTGAATGCAGCACTTGCTCATATGGAGAGAGGAAGGGCTGGTTTTCAAGCTTATCGCCCTCCGTTGGAGAGGCTTGATAGAGAGATTCAGAGGCCTATTCCTTCTGTCGAGCAGCCACCTGCACTTGAGCTTAAGGAGCTCCCTTCTAACCTTAAGTATTCTTTTCTTGCTGATAATAATTGCTTGCCTGTCATTGTTTCTTCTTCTTTGAATTCTAGGCAAGAAGGCAAGTTACTTGAGGTCTTGAAGAGGCACAAGAGAGCGATTGGGTGGACGTTAGCTAACATTAAGGGCATTAACCCGGCCTTCTGCACACATCATATCTACATGGAGGAAGATTACAAGCCTGTCAGACAGCCACAACGTCGGCTCAGCCCCAACATGCAAGAAGTTGTGAAGAAAGAGGTGTTGAAGCTTCTGGACGCTGGTATCATCTACCCCATTTCTGACAGTACATGGGTGAGTCCAGTATAGGTAGTTCCTAAGAAAGGTGGGTTTGAGGTTGTTCTGAATGATAAAGGTGAGTCAATTCCTCAAAGAAAGATCACTGGTTGGCGTATGTGTATAGATTATAGGCGTTTGAATTCTGCCACCAGGAAAGATCATTTCCCTCTCCCTTTTATTGATCAAATGCTTGAGAGGTTGGTTGGGCAAGAGTATTATTGTTTTCTAGATGGTTTTTCAGGGTACTTTCAGATTCCTATTGCGCCAGAGGACCAAGACAAGACCACTTTCACTTGTCCTTATGGTACCTTTGCGTACAGAAGAATGCCCTTTGGACTATGCAATGCTCCTGCCACCTTTCAGCGTTGTATGCAGGCGATCTTTGCTGACTTCATCGAGCAGAGCATTGAGGTATTTATGGATGATTTTTCTGTTTATGGCTCTAGCTTTGATGTTTGCTTGGCGCAGCTTGATCTAATCCTAGGCCGATGTAAGGAGACAAATCTGGTTCTCAACTGGGAGAAGTGTCACTTCATGGTCAAGGATGGGATTGTGCTCGGCCACAAAGTTTCTGCTAAAAGGATTGAGGTTGACCAAGCGAAGGTAGAGGTAATTGAGAAATTACCAACACTTACTTGCGTGAAAGAGGTAAGAGCTTTCTTAGGGCATGCAGGTTTTTATAGACGGTTTATTCAGGATTTCTCTAAAATTGCGAAACCATTGACTGACTTGCTTCTGAAAGATGCCCTATTTGTTTTTTCTGATGATTGTTTATCTGCTTTTGATTTGATTAAGCAAAAATTGGTAGCTGCACCCATTGTTGTTTCACCTGACTGGTCATTACCTTTTGAGATTATGTGTGATGCCAGTGATTATGCAGTAGGGGCATCTCTGTGTCAAAGGAAGGATAAAATTCTCATGGTCATTGCTTATGCGAGAAAAACATTGAATGATGCCTAGAGAAACTACACTACCACTGAAAAAGAGCTCCTGGCTGTGGTATTTTCCCTAGATAAGTTTAGATCACATCTTTGGGGAAGTAAAGTAATCGTTCATACTGACCACACTGCTCTTAGATATTTGTTTGCTAAGAAAGAGGCCAAGCCCCGCTTGCTTTGTTGGATTCTCTTGTTACAGGAGTTAGACATTGAAGTGAGGGATAAAAGCGGTAAATTGAATGTCGTGGCTAACCATCTTTCTCGGCTGGTGGTTCCTGATGATGGTGTACCTTTTAATGAATTTTTCCCGATGAAACTGTTTTTGTTTTGCATAAGGTGCAAGAGCCATGGTATGCTGATATGGATAATTTTCTTGTTTATGGTGTTGTTCCTCATGATTTCTCTTATGCTCAGAAAAAGAAATTCCTTTATGATTCTCGTCATTATATTTGGGAAGACGCTCACTTGTTTCGAGTGTGTGCAGATGGGTTGATTCGCAGGTGTCTTCCTGATGATGAGGTGAGTAGTGTGCTCGAGTTCTGTCACTCCAGAGAGGCGGGAGGACATCATGGTTCCCACAGGACAACAACAAAGGTTTTGGAGTCCGGTTTCTATTGGCCTACTCTTCATAAAGATTTCCAAGCTTTTGTAGCCAAGTGTGACAGTTGTCAGAGACTAGGCAACACATCTAGACGGCACGAGATGCCTCAGCACGGTATTTTTGAAGTTGAATTATTTGATTGCTGGGGTATTGATTTTATGGGCCCTTTTCCTTCTTCTCAGGGTTACCAGTATATTCTCGTGGCCGTTGACTACGTGTCAAAGTGGGTAGAGGCTATTCCTTGCCAGCATGCTGATTCCAAGACAGTGGTTAAATTTCTGAAGAAGCACATCTTTACTCACTTTGGGGTTCCAAGGGCTATCATTAGTGATGGAGGATCACATTTCTGTAATCGCTCCTTCGATTCCCTGATGGCTAAGTATGGAGTGCACCACAAAGTTGCTTTGCCCTACCACCCACAGACGAATGGACAAGCTGAAGTGTCCAATCGAGAGCTCAAATGGATTCTTCAAAAGACCGTCAGTTCTTCCAGAAAGGATTGGTCTCAGAAGCTCGATGACGCTCTATAGGCCTACAGAACTGCATTCAAGACTCCCATTGGGATGTCTCCTTTCAGGTTAGTATATGGTAAGTCTTGTCATTTGCCTGTGGAGTTGGAGCATAAGACATACTGGGCACTTAAGGCCCAAAACTTTGATATTCATGTTGTTGGTGAGAGGAGGAAGTTTCAGCTCTCAGAGTTAGAGGAGCTAAGGGATCAGGCTTGTAATAGTGCAAAAATCTACAAAGAGCGCACCAAGAAGCTCCATGATCAGATGATTCAGAGAAGGGACTTCATAGTTGGAGATTGGGTGCTGCTCTACAATTCTAGATTGAAGCTTTTCCCTGGGAAGCTTAAGTCCCATTGGGCCGGTCCTTTCAAAGTTGTTGGTATCACTTCTTACGGGGCCTACGAGCTTGAGAATAAAAAGGGTGAAATTTAAAAGTCAATGGGGCTCGATTGAAAAAGTATATTGGTAGTGCTGATGCTAATCTTGATTTGCATGTAGTGTCTTTTGTGCAGGATCAACCGGCTGCCCCAGATGCTTCAACCATCTCGAAGACAAAAGATAAAAAGAAGAAAATTCTTTCGAGACTTCGATATGCATTTAGGAAGCTTCGAAAGCTTGCTCTAGGAAGCTGTGGCATTCCCAGCCATACTTCCTCTTCTTCTGATCAGTAAGCTTGGGAAGTCTAGCCAGAGACTTTAAATCTGGGTAGCTTGGTGGGAGGCAACCCACCGCTTTGTGTCTCTTTTCATTTTCTTAGTTAGTTGTTTGTTTTGTTTTTTTCTCTTTTAGCTTGTGGTGTGTTGACTGGTGCTATGCTCACTGCAAGAGCCTTGGCTCTTATTATTTTTCTACTAATGATTTTGTCTGGTTCCACTTGAGTTCTTCTAGCTTTGCAGATAATATTACCAGCTTGCTTACTTCATCGCTTAGCTGAACTCTAGTGTGGGGTTGGCCTTGCTACACACCCTGAGCGGTCTCTGGGGACTATTCTTTACTTTTCTACTCTTTATGTTTTACACGCTCCCTTCGGATCTGCTGTGTGCGATTTTGTTTCCCTGTTGGATTGCTTGCACAATGTTAATTCTTCCTAAGCACTGAGGACATTGCTTCACTCTAAGTGTGGAGGTGGGGTAAGCTCCTTCGCAGCTTGCCTTTTGTGTGTCTTTGAGCTCTTTTCTCTTGCATTTGTTAAAGTTAGCTGTGATTGCTCAACTTGGAAGGAAGTCATAGAGGAAGTATAGTTGGTTAGCTGATCTTGGGGTGCAAAATTTTGAAATTTTCTGGGTTTTAATTGCTGAATTGAAGTCTTTGTTCTAGAAATGCTTAAACAAATGAGAATATTCTCCATCTGAACTTTGTTCTTAGCTTTGAGCCTTGGAATGAACTGGATTGAAATGGTTGAAAAAGAACAAGGCAAGGTACTCCGCTGATCCTAAGCATGCTAATTTTAATTCTGATACAAAATCAGGCCTCGTCCACTTGGTTATTAAGTCCTTTGGGGTGCTTTATCACCTAGCTACTTAAGGTCCTTGTGATCTGGGATAGTTGACCCAAAGCCGCTACATGGGTGGAGAAAAAAGTCTGTGGAGAAAGAATTAAAAGCGCTATAATTGAAATATTTATGCAAATGCTATGCTGAATATAGATTATTTTCTCTTATGGATCAAGAGTATGTGGCATTGAAAGGTACGATGGAATATGATCTTACTTCATGCCCCTTGTCGTTTATGTGGTTTGTGAATGAAAAAGGTGGATTGGCTCAAGGTTAAAGACAAGGCTCTTATGGTTTTGTTTCTCATTAGTTAGCTTTGAATGACTTCATGTTTATGGAAAGAATGAATTGTTTTGAATAATTTGAATTGCCCCCTCGATTGGTAAAGCTAGCAATACCTTTCTTATGTGCTCTTCCTTTTCTGTTGAGTTCCATTAGCTTGGCTTTATTTGTGCCTGAGAGTTTTGCTTGGAGACAAGTAAAAGGCTAAGTGTGGGGTGATTTAATAAGTGTGAAATTGATATGGTTTTATAGGTGCTAAATTCTTATTTTATGCAACCTTTTTATGCGCTTTCTCACACTTATCATATGATTTTCATGACTCTTACTTTGGGCAAAAGCTGATGCAAATTTATATTTTAAAAGCAGGAAATGATGGTGAAAATGCATAGTTCTCCTCAAGATCTTTCCAACGCCGCAAACGGGGAGCAAATCGGAGCTCAAACGAAGAATCTGGACCCTATCGAAGTTTGCGAAAAAAGGGCAAAAATATACACACGTCCGGACTTACGTCCGACCCAGTTTCCCGGACACGTTGTAACCTGTCCGGCAAACTGGTGCGGACGCTGAGCCAGACATGACTAAAATCTCACCAGTCAAAGCTTTAACGTGTCCGGATGATGTGCCCGGCTAACTGACCCGGACGTGCTCAGAAGGACAAAAATATTTACGACCACTAGTGCAGCGCGGAGATTTCGATATATATATTTTCGTCCAGCCAGGGTGTTCGGCTAAGTAACCCGGGCGTAAAGCCGGACGTCTCACAAACGAGATAAATCTCGCCTGACAACTCTATCTCTTGTCCGGCTAACTGACCCGGACGGGTGAGCCGGACACGTGCATTTTAGATCCAAAATTCTATTTTAAGAGGTGTGCGAGAGACAGAGAGAGGACATTGAGAATTCAGATTGGAGACACCGCGACCTAGTTTCCTTCTCTATAGAGCCGTGCAACTGAGGAGGAATTTCTGCTCTGATTTCTTCAGTCTATTCAACCCTACAACTAGCAAATCTTTGGATCTGACATAGAGATGATTTCTACTCTTCTTCTCTAATTGTTTCCTCTTTCGATATGCTCGGCTAAGGGATTAAACTTCGGGGAATGGTGGTTGTAAATAGTTAGGCTTTGCAAATTTATTATTAGTTGATTTGGGATATTTCAGGGGTTTATTTCAGATTATAAATATTGTTTGCATTATCAAGAAAACTTGCTCTTTTATTTTTAGCTTTGCGAAAGTTGTAAAGATCTGATCTGTGATTGATAACTAGGTCGTTATAATCTGTTAATCTGTGGAGAGTTTTATCTGATTGATGAGTTAGCCTTCAGATGCAATTTAAATTCGTATGCTTATTCCCTCTGCGTTAGTAGTGATAGGTTTATGATTTAATATGTCGCCTTCTACACAGTGGAGTTCTAATTGGCTAGGACTTAGTCATTTAGAAACTTGTTAGAATTTGCCGAACCCTATTCCCTAATCAACTGGTGATAGAACTACAAGACTTAACTAGGAAAAACCACCTGAACCCGGAGTTCCGCTTTCGTTATATTATTATCAGTTACTATTTGCCTGTTTTCTATTTTGTTGATCAACAATTTCCCCCGATTTACAGCCTTTGCTAGGATTAAATTTATTTTCTTAGTCCCCCGGTTCGATACCCTGGTTGCTCATATTACTTTACTGCTACGACCGGGAATTATTTTGCAACCCGTAGGTTTATTTTATTTATTAATTTCTAGGATTAATTTCATAGTTTTTAATATATCAAAAAAACCGTTTGCAGTAATGTATCAGTAAGGTACCCCAAATATGTAAACGAGTAGTGTAAGGAACACGAGAAGTAGTCGACTCCATACCATGGTCAGTGATGCAAATTCAGACCAGAGCAGCTGATTACCTCGAACGATTGAAGAGAAAGAACTCAATTAAGCAAACGAGTCTAAAAGAATCAGGGAACTCATTCCAGGAAAATGACTAAGAGTTAGGAAGTGCAAGGAGCACTGATTAGTAAGTACAGACATCTGATGTGTCTCAAAATTTGTGAGGAAACTGTAAAGAGCAATAAGCACTGAACAATAACTCCAGATTGTACATAAACCTCAGACTGAAGCTCAGTTAGGAAGAACAATTCAGACGCTCAAAGGCGCACTAGAAGCATGAGTATTAGATCTCCAGAAAGACTGGATAAACAATCTATAACTCATCGAGTTCACGTACGGTAAGAGATACCACGCACCAATTGAGAAACCTGTATTCCCAGGATTTAAGGGATGAAAAGGAGATGTACAATACATTAAGAATAATGAAAAGGGTGAACTAAGCTCTAAAGTTATCAGGGCCGCGCAGTAAAAGCTAGTGTGGCTAATTATCAAATGCCTTGAAGCCTGAGAGGCTAAAACCGAACCCGGTTATGAGTTAAACAAACTCCAATGGAAATTCTTGGTGTAGGGACTAAACCGTCAATATGGTTAAGTTCCTCTGACCAGAACACATTGTATAATAGACCGCATGGAAGCTAAAACACTTCATGACGCCTGAGTTTAGTGAACCAATGTTCAATGATAACATATGGTAGATTACATGGGCGTAATCCCTTTTAAGGGGGGTAGAGCAAAAAACCGCTTAGCGTATGTTTATGTACCGTGTACGTAAACTACGGTGTGCATAGCACAAAAGAAATTGTTCTGATGATTGGTACATATGTTACATAAACATATGTATTCATTCATAGTCTAATTATGGTCATTGCACACAGGAGATGCGCATACCATTCAAATAAACATACCTACCTTGTTAACTCTGGTGTGAGAATACAAGTGAAAAGGAGTAGAGAAACTCCAGGGGAATTAAGATCCCTACGGTATATATTGGTATGAGACCGAATATGGTAATATTATGATGTATGAATCGGTATGAAACCGATGTAGAACCTAGTAGGAGGTGAATTGAGAATGATTGATGGACTGAGTTCCATAATTTGAAGATGTACTGATTTATGATTATGACTAGAATGACTAAAAGATAGAAAATGGGAAATGATTGAATTATTTGATTGTTTGAAACTGGAGTGGGAGGTTGAACTTGATTTGCTAAAGATCAAGGGAAACTGAACACAAATTGGGGTGGAAGGATAGTTCAACACTGATGCTGATCACATTAGGGTTGAATGATTCTTGAATCTCCCTATAAGTGGTCACAAGTAATCACGTTAAGAATAGATGCAGTTAGCATAAATTAGAATTGGAGTTGAATTGTGTTTTTATTTTTAAATATTTTATTCAAATTTGAAAACAATGACTAGTTTTGAAACCACTACCACTTAACCGATGGCTGAGGTCCTTCGTCTAGATGACCGGGAGAACGGTGGGAGTGTGTTGTTTTGTATTTTTCCAAGGGCTGCGGGGCCTGGAGGGTCCTGTGTCTGGATGACCAGTGTGCCTACGGATATCTATATATGTGAATGTTTTGATCAAGACAACCAAAGGGACCATGGACCAGAGAGCGTAAGTGTCCTTAGTCATGAATCGGCCGTGGACCAGAGAGCGTAAGTATCCAACGTGACCGGTATCTGTGGGATCACAGTGTGTATTGCTCGCTATGGGATTCGAGGATTGTTACCCCTGACTTAAATATGGTGATTATTTATTCTAATATGATATTTAGAGGCCTAATGATGCCTAAAGAACATTGGTGAAGAAAGTAAAACCAAAAGAAAGAGGAAAACACTTAAAAGGCACAAAACGTAAAAACGTGCGTAAGCAACCATAGGAGGCATATGACCTCCTAGATGGATTCCTAGGACTTATTTACACACTAAGAACATGTGGAAACAATTCCCAAAGAAAACCAACTTATGAAACTAGCTAAAACACAAAATGTGCTTTAAAGCTCCTTAGAGCATATTTTTGAGATATTGTCTCGTAAAGAGAATTTGAATGGGTTTAAAGGCTTAAATATACTCTAATGGATTAGGGGATCATTATGGACCACATTAGAGAGCCTAATTCCAAATATTTATGAAACAAAAAAATTCATGTGGCTTAATGATGAATAGTAACAGTTTAGGCTCATATGGACTTATGTTGACTTAACATGGTCAATGGGCAAATGAAGACCCCAAAATGGCCTCAAAAATAGGCCCCCCTTGCAGGATATAAAATATATCTTCCAACAAAATAGCATTAATATATGAGAAGGAGAAAGAGAGAGAGAGTAAAAAGTAACATGTACATTCTACTTTAACAAACAAAGAAAACAATAAAGCTTACCTACTCCCTCTCTCTCCTATATGGCTGCCGATTCTTCAGCCTTCTTTCCAGCCAAGGAAGAAACAACAAAAAACAATTTGACTACCTTACTCTACTCAACCTCACTTTATTAATTTAAAGTACAAGGTATACTCTCTCTCCCCACATTTCTTTCTCTCCTAGCCGGTTCCTCATTTCTTTCTCTCCCAGCCGATTACTTCCTTTCCTTTCTTCTTCCTCAAGCCAAAGATGAAGCTTCCATGGCTTCTTGAATTGTTTTGCTTGCCCAAGCCACTAAAGGCTCCAATTCAAAAACAAATTACATATTCTTGCTGGTTGAGTCAAGGGCATTCTTTTGTACCTTTTAAAATCTAAAAAGCTTGAGGTTGACTCCCATGGGTGGAGCTCCATTTGAGGATAAAAATACATTTTCTGGAGCTAGGATACATTCTCTTTGGTTCAAGGTAAGAAAAAACTCAAAAACCAGTTTTTCCTCCATTTCTTACTCGACCGAAATTGGATAATCAAAGTAATATTTTCCTTTCTTTGTATTAGCATTTATTCAAGGTTCAAAATCTTAGTGGAAGCCTTGCCTTGATTCCTTACAGAAAACCAATATAGGGTTTCTAAGGTAAATACTCATTTTAGTGCTCCAAGCACATCTTCTTGTATTCTAGAGTAATTCATGAGTCTAAGTGTGTTGCTTAGTTCTCATTTCCTCCATTTGGGTATTAGTTTAAAGTTTTGGCAACTACATCACCCCTTGACCAAAAAATCAAAAGAGAGAAGAGAAGGGGAGAAGAGAAAGAAAAGAAGTGGAAAGCTAAGGTAAATGTTCTACATTAAAGCTTGTGTTAATGTCTTATGGGAATTATATCTAGGTTGATATAATTGGGACCGAAAATGAATTGAGGAACATGTAGGTTAATAACTGTAAATGATGTTAGTTTTGGTGTTTAAATTATGTCATTTAAGGGCCTAAGTTCCATGTCATTTAAGGGCCTAAGTGCCAAGCAATTTAAGATTTTTTGCACCATATTTTGTGGATTGTGAATGTTTTGGATTAGGTGAAGAAAACAATGAAATTGGATGTGCTAGTGTAGTAACGAAGTTATGGTGAAATTTGGGTAGAAATGAATTAACTAAGGTGTTTTATGAGTTAGGATGACCTAGAGTTGATTAGGAGGAATTAGAGATTAAATGGGTAAATTAAACATACCAAAACTATGGTATAAGGAGTGTATTGAGTTGTGCAGAAATCTGTAGGAAAATGATGTAGAATGCCTTGAGATGGTTAGGTATGAGCTAGAGTGTATAACCTTGAGAGTGATTAAGTAGATTGAGTAATGAAGGTGGAAATGTCTAAGAAGGATTTGGTATGGTCAAAATGATTGAGAGTAAGATGCAAGGTGTCATGGATATGACTAGTAGTGCATTAGCTTGAGGAACTTGTGTAAAATGACCAAGATTTATTAATAAGCTTTGATCAAAGATTTGGAAAGGTTTAATGTGTTATAATGGTGTTAGAACATGTTAGGATACATGTGGAAAGATTAGAAAATAAATGGGCAAAGAAACAAGTTTAGAATGACAATAAAAACTATAAAATGTAACAGAGTAATGCATGGTCCGGGACTTGAATCTTGTATAAAGTCTCAGACCACACAAGAAAAAGGGCCGTGAGTTTGCTAGGAAGAATGGTCTGGGACTTACTCCTTGTAACAAGTCCTGGACCACCGTTTAAAAGATGCCGAGAGAAATCTGTAGCATTGGTCCGGGACCTTAGCCCAGTACATGGCAATGGGTCGGGTTTGGGTCGGGTGGACCATCACCCACACCCGTCACTCGACTTCACCCGCTCCACCCGTACCCGACCCGTCACCCGCTATGTATCACCCATCACCCATTTCACCCGTCACCTGCGGGTGAAACAGGTGAACCCGTCACCCGCGGGTGAAACGGGTGAACCCGTTTTGTTTCTCTTTTTCCTTGTTTGCCAGTCAGGTTTACAAATTACTGTGAGTGGAGAGAAAATAGAGACGCATAGCATGTATGTTCTCTGTTCGCTGGTTAGGTTTGCAAAATTTACTTCAGAGAAAATAATGAAATATTGCACAGAGCATGTACGTTCCATGTTCGCCAATTATGATTGCAAAATTACTATGAGTGAAGAGAGAAAATAGAGGCGCAGAGCATGTATGCTCAATGTTCACCTGTTAGGATTGTGAAATTACCTTCAGTGAAGAAATGAAAAACTTCACAGAGCATGTAAGTTATTTGTTTTTCAGTTAGGGTTTCAAAATTACCGAGCGTGAAGAAAGAAAATAGAGGCACAGAGCATCTTTGTTCCATGTTTGCCAGTTAGGGTTGCAATTACCTTCAGTGAAGAGAATTAAAAACTGCACAGAGCAAGTATGTTAGGGCTGTAAAATTACCGAGAGTGGTGAGAATAAAGAATGGCGCAGTCACCCAGAGCATGAATGTTCCTTGTTCACTAGTTAGAGTTACAAAAAATCGTGAGTGAAGGAGAATGAATAATAAGTAAAAATTTAACATAATGTATATATATATATAATCTATGTGGGTGAGCGGGTCGGGTGATGGGTGAAAAATATTCACCCGTCACCCAACCCGCACCCGTTCCACCCGTCACCCATTTTCACCCGTTTTATGCGGGTTTTTCACCCGGTTTAGCGGGTCGGGTGACCGGGTGAAATGGGTACCCACGGACCCATTTCCATCCTAGTACCAAGTCCCGGACCACTAGTAAAAACCGCCCGGGAATTGAGACTATGGGATGGTCCGGGAGCTAGGACCCGGACTAGGTTCCGAAGCAGATGAATTTTACAGCCGTGAGTGTATAAATGCAACTTAATGAATGGGATTGCATGGTATTGGTATTAGATGATGATTAATACTTGTTTGGTGACATGAAAAGGTCATTAGAAGTGTAAACACGTAAAAGATAGAGTGTGGAGTTAAGAATTATAAATTTAATGTTAATGACAACATTAGGAACTTATAATCACAAGTGAAAAAGGAAGTGAAACCTTGAGATAAGAAAGGTTAATATTTTGGAGATTAAAGAAGTCTAAAAGTGGACTAAAGTGATTAGTTGGAAACATAAGTTTAATGTTGGTTATGGTAGTAAACTATAACACTTAGAAGAAATATAAGAGATGACAAGTAAGTGTCATAGGTAATAGCAAGTAGTCGAGGTTAATAAAGAAATTAACCGTTCGACTGAATGAATGATGGGAATGAGATTTAGACGAGACGACATCCGAGATTTGGAGATCATCATCTTAGGCTAGCCAACGCCAAGGTGATAGGTATGGTTTTCTTGTAATCTGTGTCCTACCGAGTTACACTCGGCTTGTGTGCTACTTGTTTATATGCACCGACCTAATAAGATAAATGCACAAAAATGTTTATTGCATTTAATATCTTGATGCCTGCTGTGTGAGCTAACCATTCTTGTTTGAGTTTTTTTATCTAACTGAGTATTGTAGACCAACTCACAATAGAATAACATTTTGGTTAGGGACTCATAAAGAGAGTCGAACCACGAAATAACTAAACGTGGAGAAACACATAAGAATTCTCAACTAGTGAACAACGATAGTTCAACCAGTTCACTTGAATCTGAAAAGAGATATACAGGGCTATTAAACCCTCTTAATGATTAGTCAACTTCCTACATAGGATTCGACCCGACATGAGATAATAACCAAAACTTCTAAGTATTGGAAATGTAGGGGCAACCCTTAAATCTGAGAATACAATAACTTAGGAAAACTCCCTAAGATTGTTAGATGACATCAAGAGATATGCTTCTAAACTAGTATATACTATTACTGACCCTGGGAATGGGTTAGGGAAAATGTGAGTCACGCGTGTATAAAAGAGGAAACAAAAGAGATTTTTTCTGATTTTGTGGTCGAACTTCCTGGCCCAGGGCCGTGAGCCACAGTGTGGTGCCCGATGGAGTAAGACTGGCAGAGCTTATCCGTCTAAAGAGGTAAGCTGGATATTATGGGTTATGAGAGAAAGAGGAATCAAGAGAGTGGTTCTGGTTTCTTGTTGAACCTTCCCACCATGCTAGACCTGGAAGGGTCGAAACTAGGGAAGTAAGACTAGCACTTAAAAGCCCGATGGTGAGATCTATACGTGTCTCTGCCCAGAGGTCTAAGAGACTTGACTTAAGAATTATTCAAGAGTAGAATAATCAAGAAAATGAGATCGAGACCAGAGGGTGTCTATAGATCTAAGAGAATAAGTAAAACTATCCGACTAAAATGGATAAGTTATTGACTAATACGAATGAGGCGTTATTTGAGATAGAGATTCTCAAGGCCTAAAGAACAAGGTAATATATTCTAACGAACTTGTTATGCAAACATTGTTGATTGTATTCCTTTGTATGAATACTTGTTTGATGCGAGCATGTTGTGTGTTTACCGTATTTCATGTTATGATTTAAATAAAATCAATTCCATGTTTAGTCGACAATTAGTCGAGTGTGGCCCGGTAGTATGCAGGATGCACGATTACCATGCCAGCAAAGGTGCTGAGCCCCTTTGGGGCCACCCATTACTTTTCAGGTACACTGGACCTGACCATCGTTCGAGAGTAGGACGAGGATTGTTGTTGCATGGGTAGTTTTGTTAATTACATATGTATTTGTTAGTAGAGTAAGACCGAATCTGTTGTCGGCAATAGATTGTATATGACTCGGTTTAGAAATGGAGTGAATATATATTGTAAAGGTGACTCGGGAATTCTGGTCCATCAGGCCGTAACTGTTTTATTTTAGGCCTTGTTAATCACGTGGGTGGCTAACGGCATTGTATGACATGATCTTTGTATTGGAATTTTCCGCTGCGAACAGAATGACGAACGAGGTGATTTGATGTTAATGATAAGATTAGTGGTAGGGGTGTTACTAAAGTGATATCCTTATCTTTCAAATGTGCGATCATGCATTCTTTGTGTTTATGTAATCTGTTATGCTGTGTGACTCTTGGTAATGCTGCAATCTCGTATGCTGTGTGAATGTTGTGTGAATGCTAGATTGAGCTTCGGGGTTGAAGCTTTTTCTTAAGAGGGAGTGAGTGAAATATCCCAAGCTCATAACCAAGAACAAGGTTGATAAAATAAACCCTAATGAATTCTTGATGACTTAGGTAAGTCTATTAGTGACATACACGTTGATTTAGGTCAATTTAGTCCTAATAAGCCTTAAAACACCTTAAAACCCTAATATTAGCACAAGTACAAACTAGGATGAAAAAATGATCTCCAAAACTAGTCTTGTCTTATTGTAGTACTTCTCTCTCAAAAATACTTCTCTCAAGGCTAGTTGGGCGTCATTTAGGCTGGTAAAGAGGGGTACTAGCTTGTTCATTGCTTAAAGCACTTTTTTGGAAGTATTAGGCTAGAATGCTCTAATAGGATTATGGCAACAAAGAAAGAAGGTGATGCTGGTGCTTGAGGTGGAAGCAAGCATTAGGTGGCAGTAAGCATGAGGTGGCATCAAGCATGAGGTAGAATGCAAGCATGATGTGTCAAGCTGATGAAGGCCTAGTCACCATCCTAGCTGGTGCCAATTTAGCACCCTTTCAGCCACCTTAAGGTCCAATAGTAAGCAAAAACCTAAGGAGGGAAGTAGGTCCAACCAGATGAAAAAACCACTTACTGAAACACACATCCATGTAGGAGGTGGCATTAACCTAGGACATCACTTGATGAAACATACAACCAAGAAGGAGGTGGCCGATTTCACCCATGTCTAACTAGCTTAGCAATCCACACCTTAGGCCCTATGGGATGCTGCATGTGGAATATGGCTGGCACAAGCTTAGGAATTTGCTTCACAAGGAAGGAAAAGGGAGCCAACCGCTTCACCCCTATATAAAAAACAACCCTTTTTTCATTCAACATCATTCACTTCTTAACACATATCATACTAAACAACAAAAGGAAAAGAAGAGAGTAAAGCAAAGATCAGCCTTGTAGTAGGGAGAAGTCAGTTGAGAGCAAGGAAGGAAGAATGAGCCTTACTCTTGTCAGTACTTCATCCTTTTTCAAGGCTTTAAGTGTTCTTAAGTACTCATACTTCTACCCGAGGATTATGAGGTATTAGGAGGAGTTTTCTTCATATTATCTGAGGTGATTTTGAAGTCTAACCATCCTTTAACAAACATATAAATTCGTTGGCTTTACGACCTATGTATTAGCTAGTTAAAGATGAGCTTTCTAGGGAGAAAATTGATGGTTTAAGACCTATTTGATGTTGACTAATTCATGGGGAGTCTTCTGATTGTTTTAGTGTGGGATGAAGAGCTAACTAATCTTGAAACTAATCTGGTTACCTGGTTTTATTTGATAACCGTGTGTATTGTTGTTTAATTAGAAAGGATAATCTCTGTTCTAAGGTGTATATTATGGTTGTAGTAGTCATAAAAAACTAATTTGGTTGATTGGTTGTTTATTATGGCTGGATAGGTTGTTGTTCATTTGGAATGGATGAACTTTACATTTGAGTATCTTTTTTATAGTTGTTAATCTCTTTTAAGTTGAACTTATGAGTTTAACTATTTCTATGTGTGGTTTGCTTAAGGAACGACTAAATGATAATCAAGGATAATTCATATGGCATAATGAACTTGGAAGCGGAATTGAAATTGTCATATGGTTGGAAATGGAACTTTGGCACTAGTTGCCTAATTATGATTATTTAGCTCATGGTACGCCGCGGGCTCTTAGGACACTTTACGGATTCCTACACTATAGTTTTAAGGTAGTATAGGAGGTGTGCACATCTTTTAGGGCCTAGAGTGCGGTTGAAAAAGATTGAATCACCTATATGATCAAGTATTTATCCCTAGACTCGGAATGGTTGGAAGTTCATTGGATAATAATAACACACAACTAAGCCCGAATGAAAAACCCGAAACTTTTTCGGTCCGGCTGCCCAACCCAGAAATAAAACCCAAAAAAGCCCGCCCGAAAAAAATCAGGCCCGCAACTAAGCCCGAATGAAAAATCCAGAACTTTTTCGGGCGGGCTTTGACAACAAATCAGGCTTGAATGAAAAGCCGGGCCGAGGTTCAACAACATTTTTCGCCCGCAACTAAGCCTAACTCGGCCCAGTTTATTATAATATATATTTATTAATATAATATATATTTAATTTTATATGATACATATTACTATTTATTTAAATTATATAATATCTATTAATATTATATAAACATACCAATATTATAATTAATATATATTAATATTACATATAGTCTATATCTTTTTTTTAAAAAATTATAATAATATAAGAAATATTATAAAACTGGGTATGGCGGACTGGGCAATGGCTAAGATTAAAATAAATCCGGGCCTAAAATTAAATATTGTCCCAGCCCAAACTCGGCCGGCCCGCCCGCGTTTGATCAGCTCTACATTGAATTACTAAGCTTTGCTGATTTTTTGGCATCGTGCCCAGTGGTGCTTTCTGTGTGTTGTTTGAAACTATGGCCACATGTACAGGTGAAGATGAATCATTTTCTTGAAATGTTGTGTGTCTGTGATGATGAGAGCTCGGGGATGGAAGAATAGAGACTTCCACCTAGATTATATTTTGGTTTTAACTTTTGTAAGATTGTTGTAATATGTATAATTTTTATGTATAAGTTGGTAGAAGCCATTAACATTCACAGAGGTTGTGAATGTGGCGGTAACACCCGTTAGTTTTAAAGACTTCCACTACTGTACAATTTACACTTGTTTATGAGTCCCTGGTCATGTAACTGGGAATGAAAATTGGGGTGTTACACCGCCAATCTCTGGTGATAACCTACTACCATCTCCCTATATCACATTCTGATTTCCATGCCTCGTATCTTCCCCAACTTAAATTTTTTTTTTTTGAGTAAACTTGAGATATTCATTCATACAATAAAATAAAAATCACTCAAATTAAGGGAATAGAAGATCCCTATTATTTGAGTGTAGAGTAGTTTGATGAGGATGGAAACAAGCTCCCAATTCCTCCTTTGACAAAAACCACCAACTCCCTGACTAGGAGTTCGAACATAGCTACTCATAAGAGAGACATACTTAAATACATAAAAAGAGTAAATAAGGCTAGACCTAAGCTTAGGATCTTGCAAACTACTTATTTCCATCACCATAGCTCTTTCTTTGCGATTGCCATCATCAACCAGAGTCTTCTTAGCCAACTCAAAAACTACTTCATAACACATGCTATGGCTACCCACCTGAAAAGCAAGCTCCAAAGCAATTGAACATGTTATGAAAATAGCTAAACGCACATTGAAAGTGCTGAGATTGAGATTGTTGTAAACCCTACAAGATAGGACTTCCACATCAAACGAACTAGTAGTCACCCCCTTCATGACCCTTCGTTTGCGATTCAACTTGCCGACTAGAGCCATCCTGAAAGACGTGTGATCTAGACCATACCACATGTTGTGGATATCCACCAGAGAGGCAAGCTCCACTGCAGTTTGACCAATATTACGCTCATGACACTTGTTGCTAACAAGGAACTTGGAGATTCCAAAACGTTTGATATCCCAATCCACAGTCTTCCTGATTGACCCAAATGTCAGATTATAACAATAGCTGAGGCTACCCGCCACTAGGACAAGCTCCAAAGCTTTTTGATTTGTTATAAAACTAACCAATTGCACCATAGTTGTGCTTGAGAAGAAACTTTTGGACTTCAGATTCAGATACTTCTGCGCATGAGAAGCTCCATCCTTGGAGGAAACCTTGTTCCCCACACCCTGATCATAGTGCGTCTCTTTCCTCCGGAGAACACTCACTTGCTTATCACTATCACCACAATTTTCCTTCCAGATTAAATCTCTATTGAACAAAAGAAATAACCCATTGCAACATAAGCTTCCCACAATTAGAGGATTATTAGGCCACTCAGCTCGACCATCATACTCCTCCCAGCCACCCTGGTTGAAACTAGATTTGTTACTTATAGCATCTTGAAACTCAAGATCATCTACCAAATCAGAATAGAGTAATACTCCAAAGACCCAGAAGAAGTAAATACTCCATAAAAGAACCAATACTACTCGTGTGCACCTGCACCACTCCACATTTCGATCATGGAACTTGGGGAAAATCCCAAAACTGAAATCTTCATCAATCCAACTTGACCAACAAAAACCCATCAGCTCAAGACCAGATTCACAAAATTAAACAAAGCAAATCGGCTAACAGAAAATCCACACAAAATCCACAAACTGGTCTGAATCAAAGACTAACACTGCACAACATCAAGGGGACGACACCTAACTGGAACGACGAAGAAGTTGATTCTGGAGACTTTCGGAAATCAAAGCTACTTCTTCACCCACGCCTACATAAGATCACTGGGAGTGCTCCAAACAAATAGAATCAATCATTCCCGACAGCTGCAAGAATTGCGACAACCCACCTTCCTAATTCCCTCTTCGATCGCACAACATTCGTCAAATGTTAATCAACCTGGAGCGACAGAGAAATTGGAATGAAATTCAGTAACTCGTACCTCCCTCAGATCTGCTACCTTGATCGAGACCACCAGAGCCCAAATGCGCCTCAACTGATCCAACGTCACCAGCTTAGAGAAACAGCTACTACTGATTCAAGATCTCCGGTGAAAATAAGAAAACCCCAAACCTGGACCAATGTCGAAAGAGAGAAGGAGCAGACCAAAAACTGTCGAACGATGAAGACGAGAACTGCCCCAGGAGACAGCCACAGCCGGATAGAGTAGCTCCAACAATCTAATTCACTGAAGAATCGATAGAGGGGCCAAATCTCCCTACTTGCGCAGAGGAGAAAAGAAGAAACGAAATATCGTTTCTGAAATCGCCTGGGAGGACGATGAACAGTCTTCCCCAACCTTTTTTAGAGCCTTGAGCTAACCAATTTACTCTCTATTTTTTTCTTAACTCTCTAATGAAGAGTTTTCTTAGAAAATCTTCTAGTTCTATTTCTCTTTGCAAGAAACCTTAATTTCAGTTATTCCCTCTCTCACTAGTTTTCTTTGAATCGATTTGCATCAGCATATCTAGGACTGTCAATCCTGACACGAACTTGAAATTCGATCTGTAACCGACACACTAAAACACGGGTTTGGGTTGCAATTCTCAACCCAATTTTTTTTTCAGGTAGGGCTTGATTGGGACGCTTGAAACCTAGGTCGGTTTTGGGTTTGATCTTCCAACCAGATTTTCAACCCGCAACCCGAGTTTTTTTAATTTATAATTTATTCTACTACACGACCCGATTACTATAATAAGTTAAACATTATTTAGTAATCATATAACCATTTATGTTTGATGGTTTTATATGCTATGTTAATGGTTTATGTTGTCTTGGTGATTTTGTATTGAATTTATATTGATAGTACAAAATTTTAATTTCAGGCTATTGGTTGGGTGGTTGATTTCGGGTTTGGGTCAAGCAAGTTAGATTTGGATTAAGGATATGTGACCTAGGTCAGTTTTGGATTGACAAATCCTAACCCACTTCGGATTTGGGTCAGATTCAGGTTGACAAGAAACTCAAGCGGTCGGGTCTGGGTTTAGGTTAACCCGATCCAGAACCTAAAATTGACAACCCTAGGCATATCCTTTCATTCATATTAAAGTTTGTGTTTGGCGTTGCTCATTCTAACGAAAAGGCCTCTATATAGAATTTAATTATTTTACTTTTGAGACAATCATCTGCCCATTCCACCGCAATTGTGTTTACAGATAGTACTGAATATCCAAAGAACTCAAGGTTACAACATGAGACTTTCACAAGTTCTCTCTCTGGCGAGAGGAAGTCTCCTTACTCTTTGTCTCCACCAATTCTCTGCTTCCTTATTCTTCATATTCCTTTGGTTACCATGAGTGCTTTCTCTGATGGTTCTTTTTATTTATCTCCCTCTTGATGTTTTGGTTTTTCTATTTTGGGTTCATCTTTAGTTTGTCTTCTTAGTCGTTTCGTATATTTTTGCCCACTCTTTAAGGTTTGCATGTCATATTTTCACTCTCTCCATCTCTAGCAGATATGATTTTGCATGTGAATTTGGTCCTAGAATGGAATCACCCGTTTGCAGCTCCACCACGATGGAATTGTCGGGCTGTTGTTAATCTCAGTGAGGATTCATAAAATAGATGGTGGTGCCGAAGGTTTGGGAACGACAGGTGTGAAGCCGGAACAGGGGAGGTTGGTGGTGATGTGCCGTGCGGACCCTTGTGTACCCTTCTTCTCATCATTGCCCACTTTACATAGGTTTTGGTCGGTTGCTTCTGTTTCACAACATCATCACCGACAATCTTCGACATGCAAACTCTCTCTCCTCACTCGTTGCTTTCCTTTGTTGACTTCAGATTTGCACCAACAATGAATGACTCGACACCAGATATGAAACCGGCTCGTTCTTATCCACCTCTGGACGGCGAAAGGAATATTTCTAGGAGGATTAATATTCAACGACCATCAATTCCCCAGAATGTTGACCATATTGCAAAGAGATGTCGCTCAAATTTGGTGAATTTGGGGCATCTTTTCTCACTTTTTCAAAAGAGTTTTACTTACCGGTTTGCATGTGGCTCGAACTGTGCTTGGGGATGGATGGAGCGGCTAAACTGTTGGGGCAGTGATATGGACATACAGGATGGATCAAGCTAAACAGGGGAATGTTGAGTCCGATAATTTGAGACGATGACAGTGATTTCAATTCAAGTACTTCTATTTAGGAACTCTATCCTTAAGTACTTTTGCTTTAGTTCGTCTATTTGACGTTGTTGTATTTTTTGGATTAATCACCAGCTGCTATTTTGGTTGGGAACCTTAATCTTTTTGGTAATACTTGCATCGGTATTATAACATCATGACCTTATTTTTCAGGTTTTGTTGGTGATATTTGAAGTTGAATGAGCTTCTTGAAACAATTGACCTTGAAGATTGTTCTCTTTATCTACTGTCTAGGCAACTAATTCTTGAGACCGGATCATTTTTAGTGGATAGGCTATTTCTAGTTAACCATGGTTATGGAAGTATGGCCTATCGGTGTTGTGCTCCAGTTATGTTATGCTTATCTCACTTTGTTTCTTTTTTCGTAAATAGGAGCTTAATATATTAAGAAAAATAGCTTACAAGCCTAGAATATCGGGACCTAGGAATATTTAAAACATAAACAACTGTACTAATACAACACTCCTGGCGCCGTCTGTGGGTTCGACACGGTGATTCTAGTAGAATCACAACATAAACATAAGGAAGTAGAAAAACACAACAAAAAGACCCCTAGACCATCGCTGAAGCAAGCGTCGCGATGGAAAGCCCGAACAGAGTCAACATCATCCCAAGGGACAACTGCCTATCTAGCTGGCAAAGAAAGCGCCTTATGATATGGATTGCAAAGAGGGGGTGGTAATGCCAAGTAAAGGCATAGCCAGGGCGCCAAGAGATCGAACTACTTATTTCTTCAACTTCTGAGTGATGGACGTAAAGGACCCCAAGGACAGGAAAAGAAAAAGAATACTAATGAAAGGGCACCCGGGCTGGATGAATGATCATCCTTATTATAAACACAATAGAGTCGGGATCCTAAGAGGGCCTTATGGTTACCAAGAATCTCTGTCATTCCTGTTAGCCATGGAATCTCCCAATCATTCGTTCGGGAAGCTCTCAGAAGGACTAGTGGCTGCCTCATCATGCTAGGGCTAGGGAAGGGAGCGTGAAGGCTCGCACAAATGAGCAAGATCGATAGCCGAGGTCGGGTCTTTATTAGCCGAGACTTTTCCTTTCTCATGGTTAGCAGTCACCTTAGGCGAAGTGACTATTGCTCAGTGCTGGTCTCTGCTCCTCAATACCCACTCAAAGTTGTGTTTCTTTCCGCTAGGAGGTTCCGAAGAGTTGGCCTAAGATTTACCCCTATGGGGTGTGGCAGGGGTGCTCGTAGAGGATTTGACCTGACTGCGGCGCTATGACGAAGGACATCAAAAAACGAGTTGGAATCTAGGGATAACTCACTAACTTGGACGATACAATCAGGAGGAGAATTAGCCTCTCATGAGTGGATCTCTGGCATCCCGGATTGCTGCCTACCTAAAAGGCCACATGCATACTTCCAAATGTCCAGGTTGTCTTCCAAGCCATCCCCACTCCTCATGCGAAGATCTGAGGCCATAAGCCAAGGGTCATAGGGGTAAACCCCCGAATGATGATCTGTTGCCTTGGGAAGTCCTTGGTAGGGTGAACAAAGAGGCCACATATGAAAAGATAGGCGCCAATCTCTTATATGTGATGCGAAGAGTAGAATCTACTCCTTTGAGGACAATCTTCAAGCAACGGGGATGGGTTGCTGACAGGAATCAAGACTTTGAGCCGCAATGAATCTCTGCCATAGCGTGTCATCTCTTCCCCGAAGTCCATGAAGGTCCCAAACCTACATGTAAAACTTCGAGCTGAGTCTTTGTTATGCAAGACCACGGTGCGTCATGGATCCTAACCTAGATGGGAAAGTTCGAGAATTCATGATATGAAGGGGCCTTTTTCTTGTCAATGCGCTGGAGTATAAGGAGGGCACCATCAAAGGAGCATGGACCACGATCAAGCATAGTGCGCATCATACTGATCAAATTCAAGCAGGAAAATCTATTTGGCCACTTCTAATCTTTAGGAATCCCACAAGTTTCCAAACCTTGGATAAAGTAGATTCCATGGCCCGAATGTCCACACCACGAGTGATTAGTTTTCCCATCAAACATCGGTCAAAGGACATGGCTAGGTTGTGATCCATAAGGCCATTAATCGAGAGTAGTTGAGCCTCTTCGTTCATGAGAGATAGTTCCTCGTATTGATAATAGAGGTCCTCCGCTGATCACCGGATAGGTGATCCCATAGACGAAACGTAAAGCTTGTGGAGCTCGAAGATGAGTTCACAGCTTTGAGAGAAGGGAAGAAGAGAGGTGGGTGTAGAGCTCAAAGAAGAAGGCGATGACAAAGAGTTCTTCACCAAAGATGCATGCAGTTCATGATTGAGCTCATAAATGAGATGACAAAAGCAAACTGACAGTTAATGAAAAAGAGCATGGAAAAATAGTGAGAAAGAGTGATATTCAAGTTTTGAGATGATATCTTGAGTGTTGTTCTTAGTTGGTAGTGCTGCCGAGTGGACTTGAATGAAATTTGTATCTCTTTGTTGAATCAAGCTTACATTTGCTATATCTTACTTTTTGTGTCTCTAAGCATGTAACCTCATTATATATATATATATGATTTGTAGTTTTCCAAAAAAAGAACTCAAGTTACTTTTTTTTAACCAAAACATTCCATTCATTATAAGGACATCAATGTTTTAGCTACATGAGACCCCGAACACAGATAAGAGGTTTTCAGTTCTCTCTACCTCTTTTATCAAGAAAATGAGCCCAAGTATTGTTTGCTCTAGAAACAAAACCCCATGAAACTTGCGAGAAAATGACTTCAGCCATTTTACATCTTCCAAAATCTTACAAATATCTGGCATAATAGGTAAGCCATTCTTAAAAAAAATTGACGATGAAAAAGACAGTTCGATACTATCTTGATCCTCCCCCATCCCATCATGCGCGCTGCTTTCAGCCCAAGGATGACTGCCCTAGCCTCCGCATGACATGAAGAAACTTCACCAAGACCTCTCTCGAATGCAATCACTATAATCTGGCCTCTAGCATTTACCCCCTGAGCGCCAACACCATACTTAGAACCAGCCCTGGTGCTACCATCAACCCACACTGTGCCATCGACTGTCTCATGGTCATCAGTCTTCTCTTTCAGACCAGTAAGACTGGATCCATCCCAATGAAAGCTTTTGTAAGAGTCAAGGTAAGCTGATGCCTGGTCCCTACCCCATCGCAGGGAAGTTGCATGCCCCATCAAAACTTAGACGTGAGAGAACCAAATCTTCCATAGGTAGGTGATAAGGTTCTTTCCATGTTCCATATTTTCCTGCAAAATAAGTTCATAATCCAATAAAAAACTCATTATGAGACACCACATTATTTGGAACCAACACAAAACCAGTCTCCCACAACTGGGAAATCGATGGGCATCATACCAAGGCATGACAATCATTATCCCAAGCCTCACACAACTCACAAAGATCATCTTATGAATTAATCCTTCTGTAAATCTCAACTTTACATGGAAGAATGTGGTTCAGCAGTTTCCAGGCAAATAATCTTAATTTGGGGTGCAAGTTTGCCTTCTTCAGTTTGGCATAGCTTTACCACTCATAAATCCTTTCGAGCATGACGGTACACATACCTCCCTTTGCCAGACTGTTAGGTAATAAAATGATTTGGTTGAGAATTTCCCTGAATTTGAGCAGCCTCAGTACCAAGAATCATGACCACCCATCTGGCTCAGAGGGATTCCTATGATTTAATGCATCATCCTTTATAAACCATTCCCTCACCTTCCACTATTTCCTGCAAGATCTTTCCCTCTGGTCAATGAACTTGCCAACCATATGGGCTCTCTTATTTTCATCTCTGTGTATCAAGCACCATCGTATTCCACACTTTCTTTTTTGACAGCCATCTATCAGTGATTTGTTGTCCATTCGTCCCCAATGCTTCGCCTTGCACCATAATTCAGCACTGGAATAGTCCCCACAATGGATTGCCACATTGGGCTGGGTCTTGAACGCACCTGAGCCTCCATAAATGATGTGTTTGTAAAACATTTTGCTTTTAGGATTCTGAACATTAGCATATCTGGGCTCATCAAGATTCTCCAACTTTGCCTGGCAATCAATGCTTCATTGAACTTTTGAGTTCTATGAATTCCAACCTTTCCTCACTTCCTTTTTTACACAAGGGTTTCTAGTTATTCCAAGGATGACCCTTGCCTGATCCCCCGATCCTTTCCACCAGAAATGTCTAATATAAGCTTCGATGTTATTACATAGACTGGAATTTCCTGTATGATACTTTTGATCAAAGTCATCCTTCCTTCCTGGTACAGTTTACCAGACCCAACCTAGTATTCTCTTCTGTACCATTTCCATTATATTTACGAAGATTCCCTATTTTGTCTCCTTATCCTCGAAGGAAAGCCCATATCCAAAACCTCCCCTATTCCTAGTGGGCCACACACCCGATCTCTATCTGTTTGTCTCACACCCTGTGGAGAAGAGAATACTTGACTTCTCCGTGCTAATAGTCTAACCCAATGTAACCAAAAAATCATCGAGTATTGCTCTGATATTTTTACACCCTCCTTTGTAGTCTGCTAAAAAAGATGCAGTTATCCAGAAAGCATAGTGCGTTAACCTCAGGGGCATGCCTACTAATAGAGATACCATCACAAGTACCCACAAAATTAGCATTTCTGATGCTGGACATCAGCGCCTCGATACAGAACATGAACAAATATGGGGAGATTGGGCCTCCCTGCCTTATCCCTCTCTAAGGCACAAAGCATTTCCTTGGGACCCCATTTATACGAACCACCATTGATGTTGAGGTAATTGCAGTTTTAACTGCCTCAAACTATCTCCCTCTGAAACCCATACTTTTCATAATATCAAAAAGGAAATTCCACTCTATTTTATCATATTCCTTGGAGAGATCAATATTTAAAGTGAAATACCTTTCCCAATATAGGTGGACTACTTCATATAGTCCAAGATTTCATGTGCTACAGCCACGTTGTCCGTAATCAGCCACCCTGGGATGAAAGCAGCCTACTCTAGGGATATTAACTCGTCATAAATCGTTGACACGGTTCAGCAACATTTTGGATGCCACTCAATAGACTGTGTTACAGAGTGCAATGAGACAAAAGTCACTCATAGTGTTTGCACCTAATTTCTTCAGTATTAACACAAGATGGGAGTGATTAAGTCCCTCGGACACCTTCCCCTCATTCAGTAAATTAGGCATAGTGGAAACAAAATCTTCTTTAATGATACACCAAAAAGTATGTATAAACGTACCAATAATTCTGTCAGAGCCTGGTGCTTTCCCCTTGTTTATTTCTTTAACAATGGCCAACACCACATCCTCGCCGAAGGGCTTGTTCATCTGAATCACCATATCATCACTCACTCTGTTTTCAACCACGACCATCAAATGCTCTTTTATTTAAGGGGAGGATGTGGCAAACAGGTTTTTTTTTAAAAAAAAATCTCGCTTATTGCTCTATCTCCTGCCAACTTCTTCTCATAGCACCAGACTCGTCAATCAACTCAACAATCTCATTTTTATTTTCTCCAGCCCTTTTTCTTGTGAAAAAGAATCGACTATTCCCATCTCCTGCTTTCAAATAACGATGTCCAGCCCTTTGTGCCATTATGATCTCTTCTGTAAGTGGAAGATGGCCAATCTACTTTAGAATCACCCTCCTCTCTGTATTCTTAATATTTAGATTCCCCTCCTTCATAACCTTTTGTAAATCTTCCTTTTTTACTAGCATCATTTTTTCCTTTTCCAACTTGTATCCCCCCACCTTCACAATGCTTGTCCACGTTTAAGCACTTTTTGCATATAACATTGGTTCCTCATTCTGGCATCTTTTCAAGTCTTTTGAACCACCTCACGGCAACCCTTCTCATTAGCCCAGCAGTCTTCAAATCTAAAGGGTCTGGCGCCACCCCCGCATTGGGCATTCAAGATCATTTTAATCGGCTGGTGGTCACTCTTGCCCCAATCAAGTTGACAACTCGAGCTCTTTGAAACATCATCATCCATTCCTCATTTTTTACTGCCCTATCGATTCGGCTAAGTGACCTCCTCTCACCTTTTCTGAGATTAGAGTAGGTGAAGTTGTCTCCAGAAAAGCCCAAGTCCTCCAACCCGCACTCCAGTAAGAAATTCCTGAAACTCTCCATGGCTGATTTATATTTGGTGTCTTCCCTTTATGCTCTGAGTCATACATGAATTCATTGAAGTCACCCCACAACATCCACGGTCCATTCTTCATAGCCTTTAACTCTTTTACCAAACTCCAAGATTGAAACCGATCCTGATGCTCTGGACAGCCGTAAAAGCCTGTGCATCTCACCATCCCAAACAAAACAATCAATATGATGAAGGGATGATGAGATGACCTCCACCTTCATTTTAGATTTCCAAAGAAGACATATCCCCTAGCTCTTCTCGCACTATCAATCGCGTAACAAGCATAGCCTTTACACTTACGCATTACCATTGCATCTCCCCCACCAAAAGCTTGGTTTCAGATAGGAAAACCAAGTTGGGCACCTCTTTCCGGACTAGGTCCAGGGCCCAACGAACTACCCATAGTTTGCCCAACCCGCGGAAGTTCGCAACCAAACAAATAATTGTTGTAGGTGGCCTTAGGTGGTCCCCAAGGTCGCCTCTTCCTTTGATTTGCAGATGCTTGTAGTACTGTGCAAACAAGAAATATTGATATACTAAAAAGTACAAAAATAATCTAAAAAAGTAATAAATCAAAAAGGTTGTCCAGTTGCAAATAATCTTTGTCACTACAGTATAGAAACAAAGCAATCAGGTATCGAATCCATGGGACTTGAAGAAAATAAGCCTAGACCTAAGAAAATTAGAAATTCAGGGGGTTGTATGTTGTTTTTACGGTTGAATTAACTAAAGTCAACTTAAAATAAGCAATTAATGAAAGTAAATGATGAAGTTGATCAAATGAATGAAACTCCGGGTTTGGGTTGTTCTACACTGGATATAATTAGCAAGTGCTACAGTTTCCTATGAGGTATGGATTGGACAATTCTCTGGACTTTCTTTAATACTAAATCCCAGTTAAAGAAGAGATCACCTATCAGAACATGTCAGTTCTAATCTTGAAACACCCCTGAACAAATAAACACATAAAATCATAAACACGAAGAGATTATAAAAATATATATATAATAACGCATTACATAATTCGGACGTATGATAAAATATGAACAATTAAACTTAGTATATACATGCCCGAAAACATGTCAACGTTACATATTAATACGGTCGCGTATAAGTATATGAAGATATGCATACGTAACGTTACAATATTACGACGTCATATCTAATAAATAATAACGTCGCATAACATCGTAACAAAAATAAAGTAGTCGTGTACATAACTAATAACACGATATATTATATAGTCTCACATATATATAAATAAGCATGTATATAGCTTATACAAAAAAGGAGCAAAGGCGCTCCCGCCGAGGTTCGAACCCCGTACCTCTCGTACCCCTCCTGAACGCTTTAACCAGATGAGCTGTGCTCGAATTCAATAACTAACACCCACGAATTAAAACTAGTATTGAATCTATTAAGGTAACTACAAAAAAAAAGAACCAAACATATCTCTGTAGTAGTGTCGGTTTCTTCTTCCTCGGTACAGTAAGATCGAACAAAGGATGCTTATCTGGCTGACCCCACGTTCGGGTGGGATGCTTACACTGCATTGCTGAGGGCCAAGTATTATCCCGCCCATCTCCGGACGAAGAAGCGGGTTGAGCTAGACACCCTGAGGCAGACCGAGAGGATGACTGTAGACGATTACTACTCAGCATTCACTGCTCTCCTACATGTACTTCCAAGCTGGGATACTCAGACGAGATCCTTGTGGAGCGTTTCTACGGTGGCTGAACCACCGCATCAGATACGGCATGGGGCCCAGTCGCTATGCCACGATCCAGGTTGAATTTAAACTATGAACTTAAATTGAATGTATTTTGTGAGAAGTCTGCTAAACCCTATTTTTGCACAGGACTGCTATCATGCAGTGTCCCAGGTCGAGATCACCGTCCAGATGCGTGACGAGGAGTACGCTAAGAAAAGAAAGGCGAAAGGCGGTGACTCAGAGGACCGTAAACAAAAGGGTATGGGCAGGAGCAAGCACTACCCGACGGGAAGTGGGCAAAGCGCCACGGGAATAAGCCCGTAGAGAGATTTCAACTGAGCCACTCGGCTATCACGACTAAGCCGTTCCGCTCCTACCCACCCAAGGGTAAAACGAAACCAACTCTAGCACCTAAATATCTTTACATTTATCATGATTTGTTGTTGACTAACCAAGTAATCTGTTTAGGGACTGGAGCGGCCCGAGCAAAGGGGCCGAGCGCCAATTTTTCTGTAGACGATGCTCGAAGAACCACCCCGGAGTTAATTGCCAGGACGAATGGGTAGAGTGCTTTTACTGTAAGAAGCGCGGGCACGGGGCCTTTGAGTGCTTCGCGAACCCCGAGAGTAAGAACTACAAGCCCAACTATGGTGGGAGAGGTGACCAGAGATCGGGACCCGGAGGCCAGCATGGAGTACAGAACACCAGCCTACGTTTGGAGCGGGATCCCGAGACCCCCAGAAGGCATCTACTTCGAGGCCAGGGAAGGCGGCCTTGCACATCATGGACCGCACCGAAGGACCAGACACCCTACAGCTGCAGGTAAACCTTGAAACCTTAAATGTTTGAAAAACATGCCTAAATTCTTGTATGCCAAGCTGTATGACCATGCATGAAATTTGCTAGGTTACTAGTACCACTAAAGAACTAGATTACCCTTAAATGCAGTAGGAACCTTCGATATGTGCTTCCCAATAAATCCAAACCTCGAACCCGACGAGTACAGCCTTGAGAATCCCCACTACCCAAGCGAAAAGTGTCAAGTTATCCAGCCTGGAATGATACTACTACCAGGATACCTAAACCTGAAGCCCAAGTAGCCTGTATTCGGAGATGTCGTAAGTTCGGAGTGGGACCAGGCGGGTTCTACACACCGACGTACCCCGGAGGAAAGATGATGAAACTAAGAATGATGTGCCTCGGTAAGATTTGGAACCCATATACGAAGAGCTATCGCACCGACGGAGCACATGCACCACCAATTCTTGAAGACTTTCTAGCCCTAATTACGGCAGCCCTACGCGTTGCACAACAACGTGAAGTACCACCAATGCCCGACCTACAAGCCGACATCTGCATCATCAACTTCTACGAGAGGGAAGGCCGACTTGGATTACACCAAGACAAGGACGAGACGCAGGAGAGACCCTAGACCAGGGGATACCCATTGTGTCTGTGTCCATCGGAGATGATGCTGAGTTCCTCTATGGCGAAGAAAAGACAATTGACCGAGCTATGAAGATCTGGCTAAAATCCGGTGACGTGTTGATCATGGGCGGACCATCGAGAATGCTATACCACGGGATTAAGAGAATCAAGCCAAACACAGCACCCTCGACAGTGATAAACGCCACCCACATGAAGCCGGGGCGCCTAAACCTAACCTTTAGGAAATACTAAGCCATGTACTTTTGTATTAAGTTGTGTAATGAAAATGAACATGTAATGTTGAAGAGATGAATAAAGAAAGGCTGATTATCTACAACTCTTCTCGTACCATCACTAATCATACTTATAAAAATATTATTTGGGAATATGTGTTGAACCCTGGAGAGAGGGTACCCTGAGCATTCTCACACAGGCTCAGGCTGGCGACAACGGCCATATTCACTGGCACTTTTCCGGTGAACGGAGTCCCAACCTCAGTATTATTTGACTCTGGAGCCTCACACTCATTTGTATCCCCGACATTAGCGGAGCAGTTGCACCTTGAGCCAGTGGAACTAGAAGATTTCAGTGTAACACTACCTTCAAAGGAAAGGGTCCGTTGTACCCGATACTTCAGAGGAGCCACCATCAGAATCCGAGACGAGGATTTCCCATTGGATCTGATAGAGTTCAGAAGCCTGAGTTTTGACGTCATTGTGGGGATGCATTGGTTAGAGAAACACCAAGGTCGTGTATTGTGTGCCGAGCATAGATTACTGCTAAAGAGCCCGTCCGGTGTAACCGTATCATACCGCCAGAACCCCCGATAGTCGTCCGTGAAAATCATTTCAGCCATGACCATGGCCAAAGAGATCCAGAAGCAGCAGGAGGTGTACCTCTGTTACATACATGATACCCAACAAGACCCAGAGGTTAACCCAAATGTACCAGTGGTTGGGGAGTTTCCAGACCTCTTCCCTAAGGAGCTTCCCGGTATGCCACCACCCCGAGAGGTCGAGTTCACTATTGACTTAGTACCCGGGACAGGACCTATTGCCAAAGCCCCTTACAGAATGGCCCCGGCAGAGATGACAGAGCTGAAGGAGCAATTGAAGGAGTTGTTAGATAAGGGATTCATACGCTCGAGTGTATCCCCTTGGGGCGCACCCGTTCTATTTGTCAAGAAGAAAGACAGCAGTCTTGGCTATGCATTGATTACGAGAAATGAATATAGTGACAGTGAAGAACCGTTACCCTTTACCACGCATAGATGATCTGTTCGACCAGCTTAGAGGAGCGACAATATTTTCTAAGATCGATCTCAGGTCAGGATACCATCAGATCCCCGTGAAGCAAATGTGATATCGAGAAGACCGCATTCCGGACCCGATACGGCCACTACAAATTCACAGTTATGCCGTTTGGACTGACTAATGCTCCAGCAAAGTTTATGGACTTGATGCACCGAGTTTTCAGAGATCAGTTGGACAAGACAGTCGTGGTATTTATTGATGATATATGGTTTATTCGAGAACCAAGAAAGAGCATCACCACCATCTCAGGCAGGTACTCGAGATTCTTAGAGCCAACCAGTTATACGCCAAATTTTCTATGTGTGAATTCTGGCTAGATCAGGTAGCATTTCTTGGACATATTATTTCTGTTGCCGGGATAGCAGTTGATCCGGCCAAAGTGGAGGCAGTACGTTCATGGCCAAGACCGAAGTCTGTGACAGATATACGAAGTTTCCTTGGTCTAGCAGGTTACTACCGACGGTTTGTTAAAGACTTCTCCCGTATCGCAAAACCTATGACAAACCTCATCAAGAAGGATACCTCTTTCACGTGGACAGAAGACTGCGAGGCAGCATTTCAGAAGTTGAAAGACGCATTAACCTCAGCACCCATCCTCACGATTCCCGAAGGTACCAACGGATATGAAGTCTACTGTGATGCATCCGGTATGGGTATGGGATGTGTCCTCATGCAGCACGGGAAGGTTGTCGCCTATGCCTCCCGTCAGCTGAAGAAGCATGAGGAGCACTACCCCACACATTACCTCGAGCTAGGAGCAGTCGTGTTTGCACTCAAAATTTGGTGCCATTACCTCTACGGTGCCCAGATCACCATCTACTCCGACCACAAAAGCTTGAAATATGTATTCACCCAAAAAAACTGAATATGAGACAGCGTATATGGATGGAGTTCCTCAAAGATTATGATATTAACCTTCAGTATAAGGAAGGCAAAGTCAATGTAGTTGCTGATGCACTTAGCCGCCGAGCTCACACATTGCATACACTCATAGCAGGCACCAGCCTAGTTGAAGAAGTGCGTAATTCAGCAGTACGACAGAGTAATGGCTGATATTAGACGGAAGTTAATCGATGGCACGCTAGATAAGAAGAAATACGACTACCAGCTTCATGAGGATGGCCTGATTTGTGTGAATGGCAGATTATGTATTCCCCACGAGCGTAGAGCTCAAGGACGTCATCAAAGAGTCTCATTCTTCTACCACATCTATTCACCCTGGAGCTTAAAAAATGTACAAAGACATGAAGCGATATTTTTGGTGGGTTGGCATGAAGAACGACGTCTTGAACTTCGTTATCAGATGCCTCACCTGTCAGAAAATAAAATTTGAACACCGAAAACCTGGAGGCACAGTTCAGCCAATGCCTATCCCAGAGTGGAAATTCTATGATCTATCGATGGATTTTGTAGTTGGACTGCCACCTACCCGGGGAGGACTAAATATGATATGGGTAATTGTTGACCGCCTTAAAGGTAACACGATTCATTCCAATGAAGGACACATGGAAGGTGTTGAAACTAGCCGAGCTTTTTGATATAGAGATTTTAAGACACCATGGAGTGTCAAAGATCATAGTGTCGGATAGGGACACGAGATTTCTTTTGAGATACTGGAGAGCTTCACGAGAAGCGTTAGGCACCGAGCTGAAGCTCAGCACTGCTTTTCACCCACAGACCGATGGTCAGACCGAGAGAACCATCCAGACCCTAGAGGACATGCTTAGAGCATGTGCCTTGGATTTCCAGGGAAGTTGGTTGGATAAGTTGCACCTTATCGAGTTTGCAAATAATAACAGCTACCACGCCTCAATCAAGATGCACCTTTTCAGGCACTATATGGCAGACCTTGTCGTACACCGTTGTGTTGGGACGAGTCCAGCGAAGCTTTTATCATAGGGCTGGACTACTTACAACACGTTCATGCTGAGGTTCAGCAGATCAGAAAGAACATAAACGCCGCACAAGATAGACAGAAAGCATACGCGGATCATAGAACGCCGAGACCTAGAGTTCGCTGTTGTCGACCAGGTGTTCTTGCGAGTATCGCCGATGAAAGGAATCTTCAGATTCGGACAAAAGGGCAAGTTAAGCCCGAAATACGTAGGCCCCTACAGTGTTAGGGAGCGTGTGGGCCCATTTGCTTATCGACTTGATTTACCCTCAGAATTGGGACGAGTTCATGATTATTCCACGTCTCTCAGCTCAAGAAATACATGCCTGACCCCTCACATGTACTACAGCCCGAGAGGCTAGTCCTAGAGCCCACATTGAGATCGGTGGAGACCCCTCAAAGAATTCTTGACACTAAGACCCGGGAGACTCGAAACAAGTCAGTTAGACTAGTGAAAGTGTTATGGTCAAACCAAGATGTGGAAGAAGCCACTTTGGAATTAGAAGATAAAATGAGAACTATGTACCCCCACCTATTCACCGATCCTTCGGTTTAGTGTAGGGTACGAGGGCGTACCTCTTTTTAGGGGGGTAAGCACGTTTTGTTTTAGATGTGTGTATGTGTGTTTGCCCTACAACCACACGTTGTTGGTTGGTAGGTTTGTGTGCTTTGGATTGTGTGTATGTGGAATGGTATGTACGTGTATGTACACTTCGTTATGAATGAATGTTGTGTACTTTGGGATTACGCCTTATGAGAACTTGTGAGAAGCACACCAATGTGGCATGGTGCTTAGAAGCACTGAGAATTATAATCTATGGGACTTAATACTTTGGTTACCATAGATGAATGTGGGACTTAATCCCTAGGATTGACAGGAATGGAAAACACAAGTTAAGGAAGTAAGACTTCGGAACGAAGTCACTTTTTAAGGGGGGTAAGTTGAAACACCCCTGAACAAATAAACACATAAAATCATAAACGCGAAGAGATTATCAAAAAAAATATAATAACGCATTACATAATTCGGACGTATGATAAAATATGAACAATTAAACTTAGTATATACATGCCCGAAAACATGTCAACGTTACATATTAATACGGTCGCGTATAAGTATATCTTGAAAATATGCATATGTAAACGTTACAATATTACGAAATCGTATCTAATAAATAATAACGTTCGCATAACATCGTAACAAAAATAAAGTAGTAGTCGTACATAACTAATAACGCGATATATTATATAGTCTACATATATATAAATAAGCATGTATATAGCTTATACAAAAAAAGGAGCCAAGGCGCTCCGCGAGGTTCGAACCCCGTACCTCTCGTACCCCTTCTGAACGCTTTAACCGGATGAGTTGTGCTCGAATTCAGTAACTAACACCTACAAATTAAAAACTAGTATTGAATCTATTAAGGTAACTACAAAAAAAAAAGAACCAAACATATCTCTGTAGTAGTGTCGGTTTCTTCTTCTTCCTCGGTACAGTAAGATCAACAAAACAAAAAAAACAGAAAACAGGAAGAATCCACTCATCCTCCTTGTTCCCAACTATCAGGCGACAGGGTTGTTATTTTTTTCAACGCCCATAACCTTCTTGTAACTTGAGCATCCTAGTTGTTCTCAAATTCCCTTTGGAACTTACAGCAGCGATTGTTTAATCTCCTGAGTCAGACCCTCCTGCCTCTACCAGCTAATTAATACTCCATCCCAGTCATTTTTCTCCTCACTTGCATGCCCACGCCAACAGCAAGACAGGAGGAACATCCGCTGTTACTCCTACGTGAAGGTAAGCCAAGGCCTTATGGCTGTTCCTCTGCCTTCTTGATTCCTTCCTTCCCTGATCCTAAGTTCTTACTGCGACACATAAACCTCTCATCTTTGAATCAGTAGCTCAAGTCCCGTCTACTCTCTGCATTTCCCGATTGGTGTTTAAGCCCTGCGCATCAGAAAAACCCTGGTAAATCGGCAAGGTAAGAAGGAAAAGTTCTGTTACTGCAACTTTCTTCATTATCCATTCTCGTGATCAGAAGTGGTAACTCTTATATCTCCCTCTGTCTTCTCTACTCTAGTGTGTTAAATTCCCTTGGTGAGATCATTCTGGGAGTGAGCCAAAATCCCCAGCCAACTAGCCTCTGATCAAGGTAAGAAGAACTGCTAAAAGAAAACAAAATTTGTACTTATCAATACTGGCTGATGAAGCTAATCAAGTAACAACTGAACGTAGCATTGGGTTTCTGTCCAGCTGAAAAAAGAAATACCAGGGAGCACCAAGGGCCAACTCAGGGAAAAAACAAGCTTTAATACCCAAGGTAGTATTCCTAAACTCATGCTCGATTCATGTTTTATAACGTTACAAAAAAAAACTAAGCCACCTGTGTTGATAGGATTCTGTCAAATTGATAACCAATCCAAACTCTATGACTTTGTGTTTCTGCATATCAACTTCTCAGGGGTATAGCCAATGTTGTTGTGGGTTACTTTGAGGATAGAATCATATTAATACAACTAGCTAAGCAACTAAGGAACTTGGGAAAAAGAAAAAACTGAAGAACCAGATTAGTAAGTGACAGAAAAGAACATGGTCAGTTTTGTGATTTCAGATTTTTTCTGGTTTTGTCCAGGGGTTTTACAGGGTGGTGTAGATTTGTTTATGAACTCAAATACAACTAGTACATTACTAATATACCTAGATAAGTCATAAACACGTTTGGAAAAGATTTGAAAACAAGCTGTAAGCAAAGCAAAGAGGTTATATCGGTAGTTTAGTTTCTGAAATCTTTAATTTCAGTAAAGGTGAATTTCAGTAGTTTTGGCAGATTTGCCTTGGGTTGTTTTAAAGTTTAAACTATATTAAGATGTGAAACTAAATGACTAAAAAGCCTAGGGGAAACGAGAGAAACCAAGTCCTGAACAAACATAAGCTGAAGATAGAAGAAAAAGAAAATTGTTCATGCTTTTCAGTTCTATTTATGTTATCAGTTGAGCTCAATTCATGAAGTTCCAGTTAAACAATATCATCGTGGTTTTGTTTAGAGTCTCAAGTCTTGACCAAACACCTAACCACCTAACCCAACAATGAGGGAGAGTTAGAAGCTAGATTAAAGGGACAGAAAGAACATAATCGAGGATAATATATCAGTTCATAACTCAGTTTCTGCTGACTTTTATGTTTCAGTATATAAACTACATCAGTGGGTTTAAAAACGTAGCTAAAACACTTGATTAAGTAAGTGAATACCTTGAGATGAGTTGAAAGACAGTTTGATAGCAACGAGAGAAATAAAAAAAACTAAAGAGAGTTTATCAGTTACATTTCAGTTTTCACATCATTAGCAGTTTCTGATTTCTGATTCCTAGGTTGCAGGTTTGTGTAAGAAGTTCTGTGACTTTAGCTTACTGCCTGGGGCTGTCTTAAAAATGAAACTGTATTAAAAACACACAACTAAGTAGTTGAGCAAGTTCGGGGAAAAAACATAAAATAGACTGAAAGAACAAAGAAAACAATAGCAGAAAATTTCACATCAGTTCAGTTTTTCATTTCTTTCAGTTAGTATATGGGAATGCATCAGTAGGGTTAACAGAGTTTCTAAGGTTGTCCTTTGAGTTTAAAACATATATACAACACTTAACTAAGTAGATAAGTGCTTAGTGATAAATGAGAGACAGTTATGCGAATAGCAGAAGAGAATAAAAAGCAAGGATATCAGGATTTGATATTTCAGTTTTATAGTTTTAATGAAGGTTTGAGTTTCTGTATAACATTATAACAGAGTTGGGTTAGGTTGTTTTTGAGTTTGAAATATGGCTAGAACACCTAACTAAACAGATGGGTACCGTGGGACAGGATGGGAGACCGAGTAATAACTTAAAAGAAAAGGGTAACCTATTTTCGTGCTCCAGTTTTCTGAAACCGGTGTCTTCTGTGTAACTTGGTACAGAGAGCTGTAAAGGGTTATATTGAGAGTTCTAGAAGCTTAAAATCTTACCAATTCATCCAACTAAGTGTGAGAACATTTTGGGGAAATAGAAAGTCCATAATCGGGAGCAAAGGAAAGGAATGGAAGTGAGGATATCAGAATTGATGTTTCAGTTTTCGTAGATGTTGTCTCTGTATAACTGTCACAGTAGGTCTTTGTGGGTTAAACTGGCTTACTAATGAACTTACGATTCAGCTAATACACTTAATGAGGTTTGTAAACACTTGGGAAGGTAGGGAAGCAACTTACTGTTGTGCAAAGAGGAACTGAGAGAGAATGCTTGAGTTGGTCAGCCTTTCTATGTTTTGGTGTTTTAGTTTCTACCCTATTTTGTGTTTCAGTATGTCCATTTCCCAAGGTGCTGAGAGGATGGAGATGGTTTAAGAATAAACCCAAATCATAACTAGTAGCTGCAGCTAGGTTAGTAAAAACATTTGAGAGTTTAAACATCAGATTGCTACATTAGAGATTCATGTCTCGGGTTTAACAGAAAAATTTCAGTTCTGTATAACTTTTACAGAGAGATTGGATGGAGTTGTGCTGAATTGTAAATGACTATAAAACACCTCTAATATACCCTGGTAGGTTATAAGTGCCTAGGGGAAAATTAGGAGTCAGGATAACTCACTACACGTAAGGATCAAACAGGAATGCACCGGTTCTGTTTCAGTTTTTTTTCTGAAATCCTTGCCTCTGTGTAACCGAAATGCAGGTGGTATAGGGGTGTTGTATTAGCCTGCTATTAAACCCAACATCTAGCTAATCAACCTAAGTAAATCTATACAAGAAAACTGAGTGGATTAGAAACTGATAAATGAACTACAAGGGGAGGAAGGGAGGAGTATTACACTGATTTCAGTTTCAGATTCTGATAGTGATTGTTTCTGTGTGATTGAGTACAGCAGATATGTAAGTGTTGTGTTGGGTTAGTCTTGAGATAAAACCTTGTTAACACCCATGGCTAGTTGGGTAGATACTGTGGGGAAGAATTAATTATCAGATGAACTAACTAAAAACAGGAATCAAGAAGAACTATATAGATTGTGGTTTCAGAGCTTCGATAATATAAGCTTCTGTATAACTGAGATACAGCAGGGATTAAGAGTGTTGAAATGGTCTGGAATTGAACTTATAACCCTGCTAATACATCAACCTAAGAGGGGAAACGCTTTGGGGAGAATTAGTAATCAATTCAATACATTAAGAGCGAAGTAGACCAAGGAAGTACTTGGGAATTGTGTTTCGGTTTGGAACTTTAGGGGTTATGTATAAATAGGTTTTAAGGGTATCTTGGAGACTATATTATTATGATAATAGGTTTAAAATATTGCTAACCAATTTAGCTAAGAAGGGAATACACTCTAGGCAAGTTAAAGCAACCTTAGATAAACTTGTTACAATTTAGTGTTTAAAATACTCTAGAATATTAGCTAGAGAGAGTAGTAGAGGTACTTAGTTAACTCATACAACGATGATGTAAACGTCATAGGAGTTAGATAATAATCTAAGGTGAGTACTTGGGAAGTTCTAAGGTTTAAAATAAACTGTACATTCAACGACTCACTTAGGGAATAACATCCGGTATAAATAAGACAGACTAGAAAAAAATGTCATCACATGAAATCATGGACTGACACGTTGTTTTTAATCAGCGTTAGGGTCGTAACGAACGCCAACCAGGACCCGTGTGTGAGACGACACTTGCTTCTGAATAAGGTATGGATATGTGTGGTCCGTATGTTGCTGTGTTACACGGCTTGTTTGCTGTGTGCTTTGTTTGACAATGACCACAAGACCAAAGCATGAAATCGGCTTGCTTGTTTTAACCTGCTTATATGCCTATGCTATTATTGTTGCATATTTCTTGCGCGCACACAGTGGTGTAGTCCCTTCTCGTTGATGAAACCTTGAGTTGAAACACAACGAACTTCGTAAACTAAACAAAGGAACTACATAAAGGAAAAACTCCTCTTAACTATAGAGGACTTCTAATGACACCCACTATGGTGTCGAACTATCAACGATAATGATAAGTAAATATCTATTGGTGGAGCGCATCCTGGGGTCTAGAGACGACCCCTCTTTCTCGACGAACGACGCCGGGACTGGAGGATTGGCTATTAGTGGAGCATATCCTGGGGTCTAAAGGTGACCCCTCTTTCTCAACGCACGACGCCGGGACTGGAGGATTGGCTATTGATGGAGCATATCCTGGGGTCTAGAGATGACCCCTTTCTCGACGCATGACGGGAATGGAGGATTAGCTATGGAGAAGACGTTCTCCCACTTATGGTGATAAGAGAATTCACAAAACATCCTTAAAGAAACAAGGAACGATTGACACCTACATGAAATGGTCACAGAAACTAACCTATACCCCCAGACCTGGTGCAAGGAAAGAGAAAGGGATACACACTATAGGAACAAGAGAAAAGCAAAGAAAACACACAACGTTTGAATGATTCCATTGTGAGGATCACCATCATTCTAAAGCTCTTGCACACTCTATTTTGTATGCATGCTTGATGTGGTGTTATTATCCCTATGCTCAGCATGTGGTGTGTTGCTATGTTGATATTGCATGTGGTGTGTTGCTAAGTTGGTATTACATGTGGTGTGTTGCTATGTTGATATTGCATGTGGTGTGTTACTGCTTTACTATAGCATGTAAATTGGACTTAATAATATTCGACTAAGTAGTCGTGTAGCCCGGCAACATACGGGCTACACATATTCATACTCAGCATAGTTTTGCTGAGTCCTTTATTTTTTACAGGTATGGATCTAGACAAAGGCGAAGAGTAGGCAGGGTGACTACCATGGGGGTAGTCCATCTGGGCAAGACTTTTAAGTAGTATGTTTTAATGTAGCACTAAACCCTGGATGTACGTTTCGGTTTGTGTTATTTAATTAATTACTTATGTTGTAGACTCTCGGTACTTGGTTGTATTTCATGTTGTACTTGGATTTGGTTAAGGCTTTAATTCCAGTCATTCAGACCGTAACTTGGTGTTGGTAGTGTGATTATGTCAACCACGTGTGGTTGGTGTCTGTGACACCCGGATGGAGTTGTGAATCCGCTGCATAGACTTCTCGTGATATCGTTAGGCGCGTTGTTGTACTACTGCTGAGTTATTCGGGGGGTTATAAATCTAGAATCAAACAAAACACATAGACGGAATAAGAATGAAGCATTACTAGCAAATGTAGGGAAAATCTCATTTATCCTACATTTTCCATAGATTTTCTTAGATTAACTCGACCCTTTCTCTATTTTCATTGATCAGATCAAAACAAGATTCACAAAACAACTCTAAAAACACATGATATTATTAGAGAAGATGAATGTATTACATTAATCCAGAAACAATCCAAAATATTCTCATATCCAAACTGCAGAGTAATCTAACTAAATCATATCTAGTTACAAACAACCCTCCCTTAGAGCAAATCCTAGCTAGCCTGACATATTCACAAAATAGACAGAGAAAAGAGATTGAAAAATGATCTAGAATATAAGACTCCTAAAGTTCGCCGGGCTAGAGGTTGAAGATGGTGGTGGTGATGGTGATGAGCGATGGTAATGGATGAAGGTGAGCCGTAGCGTGAGAGCCTCGTCTGAGGCATCTAGTGTGAACGGTAATGTTTCCCTCAACCCTATGTGACTTTTTTATATCAAAAATAGGCAATTTTAACTCTTAAAATGTATATTTTCAGATTCTATACACGGCGTCCAAACTTAGAAGTTCGGATGTATGTTAGGACACATTTTCAGGAAGTTTCAGCTCTGTCCGAACATACAAGTTCGGACGTATGTTCGGATATGTTAGTATCATGGCAAGTGAAACTTGTTTCGAGCCTAGATTCTTCGTTTAGACTCCGTTTGATCCCCGTTTGTTGCGTTACAAAGCTTGTGAAGTGAAGAATGAAATTCCATGATTTTTCACTGAATTTGACACAAAAAAGCATAAATTCTTATCTAAATACAAATCATAGGAAAAACACCTGATAAGTGAGAACTATTGGCCAAACCACTACGAATAATAGACAATTTAACCCTTCAACGTCTCTATATTTCACATTTATCAAACCTTCTCACACTTAGATTGTGCTTGTCCTCAAGCAAATAAAGATCAAACTCACTCCAAGGTCGTAGTATCAAACACTATATGATGAAATCAAGCAAAAATGACAATCAAAAGAATAATCCTACTCTCAGCTGTAAGTTTTCGCAAACAGTGAATAGGAATAATTTATAAAAGCATAGAAAAAGTTAGATTGCAAAAAATAAGCATATAATAGCTCAGTATCTTCCACCAATTCCATTCCTAACCTTTGAATGACAAGGGGTGAAAAGTAATGCCTTACTCTGCAATACCTTTCACACCGTACACTTGATCAAAATAGAAAATTTGCAATAAACATTTAGCTTTAAGGGCTTTTATATCATTGCGTTATTATTTCTTATTTTTCACACATTTTTTATTACCCAAACTTTTCTCTTTATCCTATAACGGTGTTGGGCCTTCTATCCCAGATCACGAGACATTAGGTAGATGGGTGATGAAGCACCCCAAGGACTTAATAACTGGATAAACAAGGCATGTTTTGGTCATAAAATACATGATTAGAGGAGTACCTTGTCTTATCCTTTATTCCAAACTTTATATCATTCCCAAAGTCACCAAGCCAAACTATCACTAGTACAAAAAACGTCTATTTCGGCGCCCCTATTTCGGCGGTTGTAGATAAAACCGCCGTAATAGGGGCCCGAGATGTATACCGTATGTAAAGAAGGGGTCTATTTCGGCGGTTCCTCGATATGAACCGCCGAAATAGGCCCTTTTTAATAATAAAAAAAATAAAGAGACCTATTTCGGCGGTTCCTTACACGAAACCGCCGAAATAGGTGTTTCTATTTTTCTTTTTTTTTTAAAATTTAATCATCTATTTCGGCGGTTCTTTGTTAGGAACCGCCGAAATAGGTCTCTTTAATTTTTTTATTATTAAAAAGGGCCTATTTCGGCGGTTCATATCTAGCAACCGCCGAAATAGGTCCTTTTAATTACCCCCCCAGCCCGATTCGAAACAATTACGTTTCAATTACAGCTAATAACCTAACCCCTCTTCTCGCTCTCTGTTCCGCGGCGATTCGAAGCCACCACCGCCACCACAGCCGTCGCCCGCCGCCCTCCTCCTCCTCTCGGTGTCGCCGGTGTCGCGCCGTCGTCGGTACGTGGTCGTCTTCGGGTTGGCGTCGCCGCCATCATTCCGCCATTAACAGAGGCGAACAGAGGTGAGAAACCCATAATATATGTTTCGTTTTGTTTAATAAAATGTTAATTTGTTGTTAAAATTGATAGATTGTTGTCACATTGTGATTGTGGATGATGATATTTATTGTGTGTGTGAAATCTTTGCAAGATTTGGTTGTTAAACTATTAAATTTATGTATGCACACAAGGTGTTCGACGAAATGTCCGAGTGAATTTTGTGCTGTTTTTGGCCCTTCTTTTAAGTATAGTTAGGTTAGCTTATTTGGGCTAGATTTATAAGTTTATACGAATGAATGAGTGTGTAATTGTAATATGTGCAATAAATATAAGTATAGGATTGCGGTAAAAAGATATGTGTTAATTAAGATGAGCATTAGTAGAGTAGTTTGTTCTTAATTATTTAAAAGATTCCGTTGTGTGGAAATTAGAGAAAAGTGTATGAAATGTATATGTACAGTGCTTGTGTGAGTAAGTGAATAGAAAGTTGTAAACGCAAAGTATAAATAATCAAATTTTTTGTAGTGAGTTTAGAAGAAGGAAATAGTAAGAAGAAAGAGTGTATAAAGTAATGAGTGAGCAGAATGATGATTATAGTAGATAAAAGTAGTAAAAAAGTGTAGAGAAATGATAAGTAGAAAAAGTGCTAGTAAAAAAAGAGTGGAAGACCCTGAAGTAGTGTAAGAAGTTAAATCGTAGTAAAAGTGTTAGCGTAGTAATAGACAAGTGTGTGTAAGGGGTGAAAATTTCTATGTATGCGTTAAGTTGATTTCTGTGAAGTGTTAAGTGGTAAATAATTTTATGTGCAGCACATGAAAGATGTAATGTAAGTGTAGAAAAAGAGTAGAACGTTTCGTAGTGTATAATTGAATAAGAGCGTGAACAAGCAGTCATAGTAGAAAAATATTGTAGTAGTGAGGAGGTATTAGCCGTTTTAGTAGCGGTGGTTTGAAGTAGAGGTGTGAGAATGTATTATATATATATATATATATGAGTATTGTATAGTCGTTAAGTTTAATATAAAATTATTCTAATTGATCTGAATGTTGTTCAATCTTTATGCGTTGCCTCTGTAGAGATTGGTGTTGCTACACAAGTCTCGCACGCCCGATTGAGAAGAGGGGCTGAAAACAATTCATTTATGAACCGGTTTTTTTTTTAATTTAACTCTTCATTCTCTTCACTCACTGTAATATAATGTAACTTATCATTTTTCTCTTTTGTGTCTCTACAGATAAATACTTAAGGAGCTTCTTTACCATTTGATGGTAGATTGAAAGCGGAGCGGAGAGCAATTCATTTTCGAACCGGTAATATAATCTAACTTATCATTTTTCTCTTTTGTACTTTGTATTTGATTTCCACAAATTATTGGAATTTCGTTTGATGAATGAATTTGGTATATATTAGTTTGGTTTATGATTGAAATTTGTGTTGTTGAATAATTGGTGAATGCTTAATAATAGGCATAGTTGTGTCTTTTTTTTACTTTGTATTTGATTTCCACAAATTATTAAAATTTGGTTTGATGGATAAAGTTGGTATTAGTTTGATTGTGATGGAAATTTGTGTTGATGAATGGTTGGTGAATGCTTAATAATAAGCATGGGATAGGTAAAATTATGCAAAAGTCATGCCATTTTTTTTTAAAATCTCTTCGTAATTAATATTGTTTGATGTATGTGTATATGTCTAACAATATCTAATTTTTTTTATCAGGTCCGTGAATCACCTCTCTTGTTTCCCGCCTTCTTCCATTACTGTTCCTCTTTCCTCCTCTGTGCACAAGTAAGTAACTAAACCTTATTTTTTGTTTAATAAATGCAATTATGTATTTAAATATAAGTGCTAGTACATAATTTAGCTTCATTCCCTATTTGTTGATGCATTTCTTTTTAATTTATTTTTTGTTGCTCCCTTGCAGAGACATATCAGAAGTGGTATTGCTGCATCTCTCGCACAGAAGCCTACCTCTCAGGCACCAGTCTCCCCTGTCCATAAATCCTTAAAAAACAAGTACGTATTCTAACTCTCGATTCTTTGGTAATCTCTAAACCGGTTTGAACTTATACAGTGGAGAATTGAAAGCGTTGATTTGATGATCTGAATTGCAATTGGTTTTCAGTTAGCTAGTAAAGAATTGATTTATTTTAATTGTTGGTTGCTGCCATTGTTGGAATGTTTGTGGTTGTGATGACTTTGGTGAGTGCTGAATAATAAGCACGGGATGTGTACAATTATGCAAAGGTCATGCCAATTTTTTGTAGAAAAAGTATTCGTAATATTGTTTTAAACACCGGTTTCTGTTTAGAAGTGCAACAATTTCTTAAATTTAAAATGGTAGTTTATTTTGTGTTTGCAACCTTAGAGTTAGGCTAGACTAATTGACAATCATCCCAGTCATGCTCCATTAGGAAATAAACATGTGCAACTTAATACAGGCCATATTCTACAAAGGATCTAACTCACACCTGTGATCTGTTGCACATGTAGTATGGAGCGTGACTGGATGTATGGTGATAGAGGCGAACATTTTGACAAAATGCTGAAAGAGTTTTGCAAAGCTGCAGTGCAACACAAGGACAGGACAAAGGCGGAGAAAATTCCATGTCCTTGTGTTGATTGTGGTGTGGTTAGACATTATTCAAGCATCAACCTCGTACAACTCCATGTGAAGACCCGTGGTTTCATGCCACATTATACAAAATGGATTTTTCATGGAGAACGTGTTGAAGATAATGCTTCATCTTCCTACAGTCACGATCGGTGTAACTCAAGAACCGAGCAGACATTCGATACTACTAACGAGTCAGAACTCCCAAGCGCTTCCGGAGTCAATGTTGACAGTGAGTCGACTTATCATGATGAACAAATTGACGAGATGCTTGGTAACGTTGAGGATAACTTTGTCGACCGGCCGGATGAGTATCAAAGGTTGTTGGACGCATCCAAAACGGCGTTGTATCCTACTTGCACTAAGTACACGAAATTGACAGCTATATTGAATTTGTTCAACCTGAAGGGAAGATATGGATTGAGTGACAAAGGTTTCACGGCATTCCTCGAGCTGATTCATGATATGCTACCGGATGAGAACGGTCTCCCTACGACCACGTATGAGGCAAAGAAATGGGTGTGTCCAATGGGAGTAGAGTACAAAAAAATTCACGCGTGTCCAAACAACTGTGTGTGTACAGGGGTGAATACGAACATCTGGACAATTGCCCAAAATGTTCGTTGTCCCGGTATAAGCATAAAGATGGTGAGTACTCCTCCGTTCAGAAAAAAAGCCCTCCAGCAAAACTTGTTTGGTATTTGCCGATTATACCCAGATTCAAACGGTTGTTTGCGAATCCGAAAGATGCAAAGAACTTACGATGGCATGCGGAGGGTAGAAAGAGTGATGAGAAACTAAGACATCCAGCAGATGGGCCTCAGTGGAGAAACATCAATAGACGGTTCAAAGAACATTTCGGACATGAAGATAGGAATCTGAGGCTTGGGTTATGTACTGATGGAATGAACCCGTACGGCACATTGAGTAGTCAACACAGTACATGGCCTGTTCTGCTAGTGATCTACAATTTGCCCTCATGGTTGTGTATGAAACGAAAGTACATCATGTTATCGCTCCTGATATCTGGTCCCAAGCAGCCAGGTAATAGCATTGATGTGTACCTTGCCCCTCTGATCGACGATCTGAAGCTATTGTGGAATGAGGGGACCGTGGTATATGATGCTTATGCAAGAGAGAATTTCACGCTCAAGGCTTTGTTGTTCTGTACCGTCAATGACTTCCCTGCGTATGGGAACTTGTCCGGTTACACGGTTAAAGGAACATTTGCATGTCCCATATGCGAGGAAGACACTTGTTCGGACCGTTTAAAACATTGTGGGAAGAATGTTTATATGTGTCATCGACGTCTTCTCCCCGAAGATCACCCTTATCGAGTAACGAAGAGAAAGTTGTTCAATGGTCAAGCCGAAACTCGTGTGGCCCGTCTACCTCTGACCTCTGAGGAAGTGTACGAAAAGGTTAAGGACATTGTAAATGTATTTGGAAACACATCAAAACCGGCGAAAAACATTTGGAAAAAGTGTTCTATCTTTTGGGAACTACCTTATTGGCGTCATCTTTCTGTGAGGCACTGCTTAGACATCATGCACATTGTGAAGAACGTTGGTGAGGCAGTGAGTGGGACTTTACTCAATATACCCGGCAAAACAAAAGACGGATTGAAAATCAGAAAGGACATGCAAACCATGGGTATACGAAAGGAGTTACACCCACAAGAGAATGGGAAACGAATCTACCTACCTCCTGCATGCTACACGCTCTCAAAGGCTGAAAAGATTAGTTTCTGCAAATGTCTGTACTCGGTAAAAGTACCGTCTGGATACTCTTCAAACTGGAAGAACATTGTATCGATGAAGGATTTAAAACTTTTAGGCATGAAATCTCACGATTATCATGTACTGATGTTACATCTTCTTCCGGTCGCAATTCGAGGGATATTGCCATCTGATGTCAGAAATGCTTTAACTCGGTTATGTTTCTTTTTCAACGCTGTGTGCTCCAAGGCAATTGACGTAACCTCTCTAGATGATCTACAACGTGAAATTGTTATCACTTTATGTCAACTTGAGATGTATTCCCACCATCTTTCTTTGATATAATGGTACATCTAATTGTGCACATCGTTCGAGAGATACAGTTCTGCGGTCCGGTATACTTACGGTACATGTACCCTTTTGAACGGTACATGGGTATTCTGAAAAGTAGAATGAAGAATAGGTATCGACCAGAGGGGAGCATTGTTGAAGCAACAGTGACTGAGGAAGTCACGGAGTTTGTGACCGATTATTTGAGTGAGGCAGAGTCTATTGGTATCCCAAAACCACGACACTATGGCAGGTTTAAGGGTAAAGGTGTTATTGGTAGAAAGATCGTGCAAGTTTCGCGTTACTTATTCATCAAGCACATTTGTTTGTCTTACAACATCTTGAGGTTGTTGAACCTTATTTGGAAACCCATATGGTTGAGTTAAGGCATCAAAATCCTTTGAAAAACCACATTTGGCTGACAAAAGAACAAAACCGAGTTTTTATCCAATGGTTCAAAGATCATGTGTTGACATTAGCATCATCAGATCCAGAAGCTGTAAGCGAAGAGATCAGATGTTTGGCAATCGGACCTGAAACTAATATTACATCTTTTGAGGGGTATGATATTAGTGGGTATACATACTACACTGCACGCAAGATGCCCAAATCGATAAACCAGAATAGTGGGGTAAAAATTGAAGCTGCTGCCACTGAGTACCACAGCGGTAACCGATCTCAACCAGTTAGTAATTGGTATTATGGTGTCATCGAGGACATCTGGGAACTAGACTATGACATTGATTCCTTTCTGTTGTTCCGGTGCAAGTGGGTGGACAACCGACGCGGGTACCAAAATGATGGAGGGCTTACCATGGTTGATCTTTCACGGTTACACGGTTATAATGATGATCAATTTGTTCTGGGAAAGGATTGCGAGCAAGTGTGGTATGTTGAGGATCCGAAAGACTGCAGATGGTCTGTTGTTCTTCCAGGAAGAAGGCCGGTTGTAATGGAAAATGAAAATGAGGATAACGATGAAAATGGGACTGTAGAGGAAACATCCTTGTTTCCTACTGGATTACCGGATTCGATTGATGATACCGAAAACGATTTGCTCTACGCACGATCAGACCATGATGAGGGTGTTTGGGTAGAAAATATGAAATGATTTATGTTTTTGTACGTGTCAGGTAATGTTGTTAGTAGAATGTAGACTGTAATATCATCTTAACTGTTATTGTTATGCATCATAGTATTTATGTTATGAGTTTAACTGATGAAAATGCTTTATGATTTTTTTTGCAGTGGATGATCACCCTATGGATGACCCCATTGGACGGCTTATCTCGACTGGAGAACCTGAGCCACAGCGAATAGACCAAGTAAGCGGGTCACGAGAGGAGGAAAGAAGAAGAAGGACCAGTTAGCAGTACACGAGACTGAGGCTGGCCCTTCACAGCAGACCGAAGAGGAGTCGGTTGTGCCACCAGAGGCGAAGAAGCAGAAGAAGAGAGGTGCAACACGTGGGCTGAAGGCTAACAAGGGCCCTCCTACAAAACCGGTCGACTTCAATCAATTCAACCAGCCCCATGGAAATTGGAAGAATGACTTCACCGCTTACGGTAGCCATTTGGTGAAGTCATATTGCGACATAAACCACACCTGGAAGCAAGTGCCTCAATCATTGAAGGATACTATGTTTCAGCGTCTTCAGGTAAATCTCTACATTATTACTATGATCTTTTGTGAAATAATAGAACATTTATGTTTACTTTACTAACTGAATGATCATGTACGTAGTCTCGTTTCTCCGTGGATCCCGCACTTAAAAACGATGTGCTATCAGCGATGTCGAAACAGTTCCGGGACCACAAGAATAAGTTGGCTGACAAGTTCATCTACAAGATGCCTACTCCAGAAGATCCAGATGAGCCAGATCATGGTGGAGACGGTGTGAGACCACCATGGGAGGTTTACGAGGGCATAACAGAAGAGCAATGGCTACAATTTGTTGAGAGGCGTCACACACCGGAGTTCCAGGTGCACTTTATTGTCATACATACATAAATTAATCTTAATTTCTTATGTTTTTTTGTGTTCAATTTCACTTAACATGATCCCATTAATTTATGCAGGCTCTCGTGCGAAACAACAAGCAAATGCTAAGAAGAATCTGTACCCTCACCACTTAGGTGGAAAAAGTATTGCTCAAAGGGTACCAGAATGGGAGCAAAAGGGATATCTGCCCACGGATGGCTCATTGGATGCCAGTGGCAGAGAATGAAAGTGTGGGAGTTAAGCCACATTCCGAAGAACTCTACTCCCGAAAATCCTCAATATGATGAAGCCACGAGAGCAGTTATTGCTCAAATGGTAAGTGATATCATTTCATTTTCAGTCAAACTGTTCATTTCCTTGTATATGAACTTATGTTAAACTAATAACTGTATTTGTGTGTTATATTAGGGTGAATTAAGCTCTCAGCTCACCCAGGGCACCTGGACCTCACAGAGGAATGATGATCCTCTTACACGCGCTCTTGGTAAGAAGGATCATCCAGGTCGTGCCATTGGGTTTGGTGGGCACGTTGGTATCCGCCAGGCATTTGGCGCACCCGGGTCCAGAATCAGCCAGGGACAGTCGATTAGCTACGAGGAGCACCTGAGAGCGTTGCTGAGATGGAGCAGAGGATTACTCAGAACGTCGACGAGAGGATCGCTCAGGCTATCAAGGATTCAGCCACAGCAGCATGAAAGCCAAGAGGTTTCTCGACCACCAGTGATCAGTCACCCATTCAGCAGCAGAGTGCAACGGTAGTGAGAAGTAGTGTCCACTCGGCTGATCCGTTTCCCTATGCATCTCTACAGGTTAGACTAACATTTCAATTGAGTACATGACGATTATGATTTTTAACTTGATCACTAATATCATCATAGAAGAATTCTCAATTTTTATCTAAACAAGTTCCACATAACACTCAGGCACCCACTGAGTGCCATCTGTTTTTACAAATTGGAGTAGAAGAGGTCATGGTTGCATGGGGAAACTTTTCCCCTCTCGTCCAAGTGATATTGTGCACGGTGAACCACTCCGACATTACCATGCACGAGTGCTTCTAGACGAATTTGTTGCAGAGCATGCTGACGTCGGTTTACCGGTGCCGATCCCACAAAGACCTACCGTGCGTTCTGCACAAACTGCGACAGTGCAGTGGCCTGCACGATTGGTCAGACTCCCTGGGCAGGTATTACTCTTAACCGTTGCTATAAAACTATTGGTGTACCACCTTGCATCCATATACTTAATTAGACTAATATCATAGGATATGACCCCACCGAAGACTGATAAGGGCAAAGGAAAAAGAATTGCCACACCTGTGCAATCAAAGGCATCCACAAATTTTGTGCTTAGACCTGCTTTGGTGGAGAAGAGAATATTGGCCGGCTTGTCGACCAATATGCAGATTCTGCATTCCTCGTTGTTGGTGCTACCACCGGATAGTGATTCCCTCATTGTGGAAGATCCCGAGCGGATATTTCACTATATAGTTCAAGGAGAAGATATACATCGATTTGGGATGTATATGTCCGACTTCGAGGAGTGCTTCAGGAGGGATTGGTTGAATGTGTCGATTATCAAGTCGGCCGCCATGTGAGTGACTTCTACCTTTTATATTTTGAATCATTAATTGGTGATGAATTAGATGTTTGAATAAAAAGTTAATGACTAATGATATTGCCTCATAGGTGGGTGCATGATAAGGCGATCAATGTCTATGAAGATCAAAGATTTGGATTCCTGTGTCCTGCTATGTGCAGTGAAGTCCAGATGACAAGTGATCCGCAAAGCCTTATGCAATATATGACGAATGCCCTCTATGAATGTTCGAAAAGTCATTTATTATGCTGCCATATCATTCAGGGTATGATATTTGACTATTTCTCTTAGTATTATCTAAAACATATAGTTGTGTTAGTTGCTTAATGATTTCAACACATTGTGTAATTTGTGGACAGTCGACATTGGTCATTGCTTGTGCTGGTGATGGGGAAGCACCCACGAATCTTGCAATTTGACTCACTTGTACGGCTGCCAAGAGACCGAAGATCTCCACCGCAATACTGGGGTAATTATTTTGTTATCGTAAACAACAATTATTTTATAACATTAACTGTTTCATAATTGCTACTGATGCTTAAAACTATATATATTGCTGATGTATATAGTTCCATGAGAGCTGCATTAAGACTCCAGGGTATAACAATGAAGAGTAACATCCCTTGGAACACTGTCAAGGTACTCTATTAATTGATAAATTTGTGTGTGTGATAATGTTTAAACTTTATAACTGTCAATATGGTGTTTGTATAGTGTCCGGTGCAGCCTGGGGGGTCAGAATGTGGATACTATGTCATGAGATTCATGAGTGACATAGTAGGAGCGGCGACCTTTTACCAGAGCACTCGTTAGACATGGTAACATTCTTTGAAAGTTTCAGTTATGCTCTTTACATGTTGTTAGACTTGTACGTTTTAGATTAATGTTCATTTTTTTTCAAGGCTTACGAACAAGTGTTCAAAGATGGTCAGTATGATGATGCTCAAATTGTTGAGATGCTTGAGGAATGGTCGGAGTTCGTCTGCACAAGTTTAATGAATTGATGATCATGAAGATGTTTGCTAACTTTTTCGAGTATGTAAATATAACTCTGTACACTGTGGATGGTGTGGTTGTAATGGTAGATTTGAATTGTAATGGTGTTTTTATTTGTATTGAAAGTGTGAAAGTAAGTGTAATTGCATTGGTTTTGTTAACTCTCAAATGTGTGGTGCGTCGTTGGTATTAATTGGGAGCTTTTATAACTTTTTAAATGTGTGCTGGAGCTCCCTGTATGGATGAAGCATTATTACAGGTCTGATTGAATCAAATGTGGTGAATATATATATATATATAAGCTGGGATGGAAAAAAAACAAAAAAAAAATATACCTATCTCGGCGGTTCTTAGAGAACAACCGCCGAGATAGGCCCCTGGGATTGACCGTGTGTGAGATTGACCATGGGTCTATCTCGGCGGGTTGTTCTTCTAAAAACCGCCGAGATAGACTCATGGTCAATCTCACACACGGTCAATCCCAGGGGCCTATCTCGGCGGTTGTTCTCTAAGAAACCGCCGAGATAGGTACATCTAGTTCGGGACGTGCTCATTTCGGCGGTTTCACAACCGCCGAAATAGGCCCATTGGAACCGCCGAAATAGGCCTTTTTTCTACTAGTGTATATTAATTTCGTAATCAGCTAATCCACCAAATTTCAGTGAAAATAGAATTAATTTGAAGAAAAAGCAATACATATGAATAACTTTAAGCAAAAAGATTCTTGAGGTTGTCATCAGACTTGATTTCAAAAACTTCCACAAAAAATATCACCCAAAAGTTTAACATTTATTGGCTATAAAAGAAGCTTATTCAGCATAGCAAGAAAAACAATAAAAAACTAATGTGGCATTAAGCACATTTGGCATATTTTCCGGGAAACATCTCCACTTCCTCACACTTAAGAGGAGCAATGTCCTCTTTGTTCACAAAATAAAATCAAGAAAAAGACTTTCAAAATATGCCAGACTCATGAAGGAATTCATTCTAGACTTCACATATATTTAAACATTAAAAGCCTGTCAGGCTAAACACAAGCAATAAAGATTGAGAAACTGCAACTCCCCTGATATCTTTACATTAAGGAGGGTTCTCTTCCTAACACCTAAGCTTGAATAGTAGGGTAGAAGCATTCCTCACACTTGCGTCCAAGCAAGTGTTCAGCCTTGAAGAGATAGGAATACCAAAAAAATTGCACCTACACACACTTTGTAAAACACCAAATAACGCTAGAAGCATAGCATTAGTAGCACGGGCACCACCATAACTTCTGACTGAAATAAAACAAAAATAAACCTAGAAATAAATATAAACTAGAAAAAACATAAACTTTACCACTGGTTTGCCTCCCATCCAGCTGCTCATCTTTATTGTCATTGGCTAGACTCTCGCTTCGTTATCACGGATCAAAAATAAAAGTTGACAATGGTGTTAACGGGGATAAGAAGTGAACTGCAGTCAGTAATAAGCCACCTCGACATATAAAACAGGAAAGCAAGTGCTCCATAAAACATGGTGTTTGAGGATGTAGTGAAGGTAACGATCTTCTAGGTGATTATGGGGTGACAAAGCCTCTTCTTCCTCAAACTTGAGGATATAAACATCCTCATCTATATGGTAAGGCTCAAAGAGACTGTCATAATGGCATAATGGTGGTGGCTCGTCCCTCTCAAACTCAAGGATGTAAACATCCTCTTCGATGGGGTGAAGCTCTAGGAAGATTCCACACCGATGGTCAGTTGCATATGAGGGTGGAGAGGGAAGGTACTTTGAATCTTCATTAGGTCGCTCCTCCTTAAACTTAGAATAATCCTCCATAACACAACATTTGAAACCGTCAGAACCTTCAATTACTTTCGATACCAAATCTGCTTGAGAAGAAAGTGAACCAAGAGTTCCCTGGTGCAATGAAAATTGAGTCAACTGACTCATCTTCCCCTGCATCTTCTGAACATCCTGCTTTAGGCTTTGATCGATAACCGTTTGGTGCTCATATTGACTCTTTTAGGTGGCCACCAGCTTGTTTTATCATCTCCCGGAGCTTCGCATTATATAAGATAATGACTAGTTGCAAAGGAGAAAGTTGTTCCTGATAATGATTGTGCCCTTGCCGATATTTAAATTGTACCTCATTCAGCCTCATCTCCGCTATATCTGGATAAGCTTCAAATTCGTGGGGCCCCTCACACTGAGAGCAAAATGGATCAAAGAAACCTGAAGACACCTGATATTCAGCCCAAGCAGAAGTATGGTACATCGGCTCAAACATCATCTTTATTGCATCCATCAACCCGACCAACTCATGCGCCATTATTAAAATTAGATGGAAAACTAAAAAAATAAACTCAAATGTAAAAAGAAAATAAAATTGATTGCCATTCTAGCTCTTTGTGCTCGATGAAAAGTGTTATCAATCTCAAGATCAAGTATTGTGCATCCACCAGACACCTTCTACAGCTAAGAAGGGTAAACAAAAATCCAAAGTAAATAAAATACAACAAAAGAGAAATAAACTGTCAAAAATAGTGAAATAATTAAAACAAAATATAATAAAAATAAAAATAAAAATAAATAAAGCAAAACAAGTGACAATAAACTATTATATAAAACGAAATAACCAAAATAAGCTAAAAGTAAAAAATAAAAATCAAATCAAATAAACTAAAACAATAAAACAAAATATAATATAATATAATATAATAAACAACGAAATAAAATAAAATGAAATGAAATAATTGAAAACAAAATAAAGTAAAAAAATAGTTGACAACCAAGGCTAAGTACTAGACAAAGTCAAGTCCGCGGCAACGAAGCCATTTTACAAACAGGAAATATTGATATACTAAAAACTACGAAATTAATCTAAAAATTAATAAATCAAAAAGCATGTCAGTTTGCAAATAATCTCAATCACTACAGTATAGAAACAAAGCAACCAGGTATCGAATCCACAAAACATGAAGAAAATAAGCATAGCCTAAGAAAACTAGAAATTCAGGGGGTTGTATGTTGTTTCTACGGTTGAATTAACTAAAGTCAAATTAAAATAAGCAATCAATGAAACTAAATGATGAAGTTGATCAAATGAATTGAACTCCGGGTTTGGGTTGTTCTACATTGGATATAATTAGCAACTACTACAGTTTCCTATGAGGTATGGATTGGAAAATTCTTTAGACTCTCTTCAATACTAAATCCCAATAAAGAAGAGCTTGTGAGCCTCGGTTTTTGAACCGCTATCCTATGTTGATTCGGGTTGACTAGGATCTGATCGGGTTCTAGGTCCACTTATAACCTAAGTTTAATAACTAAGTCATATGACTATAATTATTAAATCCTAAATTAGCTCACTGGAACCTATTTAGAGTCGCCACCAAATTTTAACCTATGGTAAATTAGGAAAGGTTAGAGTTTGGGTTTGGGGGCTTGGTATTCAACTTTTCCGGGTTCAAATTACTTTCACTACCCTTATAAGTCGCTTTTCCTCTACTTATGTCACTTACGGCTTATCACGGAGTCGGTTTAACCTAAGTGCGTGAGTTTCTAATTTTTTTTTACATTATTTTACTGAAATTTAAAGTGGAAAATAAAATTAACCAAAGTAGGGTTTTTTAATACCCCGGACATAAAAATGGTGATTAAATTATTCTAATATGATTTTTAGAGGCCTAATGGTGCCTAGAAAGTGTTGGTAAAGAGAATAAAACCAAAAGAATAGAGAAAACGCTTAAAACGTGAAAAACGCAAAAACGTGCATTAAATGAGTATAGGAGATTTATGATCTCGTTAGGGTCCGAGATTGATTCCTAAGGCTTATTTAGGCCTAGATAATATACGGGAATAATTCCCGAAGAAAACGGATACAAATAATGGGTTAAGACGCTAATGAAGCTTTAAAGCACGTTTTTCGAGAAAACCCGAAAACGTGACTTTAAGTGGTCAAATGGACCCGTAAAAATTATAGTTGATTAAATAACTATAATTAAGTATTAATGGAAGCTTAAGAACCATTAAAAATAAAGAAACAAGAAAAATCCGAAAAAACGGGCCCGGTTAGTGAATAGTGCCAAACCGGGTAAAATAATGAGTGTTTTCTGTAAAAGACGAAAAACGCTCCAGCTCACACATATGGTGGGGGCCAGTTTTATTTAGTGAGTCAGCCCCCTCACTCACACACTAAGCTAGTAAGAAAGAAAAGAAAAAGAAAGGAAAAGAAAAGGTAAAAAGCAAAAAGGGATAAGTACTTCCCTCCCTCTCTCTCCTCCCATTTCCTTTCTTCTTCCTTCTCCCCCCTTCTCCACTGTTTTTCTTCCTCTCTCTCTGTGCTGAACGGAAATGAAGCCCCATCCATGGCTTCCTCCCCTTCTTCTTCTTGCCCAAGCTTCATCCATGCTCCGAATTAAAAAATAATTACATATTTGAAATCCTCTCATCAAGCACTATCATCCTCTCTTTTCGAAATCTCAAATGGAAGAGTTTGACCTCCATGGATTTTGGGCATTTGAAGAGTAACTACACCATTTTGGAGCTTGGAGTCTCCTCTTTCAAACAAGGTAAAAATTTCCAAGAGAAAAGCTCATTTTCTCTATTCTCTTGTGTTGGCCGATTTTTCCCTTCCTTAACACCTTGTTTCTTCTTTGTTAGATCCATTCAAACCTCCAATGGTGGGTTGGAGCTCTTCTTTGATACATGGCAAACCAATTCTAGGATTTCCAATGGTAATGTCCCATTTTATGCCTTAAGCCTCTTCTTGAATTCATGAATGATTTTCACAACTAGGAGAACTAATTAGTACTCATTATGTCCATTCGTACATTGGTATAAGAATTGGGCAAGAGATTTTCCTTGACCGGTTTTTGGAGTGAAGAGAAGGAGGAGAAGAGGAGAAGTGTATTAAAAAGGAAACTTAAGAGAATTCAAGGTAAGAACCCCACCCTAATGTATATTCTATATGTATTAGAAATTTGGGATGGGTTAATAAATGAATGAACCCCATGAGTTGTGGTAGTAATGTGCTTGTATGGTAATTAATGCAAGTGAGAAAGAATTTGTGAAATTACTGCTTGATTTAAGGGCTAATGCCAAGTGTTTAAGTTATGCTTTATGGTTGCTTGTGAGATTTGATGAGTATTGATGGATTTATGTGTGCTGGTGGAACCCTTGTGGGTTTGGTTAGTTTTAGGATGCATTTTGTGAAAATATGAGCTATTGGGCAATGTAGAAAAGTAGCCGGGCTATGACGAAATTCCGGTAGCAATCTAAGTGATTTAAGTGATGTTTTGAGTGAAGAATAACCTAGGGTTAGCTAGGTATGGATGGAGATTTATTTGAGTTAGTAAACCAGCTTGGGAATGCTTGTTTAAAGATAGGAGATTTGTGCAAAAATCTGTAACAAAAGGAGTGGTTCAAGTGCCTTGAGAGTTTTAGAAAAGAATGAGGATTTAAGGCTTTAAGAGTGAGGCATGAACTTTGGTACTAGAAGTGCATTATCTTGGAAGATGTGGAATGGTAAAAATGGAAGAGAACAAAGTGCAAAGTGTTGAGGAGAAGCTAGAAATGCACAAGTTTGCCTTAGTGCAAAATGAGAATGGAAAATTTGTGAATTTGAGCAAGAATTTGAGTAAGGATTAAACCTATGATTTGAAGAGGTTTAGAGCATGTTTTAAGGTGTTTAAACATGTAGGAAACTTGTGGAAAGATTAGGGAATGATTAGAGGTGAATTAGGGGTTGAAAACTGGTGAAAAACTAGGAATTTTGACAGTTCCAGGGGTGGTCCGGGTTTGCAAATCGGTACACAAACCCGGACCACATCAAAAATTAGGCAGAAAGGCATCCCACGGGTTGGTCCGGGTTGTAAACCCGGACATAAACCCGGACCACATGTAAAAATGGCCAGAAACTTAATTTCGTGTTTGGTCCGGGTTTGTAACCCCGGACATAAACCCGGACCACTATAAAAATTCAACAGAAATTTAATTTCGTGTTTGGTCCGGGTTTGTAACCCTTGGATGTATAAACAAGTTTGAGAAGTGAGTGAGAAGTAAGAACTCAAGTTAACAAGATTAAAGATGGGCTAAATGGGATAATGGGGTAAGTACGGGAGTAGTATTTATTTACATTCTATAAACACCCTAATGTTAATAGAAACATTTGAATGTTATCAGTGGAACAAGTGTGAACCAAGGAACTCGAGGTCACACGGTAAAGCTAACCCCGGTGAATGGTATGATTTTCTCATGCCCCGTATGCTAACCGTGCTACGTTGATTTGTGTGTTTGTGTGCCGGCTTAATCAAGATAAAAGCATGAAAATGAATTATTGCATTTGATATGTATGTCTTGATGTGTAATGTATGCACTAACACACTTGAATGCCGGTGTGGTCTAACTTAGCGTTTAGACCGACTCATAGCTGAGTAACGATTGGCTAGAGACTCATCGATCAGGTCGTTTTGTAAAATAATGAAAACATGCAAACACACAAGCTATCGATTAAAGTATAACGATAACGCAAACATATGAACTCACTAGAATGTGAGGAAGTTGTACGGGTTGAGTAAACACCCGATAACGGTTAGAAAACCAAACTGAAACAATCCATGAAATAAATGAATGTGGAAAGGTAAATGAACCTCCATCTAGAGGATTGAAGATAGTTCAAAGATGTGAACTTGTGAGAAGAATAAAAGAGACATAAGGGACCATTTAACTCCCTTAAGATACGGTCGGCCTCCTATACGAGGATTCGACCCGGTATGAGAAAATAACCGAAAGTATAAGTGTACGGATGTTTGGGGCAACCCTTAAACTTAAGAATACCCAAACTTAAGAAATGTTCCCAATGTCATTAGAAACATCGAGAGTGATGCTTCTAGACAAAAGTACATAATTATATTATAACTCCGAGAGAGGAGTGTATGGGAATGTGAGAAGTCCGAGAGTAGTCGGACCTATGTGAAAGAGGTAGAACTAAGAGAGAGTTCCGGGAGCTAGTTGAACCTTCCCACCATGCTAGACCCAGAGTGGGGTCGAAACCGGGGAAGTAAGACTATCCTCGAAAGCCATGTGTTTTGGCTTAAGAATGCATTGAGAGTAAACGATTGTGAAGTACGTAGGAGACCTGTAGTGTCTCGAGAAACTATGAAAGCTTTAGTATGTAACCCAAGAGAATGGGCGAGAAAGAGTATAAGTAACCCAAGAGAGCGGGTGAGGTATTGAATAAGAAACTAAGGCCGAGAGAGGTAGAAACCCTCAAGCCTAAGGGTAAGCTATTATGAACTAACAACCTTGTTATGTTGGTTAGGGATATGCCATGATTGATTGTCGAATCCTTGTGTAGTGTACATATTTAATGTATTACTATATGCATGTTGATTGAATTAAAATGAATTCCATGCTCTCGACAAAAGTAGTTGGCGTACCCCGTTAGCACGCGGGGTATGCGAATTTCATATGCAGCAATATGCTGATCCCCTAGGGGCATCATTTTTATTTTTAGGTACACCGAAGATTATTCCGTTCGAGAGTAGGACGGGGACAGTGGTTAGCATGGGTAGTTAGACTTTAATTACTTATGTATTTGCATAAGGTGTAAGACTGAAAGTGTTATCGGCATCCGTATGTTGTAGACTCGGTATAGTATGGAACTAAATGGAGAATTGTACTGTATGAGACTCGGTTAGGAATGGATGCGGAATGTATTAGTATTGAGTACTTGGTTATTCTGTTCCATCAGACCGTTACTGTATTTGAGATAGGCCTGGTTAGCCATATGGGTGGCTACCGGCATTGTACCGCCCTCCGTTGTATTTAGAATTCCGCTGCGAGATTATTGGTAAATGTGACAGTTTAAGAGGTAAATATGAGTTTAGCGGATGGGGTGTTACAAAAATGGTATCAGAGCGAAGTATTGCTCTGATGACTAGAAATACCGAGCTTAGGAAATACCGAGTTAGGAATTAGAGACTTAGGGCTAAGGGTTGAGTGATAACGTGAGAGGTACACTAGATAGGAACTTCCAGTATGATCTGGATACCTACAATATCAAACCCGCCCTCCACAACCCCCCGTATTAAAAGCTCGGGAAAGAACGCCAGAGAGGCGGGGAAACCCGATCTGGCAGTTGTAAAATATAACTCTATAAGAACCAGAACCTGTCATATGGTAGATTCTGAAGACCGGAAACCCGAAGACGGTTCAACAACAATAACCGCACTTAATGGCGGGAGATCGAGACATCCTATTCAATGGAGACCGGAATCTGCGGCAGCATGGGGCAACGTGCTTAGCAGTCGTGAGAGCCCGGCTGGCCGAGCAGCAGCAAGAAGGCAAGCACCAGCCGTGCAACGAGGCGGAAATGATGAAGTAACGAAAACCGGGACACGTCTACGGACCGCCATAGTTAAATAATACCACCAACGGTATCCTAACGACTAAGGGTCTAGTCAAGTGTAGGTACACCCTCCCTACCACACCCAAAAAGGTTACAATACCTAACCGGCATAGCTTAGACAGCTACGAGCACTTCTACGGGATATACCCGAATAGGACTACTGAAGTAGTGCCTAGACAACTTAAACCACAGTAATTGTGAGGGAACGAGCACCAAGAAACGACCCTGAACTGGGTAAATGAGGGTCTCCGAGAGTGGGGAAGCACCGAGATCGATGATAGTCATGTCAAGATGAACAATAAGCAGCTCTGAATAGTAGTTATCCAACTAAAGGATCAAAGGAAGAGCCAACAAGGCTATAGAATACAAATGGAAATAATACCGTGACCGGTATAAGTTGACCCAAAAACCACCTGTACCACGCACTTGCCACGGCAAGTGCAGTAATAACGAGATTATTCAGAGGAACATAACAAGCGACGAGTGCTTAGCAAAGTACCAAGATGGCGAATGAAGCCAATATAGCAATACAAACCCTAAGAATTTTGAAACAAAACCTTGGAAAGGCCTAACGGCCTGACCACTGTATTAAAGGATATACCGGTCAGCGGGAAGCTAGACTTGGTAAGAACCGACCGGCATCGAAATGCCATAAAGATTATACTTTCAAAACTCAAATTTTTCTTTCAAAATTCAAAATTTTTCCAAGACCCCCAAATTTTAAAACCCAAACCAGAGAAGTTACAGTAAACCATCACAAAACGATATAAGAGGAGTTGGCAACAGAATACTTCACCTAGACGTGTGACCGACACTACAAGTGTACAAAGATGAGACGTGGGACGACCGCACTCCGAAGGAGCTTGCGGGCCTGACAGACCAGTTATGAGTTAGTTGGGTAAGTGGTAACGTATCAATATGATACCCCATGTATGTATACAAGTAGAGTACGAAACACGGGAAGTAGTCGGCTCCATACTACGGATGAAAGAGCCAATTCATACCAGAATAACTGACTACCACGAATGATCAAGGAGAAGAACCCAGTAAGATGACGGACCTAAGGATGTAGCGTTAAGAAGTGCGGAAAGAACATAATATTAAGTATAGACATTGGATATGTCTCAAAAATCACGAAGGAAACAAATGGTAACTGGAATGAATACCCAGCGTAAACAATACGTCGAATGCCTGAAATGAACATGTCAATGTTCGATAACGGGATAGAATTCTGGAACAATCACCACGGCTACGGGAAGATAAATACCCCACTGTAGGGAATATCAAACCCGGCCAACAATGTAAGAAGGTAGTATCCATAGTCTACCCAAGAACGGGAGACATTACAACCCTAAACGGGACAGTTCGATATGCATAACCGCAAGGCGGAGTAAGAAACTAAACATACCCCAAAGTACGAGCCAAATGTATTGGCGCTACATAGCAACACCTAGGAGTAAATCTTTAAGGGTGTCTAAGTCAACGACGGTTGAACGAAGCATCGTGATATGAACACAAGAGCTAAAACGAAAATTTGGTTCTAAACACCGCAAGGGATCCCACTAAACAGGGAACACCCTAAATCGCCAAAGGGCATAGATTAATATCAAGATACTTAAAGGGCCTTCCATGTACGGAAGCGTGAGGAAACAACCATATCAAAGAGCCCAGTAATACCTCCAAACCATTTAATGGTATACGGAGAAGAAGAAACTTGTATAAGCAGCCGCAAAGAGCATGGCTCGAGGCAATGTGGCTTGTAAGCCGGAAAACCAACTACAATTGTAAATCCCAACGTTGCAAATCTATGCATAAAGGCATAAGGATTAGGACTAGTTTTCTATAAGTCCCTTGGGTTCGATACTCTTGGTCGTAATATATTTACTCTATACTCCGACCGGGTTTTATTTGCTACCTGTAGTAGAGTTGTAGGTTTAGTTATTTATTTTATCATTTTGTATATAGTTTATTCCTACAATTTTCTAGTTAGCAGGACCCTCTGGAGAAAGGCTACCACCTAAGAATATAATGTGAAACCGCTAAAGCGGTGTAGTGAAACTTGAGCATATGTTTATTGCCAATGAGCGATTGAACAAAAATAATATATAGAAAGGCTTTGATAGCAGTGATCGAAAACCGAAGAGTAGTCGGTAAGAAGCTAACACAATATGTGTACTATGTGAACCATAGAATGAAAGATGCGCGACGAGCGCAGAGAGTTTAGAGTAACGTATTTTATTGAGCCAAGTGAATGGCAGGCCATAGTATGAGTGGCGGGAATACATGAGCAGAAGCTAAGGTAGTAGCGGATGCCATGTAAAGGAATGTTGTTTAACGAGTAAGACCATGGTACGCAGCAAACGACCATTGTAAGAGTATAGTCAGATAATGATATATAGAACAAGAAGATTTATGAATCTACTTATCGGAGATGAAAGCAAAGTGATGCTAGATAAATGGAGCAGTAAAATCTGCAGCCTATGCCATGCGACGGAAGATCTCATAGAGAAGGCAGTGCTCATTCCTATTACAACTGCATAAGGAACTGAAGGTTATCCCAAGAGGATCAGTTGATAACAGAAGTAATAAACCTTGGGTCAAGAGTAGCCCTTGGACAAATAATCAGCCGCGCTACATACGGAAGAGTTGCAAACATGCCAACGAACATGGCACAAGCCTGTTGAGCGAAAACCTAGAGACACAACCATGCGGCCGTTGGCCAAAGACGCATAAAGAACGTGGGCTCATAACCCACAGATCCCAGGACCGATGCATAGTGAACGCAAGGTCGTATGAACGAAAGAATTCTTGTATAGAAACAGGTAGGCGAACGTAATTCAGAAGCCACTATTAATCGAAGAAGCACTACATACTAAGTAGTAGCTTGACCTCAACTGATAGCAAGTCGGAAAAAGTAAGTGAATAATCACGAAGGTATACAGTAGTATACGAAATAGATTTCCAGAGAACTGGATAGAAAAATCTATAAGTCATCGAATTCGCATATGGTAAGAGATACCACACGACGATGAAGAAACCTTATTCCCAAGATAAAAGGATAAAAGGTGATGTGTAACACATTAAGAGTAACAAAAAGAGCGAATCAAGCTCTAATTTATCAGGTCACGCAGTAGAAGCTAGTGGCCCGTAATTCAAGGTTAAGTATACCAGGCAAATGCGAGTAAATGACTAATCATAAATGCCTTGAAGCTGTAGAGGCCAGAACTGAACCCGATTATGAGTCAAATAACCACATCGAAGTTAAACACTTCATGATGCCCGAATTAGTGAACCAATGTTCAATGATAACGTGTGGTTGATTACGCGGGCGTAATCCCTTTTTAAGGGGGGTAGGGCGAGAAACCGCTTAGAGTATGTTTTACGCATAGGTGCGTAAACTACTATGTATATAGCATAAAAGAAATTGTTTTGATGATTAGAACTTATGTTACATAAACATATGTACCCATTCATTGTGTAATTATGGTTATTGCGCATGAGAGATGCGAGTAACACGTATATAATATTTAAGAAAAGAGGAGTAGAGAAACTCCTAGGGAATGAGAATCCCTATAGTATATGTCTATTGAGATTAGACATGAGATGTGATGAGTATGAATCGGTATGAAACCGATGTGTAACCTAGTAGGAAGAGAGTTTCCTAGGTGATTTTAAGTGAGAATGATTGATGGAGTGAGTTCCATCCCTTGGAGTTGTGTGATGTATGTTTTATTGAGCAACAATTTGACTAAATGAGACCATAAGTATTGAATACCCAGGTAAAGTAAATTGAGAATAATGGATGACTTAAGTCTCATAACTAATAGATAAATGGAAACGAATGTTTCATGAATATGACTAGAAAGAGTAAAAGATGGAAAACGAAAATGTTTGACTATCTGATTGTTTGAAACGGACGTGGGAGGTGGAACTTGATCTGCTAGCGATCAAGGGAAACCGGACACAAATTGGGGTGGAAGGATAGTTCAACACTGATGCTGATCACATCAGGGTTGGATGAGTCTTGAAGCTCCCTATAAGTGGTCACAAGTAATCACGCTAAGAAAAGATACAGCTACCATAAATCGGACTTGGAGTTGTGTGTTGTTTTCTAAAAGAATTTTCAAACAGAATTTGAAAAAGAATTTTCCTTCGAGTATTAAGGCGAAAATTAGTTTTGAAACCATTGCACCGTACTTGCGGCGGTCCTAGGTGGCCGGTTGGAGCGGTTACCCTAAGTAATGTCCTGCGTTGAGAGAGTCAACCAGAGTGCCTGAGGATATCTATATGTGCAACGTTTTGATCAAAATCGAAGGGACCGTGGGCCAGAGAGAGTAAGTGCCCATTTTCATGAAACGGCCGTGAACCAGAAAGCGTAAGTGTTCAACGTGACCGGTACCTTAGGGATCGGTAGTGTATTACTCAATATGGATTCGAGGACTGTAGTGTCTTCTTGTCTTCGGACCGATTCCATGGAGAGAATACAAAAGAGTATTTTAGATTGCTATACATGTTGTGATATGTTGTAGTATGTGTAGCGTGTATAGAGACAGACCTATGAGTCTGTAAGGTCGTATAGAGATTACGACCTTGGCATAGAGTACCTATGTGAGCAACGATATTAGATTCACCAACTTTGAGGGCAAAGTTCTTTAAGGGAGGTAGATTTTAATACCCAGGACTTAAAAATGGTGATTAAATTATTCTAATATGATTTTTAGAGGCCTAATGGTGCCTAGAGAGCGTTGGTAAAGAGAATAAAACCAAAAGAAAAGAGAAAACACTTCAAACGCGAAAAACGCGCAATAAATGAGTATAGAGATTTATGATCTCGTTAGGCTCCGAGATGGATTCCTAAGGATTATTTAGGCCTAGATAATATACGGGAATAATTCCCAAAGAAAACGGATCCAAATAATGTGTTAAAACGCTAATGAAGCTTTAAAGCACGTTCTTCGAGAAAACCCGAAAACGTGACTTTAAGTGGTCAAATGGACCCGTAAAAATTATAGCTGACTAAATAACTATAATTAAGTATTAATGGAAGCTTACGAACCATTAAAAATAAAGAAATGAGAAAAATCCGAAAAACGGGCCCGGTTAGTGAATAGTGCCAAACCGGGTAAAATAATGAGCGTTTTCTGTAAAAGACGAAAAACGCTCCAGCTCACACATATAGTGGGGGCGGTTTTATTTAGTGAGTCAGCCCCCTCACTCACACACTAAGCTAGTAAGAAAGAAAAGAAAAAGAAAGGAAAAGAAAAAGTAAAAAGCAAAAAGGGATAAGTACTTCCCTCCCTCTCCCTCCTCCCATTTCCTTTCTTCTTCCTTCTTCCCCCTTCTCCACCGATTTTCTTCCTCTCTCTCTGTGCTCAACGGAAATGAAGCCCCATCCATGGCTTCCTCCCCTTCTTCTTCTTGCCCAAGCTTCATCCATGCTCCGAATTCAAAAATAATTACATATTTGAACTCCTCTCATCAAGCCCTATCATCCTCTCTTTTTGAAATCTCAAATGGAGGAGTTTGACCTCCATGGGTTTTGGGCATTTGAAGAGTAAACTACACCATTTTGGAGCTTGGAGTCTCCTCTTTCAAACAAGGTAAAAAGTTCCAAGAGAAAAGCTCATTTTCTCCATTCTCTTGTGTTGGCCGATTTTGCCCTTCCTAAACACCTTGTTTCTTTCTTTGTTGAGCATCCATTCAAACCTTCAATGGTGGGTTGGAGCTCCTTCTTTGATACATGGCAAACCAATTCTAGGGTTTCCAAAGGTAATGTCCCATTTTATGCCTTAAGCCTCTTCTTGAATTCATGAATGATTTTCACAAACTAAGAGAACTAATTAGTACTCATTATGTCCATTGGTACATTGGTCTAAAGAATTGGGCAAGAGATTTGCCTTGACCGGTTTTGGAGTGAAGAGAAGAAGAGAAGAGGAGAAGTGTATTAAAAAGGAAACTTAAGAGAACTCAAGGTAAGAAACCCACCCTAATGTATATTCTATATGTATTAGAATTTGGGATGGGTTAATAAAATAATGAACCCCAAATGAGTTGTGGTAGTAATGTGCTTGTATGGTATTAATGCAAGTGAGAAAGAATTTGTGAAATTAATGCTTGATTTAAGGGCCTAAGTGCCAAGTGTTTAAGTTATTGCTTTATATGGTGCTTGATGATATTTGATGAGTATTGATGGATTTATGTGTGCTGGTAGAACCCTTGTGGGTTTGGTTAGTTTTAGGATGAATTTTGTGAAAATATGAGCTTTTGGGCAATGTAGAAAAGTAGCCGGGCTATGGCGAAATTCCGGTAGAAATCTAAGTGATTTAAGTGATGTTTTGAGTGAAGAATAACCTAGGGTTAGCTAGGTATGGATGGAGATTGATTTGAGTTAGTAAACCACCTTGGGAATACTTGTTTAAAGATAGGAGATTTGTGCAAAAATCTGTAGCAAAAGGAGTGGTTTAAGTGCCTTGGGAGTTTTAGAAAAGAATGAGGGTTTAAGGCTTTAAGAGTGAGGCATGAACTTTGGTACTAGAAGTGCATTATCTGGGAAGATGTGGAATGGTCAAAATGGAAGAAAACAAAGTGCCAAGTATTGAGGAGATGCTAGAAATGCACAAGTGTGCATTAGTGCAAAATGAGAATGGAAAATTTATGAATTTGAGCAAGAATTTGAGTAAAGATTAAACCTATGATTTGAAGAGGTTTAGAGCATGTTTTAAGGTGTTTAAACATGTAGGAAACTTGTGGAAAGATTAGGGAATGATTAGAGGTGAATTAGGGGTAGAAAACTGGTGAAAACTGTGAATTTTGACAGTTCCATGGGTGGTCCGGGTTTGCAAATCGGTACACAAACCCGGACCACATCAAAAATTAGGCAAAAAGGCATCCCAGAGGTTGGTCCGGGTTTGTAAACCCGGACATAAACCCGGACCACATGTAAAAATGGCCAGAAACTTAATTCCGTGTTTGGTCCAGGTTTGTAACCCCGGACATAAACCCGGACCACTATAAAAATTCAACAGAAAGTGCTTTAAAGTGTCCTGATGATGGGGAAGTGGTTGGGGATGGTTTTAGATGATGTTTAGGACTTGTTTGGTGACCTATAAAGGTCCTTGGATGTATAAACAAGTTTGAGAAGTGAATGAGAAGTAAGAACTCAAGTTAACAAGATTAAAGATGAGCTAAATGGGATAATGGGGTAAGTACGGGAATAGTATTTATTTACATACTATAAACACCATAATGTTAATAGACATTTGAATGTTATCAGTGGAACAAGTGTGAACCAAGGAACGTGAGGTCACACGGTAAAGCTAACCCCGGTGAAAGGTATGATTTTCTCATGCCCCGTATGCTAACCGTGCTACGTTGATTTGTGTGTTTGTGTGCCGGCTTAATCAAGATAAAAGCATGAAAATGAATTATTGCATTTGATATGTATGTCTTGATGTGTAATGTATGCACTAACATACTTGAATGCCGGTGTGGTCTAACTTAGCGTTTAGACCGACTCATAGCTGAGTAACGTTTGGCCAGAGACTCATAGATTGGGTCGTTTCATAAAAAAAATGAAAACGTGCAAACACACAAGCTATCGATTAAAGTATAACGATAACTCAAACATATGAACTCACTAGAATGTGATGAAGTTGTACGGGTTGAGTAAACACCCGATAAAGGTTAGAAAACCAAACTGAAACAATCCACGAAATAAATGAATGTGGAAAGGTAAATGAACCTCCATCTAGAGGATTGAAGATAGTTCAAAGATGTGAACTTGTGAGAAGGGTAAAAGAGACATAAGGGACCATTTAACTCCCTTAAGATACGGTCGAGCTCCTATACGAGGATTCGACCCAGTATGAGAAAATAACCAAAAGTATAAGTATACGGAAGTTTGGGGCAACCCTTAAACTTAAGAATACCCAAACTTAAGAAATGTTCCCAATGTCATTAGAAACATCGAGAGTGATGCTTCTAGACAAAAGTACATAATTATATTATAACTCCGAGAGAGGAGTGTATGGGAATGTGAGAAGTCAAGAGTAGTCGGACCTATGTGAAAGAGGTGGGAACTAAGAGAGAGTTCCGGGAGCTAGTTGAACCTTCCCACCATGCTAGACCCAGAGTGGGGTCAAAACCAGGGAAGTAAGACTATGCTCGAAAGCCATGTGTTTTGGCTTAAGAATGCATTGAGACTAAACGATTGTGAAGTACGTAGGAGACCTGTAGTGTCTCGAGAAACTACGAAAGCTTTAGTATAAGTAATCCAAGAGAGTGGGTGAGAAAGAGTATAAGTAACCCAAGAGAGTGGGTGAGGTATTGAATAAGAAACTAAGGCCGAGAGAGGTAGAAACCCTCAAGCCTAAGGGTAAGCTATTATGAACTAACAACCTTGTTATGTTGGTTAGGGATCGTATCCCATGATTGATTGTCGAATCCTTGTGTAGTGTACATATTTAATGTATTACTATATGCATGTTGATTGAATTAAAATGAATTCCATGCCCTCGACAAAAATAGTCGGCGTACCCCGGTTAGCACGCGGGGTATGCGAATTTCATATGCAGCAATATGCTGAGCCCCTAGGGGCATCGTTTTTATTTTCAGGTACACCGAAGATGATTCCGTTCGTGAGTAGGACGGGGACGGTGGTTAGCATGGGTAGTTAGACTTTAATTACTTATGTATTTGCATGAGGTGTAAGACCGAAAGTGTTATCGGCATCCGTATGTTGTAGACTCGGTATAATGTGGAACTGAATGGAGAATTGTACTGTATGAGACTCGGTTAGAAATGAATGAGGAATGTATTAGTATTGAGTACTCGGTTATTCTGGTCCATCAGACCGTTACTGTATTTGAGATAGGCCTGGTTAGCCATATGGGTGGCTAACGGCATTGTACCGCCCTCCGTTGTATTTAGAATTCCGCTGCGAGATTATTGGTAAATGTGACAGTTTAAGAGGTAAATATGAGTTTAGCGGATGGGGTGTTACAATTTTGAAGGCCGGATTAGGTCAATTTTTAGTTCTGTTCGTGGCCACGAACTTAATGTCCAAACCTACGCACACTAATTAAGCTAATTGTACTAAAAAGTCGAAGCAAAAAAATAAAATTTGAAAAGTTTGGAACCATGGACAAGGATCCATGGGCCTAGAAATATATTGAAAAAATCTTAAAAAAGATTGACAATCAATATCCCGCCACCATTCGAAGGTGTCCGAGCTTACGGACAGGCGTCCTCGACCCCGGACATGGCGTACGTGGGTACGGGCGTGGGTGCGAACCGCCCTTAGACGGTGGCGTTCGGGTGATTCACGGTGGTTTTTGGCTCAACTTTTATGGGTCTGTATCCTGAAAGATTCTAAACATGTTAGCACTTGAAATAATTCAATTTGACTACGAATTAATGCTAAAACTTAATTAACAAGTTAATGACCAGAAACGCAAACAAACAACAATTCGAGAGCCAGGAAAGGTCGGTTTGATCCCAAATTTTAACAGAGAGCGAGTTAAGTCAGGAAGAGTTAGAAAATTAGTTTTCTAACCTGTCTTTACCTTCGGGATTGTAGGGTTCCTTAACGTCAGGATTTTTCGGAAGCTTCGTTGGTAGTGGACTCGAAAAGATTTTGACCTGAGCATTTGACTCCTTGTTATTGTTGACGTTCTTCACGTTTTGGTGGTGTTTTGTGGGTTTTTGATAATGAATTTGATAATAGGTGTTGGAAAACTCGTTTTTGTGGTGATTTTAGTGGAATTTTGGTTTTGAATCGGGGCACGGAAGTTCAAAATTCGGGAAAGAGTAAACGGATGAGTGCTCTGGTTGTTTTGGGTTCTTGGTGATCTGATTTGTCAAGAGAAAAGATCACTTATATAGACAACACTAAAGATAGAGTAAACTCGATAAAAGACCGAAGTTTACCGAGATTTGGTCTGATGACTTCCGGAAAGAATCTGACTATGAAATTTTACTAGCATGTAAAGGAATATATTTATGATTTTTACAAAGAAAAATTGAATTTTTGGATGATGAAATATTTTTAAATTCAATTTTTTCATCAGATTTGTTCAAAAAGTAGTAGGAAATTATTTGAAATTCAAAATTTTGAAATTTCAAAGCCATTATGTTCTAAATGTCATCCTTTGTCATGTGTTAAAATTTCAAAGAATTTCGAGTTTAGTTGAGTAATTTTTTAAGGAGATAAAAAGCTTACGAGATAACTCAAAAGTCCTAAAAATTACAAAAATACCTATCGTGATCACTAAGTTGTCACCTTTGTCCTAGGACGTGCTAATCAACCGGGATCCTATGACTCTTTGATCAAATTAATCTTTACAGCACTTGTGTCAAAGTACTCTTTTCTGGGGGTCAAAATTTTGGGTATAACAGATCCCACCTATCATGACATGTTTGTTCTAATCTAGAATCAAACAAAGAATATATAGGCAGATTAAGAGTGAAGAATTACTAGCAACTGCAGAGGAAATATCATCTATCTGACTGATTTTCCATAGATTTTCCCAGATTAACTCAACCTTTTTTATTTTCACTGATCAGATCAAAATAAGATTCGCAAAACAACTCTAAAAACTCATGATATTATTAGAGAACATGAATGTATTATAATCCAGAAACAATCAAAACTATTCTCACATCCAAATTGCAGAGTAATCTAACTAAATCATATCCAGTTACAAAAAAACCCTCCCCTAGAGCAACACCTATCTAGCCAACATATTCACAAAATAGACAAAGAAAAGAGATTGATAAATCATCTGGAATAGAAGACTCCTAAATTCGCTCCGCTGTTCAGATCTGAAGTTTGTTGGGCTAGAGGTTGAAGATGGTGTGTGGTGATGACCGATGGTGATGGATGAAGGTGATGCATGGCGTGAGAGCCTGGTTTGAGGCATCAGGTGTGATTGGTAATGTTCCCTCAACGCTATGTGACTTTTTATATCAAAAATAGGCATTTTTAACTCTTAAAAACGTATATTTTTGAATTTTGTACGCGGTGTCCGAACTTGGAAGTTCGGACGCGTGTTAGGACACATTTTCAGGAAGTTTTGCCCTCTGTCCGAACATGCACGTTCTGACGTATGTTTAGACATGTTAGTATCCTGGCGATCGAAACTTGTTTTGGGCCTAGATTCTTCATTTGCACTTCATTTTTGCTCCCCGTTTGGTGCGTTGCGAAGCTTGTGAAGTGAAGAATGAAATTCCATGGCTTTTAACTTCATTTAACACATAAAATGCATCAATTCATATCTAAACACAAATCATAGGAAAAACACATGATAAGTGAGAAATATTGGCCAAACCACTACGAATAATAGACAAAGTTAACCCTTCAAAGTCTCTATATTTCACACTTATCATACTGCTAATACCATCCCCAGAAATACCCTCCACTTTCTTCCCTTTTTTCTTCTCATCTTCCTCCTCCTTTCTCATCAGAAACTCCTCAAAAGAACTGTCATCATCCATAGCACTAAGCTTTCTCTTCTTAATTTACCCACTCCACGGCTGGGTCGCATTGGATGATGACTTGGAGCCCGGTGTCATACTAGGGGATCTTTTGGCTCTCTCCCCGTTGATTTCCCTTCGTCAATAGCAGTTTCCTCCTCATTCTTGCTTTGTTGAGTTTCCTTTGTCATGCTCCCCTTATTGTTACTTCCTGACTGAATCTTCAACCTTTCTGGAGCCCACTTGAGTGTCTCACTACTAAACTACTTCTAGAGAAAAAACACACTAGCCAATGGAGACCGAGGAAACGTGAGGACCCTCGCCAAGGAGAGAAGAGCGTCACGATGAAACAGATCTTGTCCAATTGCAGCAATGCAAACTTCCAAATTCTTAATTGATTAGATGCAAAAAGAACTCAAGGTTACAAGCGACCCACTATGTACTAAAAAACCCTTTCTCTTTTGTCAATCTAACATATGAAAAACGGTCGAAGTGGTCTAGGCCTCACCTTGTACTACTTTCCACGTGCAGCTCATTTACTTCCAAAACACGACCAGTCTACGAACTTGTCATTTGTTTTATCAAACACTCTCCCAAGTCCCCACTTGCAACTAGGGGAGGTGCCCAAAACAATTTTTTAGCATGGTGCTCGACTACAACATGACCATTGGATCCTTAAAAAATAAATTTATGGTCTAAATTCTAATGCTTATTATAGAGTATAGATGTCAAAGTTAATTTGCAATTTTAGAAATAAGGAAAAAACATTAGTCTACATCATGACCCATGATCAATTCCCACGATTTAAGGTAAAAAAAATTCTTAAATGGAAATGGAGTGGTGATTTGAAACGATTCCCCGTTTCAGCAAAATAAAAATTATTTAAACAAATCAAATTAAGAAATTTTGTTGACAAGCTCCTTAAAAATAAATATAAGAATAAAGTTGAATTTATTTATTTATTAACAAAAGATTATGATCAATCAATAATAAATTCACTCTTTCATTTTATAAATTGTATTGTTAAAATTTAAAATCTACCTGTTATCAAACAAATCTACACCTACATTTTTAAACATCTATCATTTTATTAAATATCTACACATTAATAAAAATCTACACTTGCATTTAGAGAAAAAAAAAAGAGGGATCCACATTTTAAACAAATGGATTAAAAAAGCAATTAGAAAATATTATGACATGGATTCTTTAAAATAAATATAAGAAGATAAGGTGTTGGATTGAGTTTATTTATTACTAATTAAAAATCCATTCTTTTATTTTAAAAATTGTATTGTCTAAATATAAAATCTACACTTTTATCAAACAAATCTACAATGTACATTTTAAAAATCTATCATTTTACATGAAAATACACTTTAATTTAAAAGATAAATAAATAAAAATCTACACTTCTTTCAAACAATATACACTTGAATTTTAAAAATCATATATCTACACTTTTACATAAATGAGAAGTAATATTATACAAGATTATATTCTCATGATCTAATTTGAAAAGATAAATAAACCATCAATTTTTTAAAATAGCGATGTAGCTCATCTAGTTAGAAAAAGAAAGATAAAGATCACATTATAAGCAAATTGCTTAAAAACAAGTAATTAGAAAATCTTTTGACATCAACCTTTTAAAATAAATATAAGAAGATCACAAGTGATTTTGCTGGGTTGTATTTATTTGTTACTCTAAAAGAATTTCACTCTTTCATTTCAAAAATTGTATTGTCAAAATTCAAAATCTACACTTTTATTAAACAAATCTATAACTAGATTTTACAGAATCTTTCATTTTACTTAATATGTACACTTTTACTTATATAAGAAATTAATAAAAATCTACACTTCTTTCAAACAAATCTGCATTTTCATTTATAAAAATCTACTCATTTTAGTTACATATATAATTGGAAAATAAAATGATAAACCATCGATACTAATATAGATCCCACATTAAGCAAACTACTTATTTAAAAAAAAAACTTTTTTTTATAAGAAATAAAAAAAAATCTTTTTGACATTACCAATGCTTGAAGAACCAACAAGAGGAAGTTGAGTGAAAAGAAACTTCTATAATCTTCATATCCTACGGGAAGTTATTAGTGGAAAAAATTGTTATAATTGTAAAAGTCTATTATACTCTTTTATAATTATTTGATTATTTTTCTATTTTACAAACCATTTATTAAATAAATAAACTTATGTACTGTTAAGATTAATATTTAAAAAAGTAAAATGTAATCTGATAGTTAGAAATGGGTTGAGCACATGCCCAACAATATACACATGGGCATGGTCCCTTCTTTGTCCAACTTGTCACAAAAAGAAGCAAAATAGGGAAAATTCACAATATGCCTCTAATATGTTTCATAATACGTGATATACCCCTTTTTTGAAAATTATCCCTCATATGCCACAAAAATATTTTGAAATACACAAAATGCCACGATTTGGTAACAGACTTTAATTGTGCCCTGGAAAATCACCATATTGCCCCTGACAATTCTTTTATTATTTTTTTAAGTTAGTGGTTTTTATAATGACTATGTTTTGAATTGTTTTTAAAAGTTCACAATATACCCCTATTTTTATAAAAGGTTCACAAAATACCTATGTTTCTACAAAAAGTTCACAATATGCCATTGTTTTTATAAAATTTCACAATGTGCCCCTGTTTTTTGCAAAAAAGTTCATAATATGCCCATATTTTCTTTTAAGCTCTTGTAACAGCCATTTTTCTGTTCAAATGGTTTGTTTGACTCCAAAAACTCTTATTTTCCTATATATGCACCTCTTGTTATCAACAAAAAATTTCAACAATTTGTTGCAAATGTGGAGCTCTAGCTAATCTCACACTCTCACGCAAGAACACTTCAGTTGGCAGGGCTTACTACAACTGATGAGCTTGTGATTTCTTTGAAAGTGTGTCTTACTTTATGGGGGTTGTATCGAACTACTTCACCGGTGCCCACCATTGAAAGAAACCACAAGCCCAACACTTGTAGTATGACTTTCCGTTTGGATAGAAAAATAGTTGTTACAATAGCTTAAAAGGGAAATAGGGGCATATTGTGATTTTTTTTGCAAAACATAAGGGCATATTGTGAGCTTTTTATAAAAACATGGGTATATTTTGATTTTAAAAAAACATAGGTAATTTGTGAACTTTTAATAAAAACAGGGTAAATAGTGAACTTTATGAAAAACACTAAAAAAATCGTTATAAAAACCATTAATTTTTAAAAAATTAAAAAAAAAATTAACATGGGTAATATGGTTATTTTCCAAGACATAATTAACCTCTATTACTAAATCTTGTCATTTTATAAATTTTAAAATATTTTTATGACATATGAGAGACATATTTAAAAAAATGGGTATGAATTATAAAACTCTTTAGTGTTGTGAATTTTCCCAACAAAATATTGAGGGAACACTTTCAAGAGCAAAGCGAGGTGAAGATAACCGTAAACGAAAATCCCAGGCGCATCGAGAGCAAACTGATATCCAAGAAGTGAGGCTGAGAGAGCAGGAGTAGTGATTTGGCGAAAACTATCTCTTGTGTGAGATACAACGAAGGGCACGCTGCACGCGCCAGGTGAAACCAGACCCCAATAACCGCCTGGGTGAGAGTTTCTGCTGAAGACCGAAGTCAAGAGCACCTGATTCTGCGTTCCCGTTTGGAGCACCTGACGTCACATAAGTACATTTTTCTAGTCACTGTAGTTTCAGTTCATCATACTTTATGGCGTCGATAATCCGTGGAATGACTAGGATAATTGAAGCCCTAATTTTGAATAGAAGCTTCCCTCTTAATGCGATATGATTATTCTAATTGCTGATAAAAAGTGATCTCTAGCTCTCTTTAAACATCATATGATATTTGATGAAGAGGGGAGTTTGATTAATGTGAAACTCGTAATTAACTAAACATCTGCAAAACTTCTTGTTTTAATCTGAATTTTTTCTCTACGGTGACTTTGACTGTATTGTTAGTAAAAGTGTTGTGATAACCCCGGAGCAGTTTGAAACACAGACATATGTAAGATAATCAACCAGTTTGCCAAAACTCGGCCTTTTTACTACTTTGTTTTCAGATAGTTCAAGAGATTGATAGCATAAACTTATCACTCGATATGTGTACTTCAATTGATAAGATTGCCGTTTGCTTGTCTTACTCACAGACAACATCAATGGTGGATGCTAGCGGTGTCTATTGCATAAATTAAGCTCTTATTGATCTTGTCTTATAATGGAGGCTTTATCTTAAATGTTGCCTTTGTATATTTCCAACATTATGCTGATGACATGATCCCTTAGTAATTGCTATGTCTGTCAGAACTAGAGCCTTTGCATAACTTATGCTTTCTGTTATCTACACCACAGGTATGAACATTAGCTGTTTAATCTATTATCTTATCTAGGAACTTTCACATACTTGCATAATTAATTAAAATAAAATTAACTTTTGTGCTTATGTGAATTTCTGATGATTAAAGTAAAGACAAATTTCCTTGGGAGGTGCATGGAGCATTATCCACATCCCTCCGAATAGTTGGTCTCTACTTTTGTCGTCAGGGTTTGAGCTATGTCAATTTTCTACTTCCAAGAGACAGTAATGGGAACTTGTGTTCTGGATTTTTGATATTTTCGGATAGTCTTAATGTATAAACTACCACCGGATATTTGTAGTTGTAAATGGTTTGCGGTTATCCTTCCTTCCGAAACCCTTTATTTTGGGACTCTACTCTGTACTAGCTGATTTGTTTAAATTTTTATATCCTCGTTTTGGATCTACTATTTGATCAATGTCTTTTCCCAGCACAGAAAACTGCATCTCTTCTGATGTTTAATGTGTACTTTTACTGACATAAGGTCATCAATTGCTGTTTTGAAGTTATAAAGATTGGTTAGCTTATCTTTTTTTCTGATTTTGAGATCAACTATTCTTTGTTTTTTAGGGTGTCACAAATTGTGCTTCTGGCCTGATTCTTTCCAGTATTGTACCAGTGAGCCAACACTTTTGGTTTGTATCATTATGAAGATGTATGTACTTAACTTGCTTGCTATCCTGAAAGATAACTCTTTCAAATACCTTCTCCCGCAGCTGAGTATTATCATAGATGGTATATCAGCAGTATACTGTCAGTTTGTGGCCTTCTTCATACTCTGTAGTGATACACATGTATAGCATTTTTATTGATAATTCCTATATTCTTTTTATGTTGCAGTCTGAAGCAAAATGCAGGTGCGCTTACAAACTTTGAGGTATATGAATTTTTTGAGTCTAGGGGGGCTTCCAAGGATCTTACTCGTGTCATGGCTCCTATTACTCCTTCGGAGTACAAGGTTAGCTATCAGTTGTTTCACGTTTGATGACTGTTATCGTTGATGATTTTAGCTGTTGCTGCAGGTGCTGTTTGTGCGTGGCTGGTGTAAATAGGTTTCTGATTTGGTTGAGAGTGCTGCTTTCTATCAAACAAGGGATAGCATTGGTAGCTTTATGGAGAAAATTAAGCAGTTTAGCCTTGCAAAAGCCGAGATTCTTAATCTGATCAACATCCGTCCCTTGTCGCTGGCTCAACTATATCCGGTAAATTACACTCTTCTTTGATATATTGAGAGATGGTGCTTGTATGTTTCCTATAGAAGGTTGGATGTGAATGAGTCGAAGGAAAAGGTTCATTCAGTTCTATAGAAGGTCGGATGTCATATACATCTATGTCTAACTCTATCTCTAGCCTCACTTGTAACCTTCAGTTTTACATTGTAAAGACATTTGTTTAATTGTGGTGCAAATATAGTTTCAAGTTGTTTGAGCTTGTTCTTTAAATACCCACTAGGCACCAGGTCTGTACCAGTGTACTGGTGAATCTGGTTGGTATTCAATGTTTATTTTCTGTTTTGATCTGGTGCGTATGACTCTACTCATCTTAAGGTGTTTCCTGTCAATCGCTCAGATAATAGAGCAACCTGAAGACCGTTTTGGAGAAGAGAAAATGGAGTTGTTGTTGGAAATAGTGATGGAGGCTTTTCCACCCAAGGAAAGTCAACTAGATGCTGCCGGTGAGGAAGCTGCAGAAGACGAAGAGATCAATAAGGAGAATGGAAATGATGGGGAAGCTGGACCGGAATAAATCGGTGAGAGGGATCCATATAGAGCGAAAAAAAAAAAAATCGATGTAAAACCGTGAACCAGGGCTAGGTGGAGTAGAAAAGTTGGATTTGTTTCATACTGAAGGTCTGAATCCATGGTAAGAAAACACATTATAGAGTCGCTCTTACTTCGTGGTATTTGATTAGATACTTCTGTGGATTCTAATGAAGTTTAGTATATTAGGCCTGGCCTTTTTGTTTGTAATTAGCGGCATCAAATTTTCCTCTGCTTGGGAGCAATCCCTATAGAGGACAATGGAAAACATTTGGTGGCCAGTTTACCGGCTAGGCCGAAGAAAATGTTGGACCTTAGAGATGCTTTTTTTAATTAATTGTCACCTATCTATTTTATAGAATAGTTGATATCCCTTTTCTTTAGACAGTTACACCTTTTAAAAAACATTTGGCAATTTATTATCAGTTAATCAGGCGCTGTTAAATTCCACATTTAATATTATCTCCTAATTAAATTATTGGGTTGCTTGTACTATCACTGTTATATATAAAAAAAAAGATTCTACTTATAGTTGTAATAAGTTAAAATGTAATGATGTGCACTTTCTTTAAAATTGATATCAGGAAGAAGAAATAGCTAAATGACTCGTTTATTGGAAGAAAATAATGCTAACATGTGAGCGAGATATTACAAGCATTATAGTTTCTCTCCCTTTGTCACAACTATTATCCCATCATGTTCTAGGGTCTCTAGGTTCTCATTCTTCATCCCCTTTGATACAAATGTTGGGGAAATTCTAGGTCTTCAAGGAGTCTCTTCAGAGCTTTTGTGTCCTACTCCTCAGTCTCATAATTCTCTCTAAGATTTACACCTACCATATCCTCTTTGCCAAGATCTACTCTTAAATCTCACCTCTAGCGCCCTTTTTCCTAATGTGTCCATGTCAATGCGAGCACCCATATCACGGTCATTCCACTAGTCACCACTTTGGCACTTGTGTTGTTTAGTCGGCTCTTCCCTAATTGGGCTAAACTTTCCTTTCAGCTATTGGCTAGTGTTTTTGCCGACCGGTCCGTGTATGTTTTTCTTTCATTTTTACACCCTTTTTTTAAAAACAATGTTTAACCACATACCCTTGAGGTTATTGTAATCATGGAAAATTCATAATATGCCACTAAAATGTTTCATAATTCACGATATACCCCTGCTTTGAAACTTGTCCCTTATATGTCATGAAAATGTTCAGAAATTCACAAAATGCCACGATTTTGTAATTGATGTTGATTATACCCTGCAAAATGACCCATTTATCCCTGACAATTTTTTTTAAAAAAAAAATAAAGTAAGGGGTTTTTATAACGGCTATCTTTTAATTTTTTTAAAAAAAGTTCACAATATGCCCTTGTTTTTACCAAAAGTTCACAAAATACCCATGTTTTTATAAAAATGTTCACAATATCCCTGTTTTTATATAAACAAAAAAGTTCACAATATGTCCATAATTTTCTTTTACGTTGTTGTAACAGCTATTTTTCTGCTTAAACGGAAAGCCATTTTACAACTGATGGGCTTGTGGGTTTTTTTAATGGTAGACACCAGTGATGCATGATTGATACAACCCTCATCTTAAAATAAGACACACTCAAAGTGTCACGCAAAAACACTTCAGTTGGTAGGGCATACGAAAATTCATGGGCTTGTGGTTCTTTGAAAATGTGTCTTGCTTTAGGATGAGGGTTGTATCGATTCTGCATCACCGGTGCTCACCATTAAAAGAAACCACAAGCCCAAAAGTTGTAGTAAGACTTTCCATTTGAACAGAAAATAGTTGTTACAACAGTTTAAAAGGAAAATAGGGGCGTATTGTGAACTTTTTTGTAAACAATAGGGCATATTGTGAACTTTTTTTATAAAAATAGGGCATATTGTGAACTTTTTTTGTAAAAACATGGGTATTTTGTCAACTTTTTTAAAAAACAGGGGTATATTGTGAACTTCTAAAAGAATAGTTGTTATAAAAACCACTAACTTTAACAAGTTACAAATTAATTTAAAAAAACTTGTTCGGGACAATATGGTCATTTTTTCAGGGCACAAGTAACGTTTGTTACCAAATCATGACATTTTGTAAATTTCAAAACATTTTTGTGACATATGAGGGACAAGTTTCTAAAAAGGGGTATACCGTGAATTATGAAACATTTTAGTGGTATATTGTGAATTTTCCCTTGTAATAATATATGATGCGGGGAATAACAAAAAAGGTATTATATCATAAATTGAGCAAAATGTTATTTTTTTATATGAAACAAATACAAAAGGGTATTTTTGTAATATGTTGTAAAACTAAAAGGTAAAATGTTTAACTACATCCCTTGAGATTATTGTATTAATATATGATGCATGCGAGGAATAACAAGAAAAGTATTATATCATAAATTGAACAAAATGTTATTTTTTTTATATGAAACAAATACAAAAGGGTATTTTTGTAATAGGGTATAAAAGGTAAAAGTATTGACTGAAACTCACCCGACTTTAAGAGATATTTGGTGAAATTCATTTAAAGAGATATTTGATGAAATTTTTCTATTTTGATTTTTCATTGGTATTTTACTGAATAACTAAAAGATTGTTAACAGACAGGTGTTATATAGTCATTTAGTATGTGCTTTGAGATGTATCGAGAATTAGCAAGTTTTTAGAGACACAATGGAAAATTTTAAAATGGAGGTATGTTACAAATCTGCAAAACTTTTTGAAGCATACAAAGAGGTATTATTCCAAACAATAACTGCTTCTATCTTGTAGGTCTAATCATAAAATTGAAAAAATTTAATGATATAATGTTATATTTTATTCAGTTTTACTAAAAAAAAATAAGGATTCATTCTTTTACAAAGCTGATAGCAGATGTCAGTTGTCAGCTGAAGTTTGAAAAATATGTAAGAGAAAAAATAAAAATTTATATAACAATTGATGTATGTGGTGTATAGAGAGAAAAATAACTGATAAGATAATCTCGTTTCCATAAATCCAAAAACGAATCGGGCCTAGCTCATTGAGAAGAAAAAAATAAGATGCAAAAGAAGTAGATGAAGAGTGGGAAATAAAAAAAAATGAAAATGTTAACATAATATAATATGAGCCAACAAACTAAAAATAGAAATTAAGACAACACATCACTTCCATTCTTTATTGTGGGTGTTTTCATTATTTATATGGACTTATTGACAAGGATACACATGTGAAATCTAATGTGATACTCTCAACTTGATCATTTTGTTTACTATTTGGACAAGTCGTTAAACTTCAATATTTAGCATATAATAAATATAATTTTAAAAATCTAAGTTTTGCAATTAATTTCTTACATCATAAACTATATAGGGAAAGTTCACAATATGCCACTAAAATGTTTCATAATTCACGATATACCCCTGTTTTGAAACTTGTCCCTCATATGCCACAAAACTGGGTTGCTATTCGCAGTACAAAATTACTAATCACCGCAGTACAAAATTTTTTTAATTCATATTGACGTTGTACACATGTAATGATGTGTCGCTGTGTTTTTTTCTTCCAAAAATCATTTGTTTAGTGTAAACTGCAAAAAATGCTCTAATTGAAACAAAAGACGATAAACCCGTATTTATTACGTTTGTATGTTATAATTTTGACTCCACGTAATTAAAAAAACATTTTATGTTATGTTTGACTAAATTACAAACATTGGTACATATTCATAATGTCGTATTGAATTTGCAGTTAAAAAATGCCAATTTCGGGTGAAAAAGGATTTAATTGTAATAAACGACGTTAACCCTTGTTAATTGCGTTTTAACGTTATAATTGCGACTCCACGTAAGTTAAAGACATTTTACGTTGTGTTTGACTAAATTACAAGCATTGTTACACTTTCAGAACGTCGTACTGAAATTGTAGTTCAAAACGTCAATTTCGGGTAAAAAACGCTCTGACTATATGTAGCCTAACCTCCCTTATTTTCTTCATTTCTCTCTTACTCACTCTCTCTCCTCTATCTCTCTTCCATCTGATCCTCCCTTCTGCCTGCCAAAGCCGCCACCGGAGCCACCGCCGGAGCCACCACGACCACCAGCCGGACCACCGCGGCATTTCCGGTGAGTTTTTTGAAATATTTTTTTTGTAACTTATAGATTTGGGTGTCCTGAGTATGAATTTGCTGTTAGTTTTTTGAAATTTAACATCAATTGAGCTAGATCAAGCATGAAAGTTTCAAGATTAGCATGAAAATTTTGAAAAAAAAAACTAGGCGAGCAGGAGGGAGGCTCTACCTGGGCGCGGGCGAGCACCGTGACTGCTCTACCTGGGCGCGGACGAGCTCCACGGTTGCTCTACTCGGAGACAGGCGAGCAGATGGGCTGCTCGGGTGGGAAGTGGAAGAGTACCGCTGCGGCTCGGGGGTATGTGCGCGCGTTCAGGCAGTGGAGGCGAGCAGCACGCTTGCTCGACCAGGAAGGAGGAGAGGACGTACGGAGCTCGCGGTGGATGGAGGCGAGCAAGAGGCCGGCTCGACCCTGGAGGAGGAGAGGAGCTCCGCCGCTCGCCCCGGTTGCAGGAGAGCACCTGCGCTGCTCGAACCAATTTTTTTTTTTTTTTTGAATTCTAATATTGTGAATGATTTTTAAATGTTTGAATTTGTTTTTTTTTTGAATTCTAATATTGTGAATGATTTATAAATGTTTTTTTTATTCTAATATTGTGAATGATTTTTAAATGTTTTAATTTGTTTATTTTTGAATTCTAATATTGTGAATGATTTTTAAATGTTTTAATTTGTTATTTTTTTGAATTCTAATAAATATTGTGAATGATTTATAAATGTTTGATTTTTTTTTAATTGTAATATTGTGAATGATATGATTTATAAATGTTTGAATTTTTTATATTATGAATGAGGAATATAACTGTGTGATATTCATATGCAGTGATGGATCGCCTGAAAAAAGCAGTGCAACATGTATACACGAAGAGGAAGAATAAAGACCGGGGTACGGAGTAGCCTATGACAGCCTCGTACCGTCGTGGTGTGCGTGCTCCTGGTGAAGGGCCGAGTAATCCTGCCCCCCACATGGAAGCAGCACGTCATTCATCGTTCCATCCGGGTCAATCTTTCAACGACCCGGTGTTTCAAGTACCTGCACCACCAATGGTAGCGGAGGATGACTCGGTGATGTACGAGCATATACCGAGGAGACGCATGCTAGTGGTGTCATCATCCAGTAGTGCTTGGTCTGACAGATCACTGCACAGTGCTAGCTACAACATCTCGGGCGAAGCAAGCCACCAGACTACTCCGTTAGAAGCTCAGACGTCAGCCGGTGGTAGTTCATCACGTCCACCACGCCCATCACCCGCCCGTGCTGATGAGGACCATGTGATGACTGAGTGTTCGCCACATGCTGATGACGATGGTCGTGGTGCTAATGATGAGGACTCACCCGACGTGGATGAGGAGCAGGATAATGAAGATGATGATGTCATGGATAAGGAGGATGACACTGACGAGGAAGCAGCGCTAGCGATGGTTCCAGTCATTCCTACCTCTTGGAAGTTGACAGAGGTGCCAGTTCATGGCGGTCCACTACTCACTAGTGTTATCACTAGCTTCGGGGGTTATGTAGCGCTTGACTTATGGACCTCGACTAAGGTATGCTCTCTATCTTCTCCTGTATTTGATCATTTAAATCATATAACGTTTTGTAAGTGTTGAATATTGGTCATTATATAGGATCGTGGGGTTTTGAGTTTCAAATCCCGCAGGGTGATGCTTACATGCTGGCCAAAAGATCAAGTTACCTGCAAAAGAGCAAGGAACATGCTTCAGTATTCTGGTATAGAGCACCTACAGGATATTACGATGTCATACAACAATATGTCCCTCATCAGTGCTTTTGTGAAGAGGTGGCAGCCTGATACAAACTCATTCCATATGTCGTTCGGTGAGATGACGATTACCCTGCATGATATGTGGGTGATACTGCAAATCCCCATCGTCGGTCGTCCATTGATAGAGGATTCATCCACCCCTGGGTTGAAGGAGGTAATGGCTGATTGTCTTGATTTTGGGGGAAATGTTCAGAGTATGACAGAGACACTATGGAATACCGGTGTTGTATCGATTGCGAGCTTGTTGCAGCACTGTAGGGATGAACCTGAAGACCCAATGAAGCAGGCATGTGGTTGGTTGTATCATCTGATCGATACCACCATATTAGCTGGAAAATCAAATGGTCGTCTGAGTCCACAGCTGTTCTCGTTAGTAGCTCCCATGAAGAAAGCTACCAAGCTTCGTAAATATGCATGGGAGCTGGTACTCTTGCATGGTTATATCGCCAGCTAGGGATAGCATCTCGTGCCGGCTCCAGTGGGATAGCTGGTTCTATGACGTTACTTGAGGTATGTGTCCTAATGTGCATCTAGTATATGATAACTCACTGAGTATTAATAATTGGTACTGCTTAATCATTCTAGTGTTTTATATGCACAGTGCTGGATTTATGCGTACTTTCCTACATTAAGACCAGCGATTAGCCCAGACTGGCGCGCTAATGATGACAGACCTTGGGCTCTAAGATGGGTGAGATCTACCTCTCAAGTGCAGGATCATCGTTCACTGCAAGGCTATCGTGAGCATCTAGATGCTTTGACTGCTCTAAATGTAAGTGTTTGTAGTTGCTAACACATTGAACCATTATTATTTTTGTCTTTCGTTGTTGGTTACATCTTACTATTAATGTTCATTGTAGATTGATTGGTTTCCCTATGGTCGGGATAATGTTAATGTGCATGGAAAACGTACATGGTATAGAGGTAACATACAGGTTATGGGGTTGAATGAGCCGTACTTGCCTGGGCGTTGTCTGCGCCAGTTTGGTTACATTCAGGGTATCCCTGAACCTCCTATTATATCCAACCAAGGTCTGAAAAAAGAGGAAAAAACCCACCCTACACCTGTGTATACCCCCCCCCCCCCCCCATGTATAGTTTGTGGGAAAACACTCCTAAATTGCTGGTTCCAGGGTATACGCGCACAAATGCGCGGTTGCATGCTTGCGACCCACTCTACCTAGATTGGTACACCAAGCACACACACACACGAAGATCCTAAACCATGAGAGTTATCAGACCACCCTGGTTCATCGTCCAGATCCCTGTCTAGTAAGTCATTTTTTCATAGTACTTCATGACATATCACTTTTGTTTTTTATGTGTACTTACCTGACCAAGTGTGTTACAGCTACTGTCTGAGGCAAGTGAGCTTGCACGCTCGTACTACCAAGAGAACAATGCATGGGACTGGTCATACTATCGCCAGGGGATGCCAGAAGAAGAACAAAGGGTTGCAACTCATGGTCTTGAGGATGTGTTCAGCTCTTTATACATATGGGATAGTTACCAGCGCCAACATGGTGCACCCTAGTGGTTGTCATCTTGGATTTGGATGTAATAAACTTTAGTATCATCTTGGAACTATTTGTTGTCTTTCATTTTTACTTGGTGTATTAGATGCTAGTACAATTTGTGTGGTTGCAGTTTTTTTCTAGTGGACTCGGTGATGGTGGAATTATTCCTGAAAATCCTGGCGACCTTGTTGATGATCTTTTGGTTGATTTTGTGGAGGTTCTTAGAACCGGTGGAGATAAGAAAAACAGGGGAAACTATGCCAAAATTACACTAACACATGTCAAAACAGCTTACACACACTTAGTGGATCATAACTCTGCAACCGGAAGTCAAAACGGAGCTCAAACAAGCATTTTAGATGAAACCAGATAGATGTACGGACATGCGTCCGGGCTTACAAGTCCGGACACATGTCAAGACTCAAAACAGAGAAGTCCGAACAGTTGTGCTTAAAATTCCAGACAAATGTCCGACAAAACGTACAAATACAAGAGGGCGTCCGGACATGTGTCCGGGTTTGCAAGTTTGGACACATGCCGAGATTGAAATCTGAAGAATGTTCGGGCTTGCTAGTCCGGGCGTAAGTCGAACTGCAAACCCTTGCACTGTCCTCACACCCCGTCCGGACAAAGGGAAACTGTCATAAAACAAAGGCGCCCAAATCACTGTCCAGATAGGACAAAACTGCAAATTTCAGAAGCAGAAATAGATGAAACTAGAGCCACAAATCCACCATTGATAATTCATATCTTTCCATAACAAATTAGACAAATCAAACACACTTACATGGGGTTTTAACATAGCGAAAACGCAACTCAAAACCAAGCCCGATTCATAATGAAATCAGAGAACAAATTGAACACATTCAAAAATGTAACGAAACCTAGAATCCCCATGGGTGAACATACCCATCTACCACCTACATCGAATCGATGAACGTGGAACTCTACAGACTCCATAGCAAACTTCTTGAATTTCCACAAAAATCATCGAATTCCTGACAATTTACGAATGAATCCCGTGAAAATCAAATAAAGAATAGCAAACACAAAACAAAACAAACTAAACCTACAATCCAAACCTGAAAGACGACCGACCGACATAACAGAACTCCACAAGCAAAGTAGCGGACTGGAGAAGGAAGAGAAAAGAAAAGGGAGAAGATGAAGAGGAAGAGAAGATCGAGAGAGAGAGTTGAACGGGGAAAGCAACCAAAACGTGGATGAGAAAATGAAAAGGAAGTTAGGAAAAACTCACTTCCTAACTTAATAAAAAACAAGGCAAAAGGTCTAGCTTACCCATCATCCCTTATAAGATTGAATAAACAACCAGAAATGACATAGTCTCTAACATAAGATTATAAAAATAACACATGCTCCCCTTGCGAACTAGAAAAAAAAACTGGGGCACAACATCTTGGGTGCAGTTGATATTGATAAGTCCAGACCTATTGCTTTGTGAAACTTCATTTATAAGACTGCCTCAAAGACTCTAGCAAACAGAATCCAACATATTTTACCTAATCTCATTTCTCCAAACCAATCTGGTTTCGTGAAGGGTAGATTGATCACTGATAAAATAATTCTAGCTAAAGAGTTACATCATTTCTTTGAGATGAGTCATGCAACTCAGAGAGGTTTCATTGCTCTAAAGATGGATCTCAGCAAGGCCTATAATAAGCTTGAGTGGTCCTTTCTTCAAGTTGTGCTCACCTCGATGGGATTTCCTCCAAACTGGCTTAATCCAGTAATAAAATGTATCCAATCATTTAAATGTTCTATTCTCATTAATGGTAAACGATGTTGTTCTTTTTCTCGGTCTAGGGGAATGAGGTAAGGGGGTCCCCTGAACCTCCTATTAGACCCAACCCAAGGTCTGAAAAAAGAGGAAAAACCCAACCCTACACCTGTGTATACCCCCCCCCCCCCCCCATGTATAGTTTGTGGGAAAACACTTCTAAATTGCTGGTTCCAGGGTATACGCGCATAAATGCGCGGTTGCATGCTTGTGACCCACTCTACCTAGATTGGTACACCAAGTGCACACACCCGAAGATCCTAAACCCTGCGAGTTATCAGACTATCCTGGTTCATCGTCCAGATCCCTGTCTAGTAAGTCATATTTTCATAGTACTTCATGACATATCACTTTTATTTTTTATGTGTACTTACCTGACCAAGTGTGTTACAGCTACTGTCTGAGGCAAGTGAGCTTGCACGCCCGTACTACCAAGAGAACAATGCATGGGACTGGTCATACTATCGTGAGGGGATGCCAGAAGAAGAACAAAGGGCTGCAACTCATGGTCTTGAGGATGTGTTCAGCTCTTTATACATATGGGATAGTTACCAGCGCCAGCATGGTGCACCCTAGTGGTTGTCATCTAGGATTTGGATGTAATAAACTTTAGTATCATATTGGAACTTTTTGTTGTCTTTCATTTTTACTTGGTGTATTAGACGCTAGTACAATTTGTGTGCTTGTAGTTTTTTTTTCTGGTGGACTTGGTGATGGTGGAATTATTGCTGAAAATCCTGGTGACCTTGTTGATGATCTTTTGGTTGATTTTGTGGAGGTTCTTAGAACCGGTGGAGATAAGAAAAACATGGGAGACTATGCCAAAAATAATTTCGTAAAACTGTTCAAGCTCTCTAAACATGAGTTAATCTTCAGATTCCGATCATGAGTATGTTCCAGTATCAAGCCCAGTAAGTATTTAGTTTATTATCTTTGTAAATCATATTCACACTAATATTTCATATTTCAACATTCGTCTAACATTCTCTCGACCCTTATTGCAGGAAAGTGACTCAACTACTGTTGAAGATTGGGATGAATTTGATGAAGGCGTTCCAGATCATAATGCAGAGATGGATGACTACATGCAATAGATGTACAATCGACCTCCGGTGGTGGATACATGTTACTTATTTCAAACAAACCAGGCCTTTAGGAGTAAAGAAGAAGCGAAAGCTTGGGTAGATAGTGTTGGCCATCCCAACCATATCTACATCATAATTCAAAGTTCTCGATCAAGCCAAGATTTCCACATAACATGCGAGAGGTATTGGAAACCACGAAGGACACCACGACCTGATGTCATCAACCGGCGCAGATCATCTAGTTCAAAGAAATGTGGTTGTCCTTTTCGAATTAAGGGGTATTACACAAGCTACGGGTGTTTCTTGAAGGTGGGTAACGGATGACATAAGCATGATCTCGCTGAGTGGGCAGAGGGTCATTTTGTGGGAAAACGCCTAACTGAGGAGGAGGAGATTATGATCGATCAGAGAAGCAGAGTCGGTGTGCCACCTTGTGCAATTTATTCAGAGCTCACAACAATCAACCCAGACACGTCAGCAACAAGGAAAGACATATACAACAGGATACAAAAAACAAAACTTGAAAAGAGAAATGGTCGATCTATGGTGCAGACTCTGCTGAGTGAGCTAAACAAAAACAACTACTACGATTACACTACAGAACCAAGTAAGTCAACTCAGTATGTCTCAAATAACTGCATTCCTTTAGGTTTCATATTAATTTGATAGATAACATGATTCTACATACTTTCACAATTTAGGGGATCGAACACGACTTGGGTCCATCTTCTTTGCACACCCTACCTCTAGATTACTGCTGCATGCTTTCCCGTACGTCATAGGCATTGATGCTACCTATAAAATGAACATCGCAAAAATTCCTTTGGTTCAGTTCATCGGGGTGACGAGTATAGGCAAGAACTTCAGCATTGCCTTCGCCTTTCTTGTATCAGAATCAACAGACATGTATGTGTGGGCACTTCAACAATTAAGGGAACTCCTCGGTCGGACTACAACCTCAACATTTATCACCGACAGATGTCTGGCCCTGATGAATGTCTTAGAACAGGTATTTCCTGAATCTCATCATCTTCTATGTCGGTGACACATAAGTATGAACATTCAGGGGAAAGCCGAGACTTATATGGGTGATAGAGGAAGGGTGGCGGCTATAGTCCGAGTGTGGACTTTGGTTGTCTACTCGAGCACAGAGCAGGACTACAACGAGAGTTACAAAAATTTCAAGTATACATACCGAAGCTATCAACGTTTCATTACGTATGTTGCATCAGTCTGAGAGAAACACAAGGAAAAATTTGTGGAGGCTTGGGTCAAGAATGTGTTGCACTTCGGCAACACAACGACAAATAGGTAAAATTGTTAATCTTGTAATTTTTAAGATAATACAGTCATTGTTATAGATCTATAAAACTTACTTAAACATTTGATAGGGTGGAGAGCGCACATTCTTCTCTAAAGGTGAGATTAAGGAGTGCTAGACACACTTGTGGAGGGTGATTTTTCGGTATGAGGGGGGGTCTATCTAAACATGGTCTGACTAAAAAGTCTAGATCCTAGAAACTACCATTCAGTGGAGGGTGAGAACCCGTTATTCTTGGCATCCCTCAAATACCTACTAAATCGTCCGTCTTTCCCAGAAAGCATAAGGGGAATGCTAGTGTACACTACACCCGCTCTCGATGGACTCCACGCGGACTTGTGCCTCTATAAGGCGGAATGACTAGAGTCGCCACCTAGTTTGACCTAAGATACTAGGAAGGAAGGGAAGGAGGGTTCTAAGAACGTGGTTGACTCTGAAATTGTTGCCTAGGATAGGACTTATCTGGTCATGTCAGAGATTCTATTGTGGGTTCGCACTGGGTTACACCCCTTAGAAGTGGCAACGACCTCGACTTCGGATTGGTGCCCGAGGAAACCTCGGTCTCCAATTGTCGGGATTGCCTTCTTTCAAAACCTTTTTAGAGAGATTCATTTCAAAGCCAAGGATAGGATTGGGACGGGAAGAAAGAAAGAGAGTGGATGAGGCGAGCTTTTCTGCCAAGCTAGCGCCAAGGAGAGGAATTGCTGAATTCGGGTGAGTATAGAATGAAGATTTGAGAAAAGTATGAGTTTGAATGAAGAGACAAGACTTGGAGTCTGATGGTTTGAAGTTTGTGGGAGCCGAAGGAGGTTTTAGCGTCTTGAGAGATATAAGAGTCATCTTAGAGGGGGAAATGGGTTTTTGGGGTTGGTTTGATTTTTGGGCAATGAGCCAGATTGTGGGTAATGGACCGGGCTATGGGTAACGGGCCGAGGTGGGTAATGGGCCGATGTCGGTAATGGGCCGAATTTGGGCTTGGGTCTCAACCGAGTTTGGACTATGGCCAGGATTGGTGAGCTGGACTGGGCTGATTAAATGGACCAGAATGAATTAAATATGGGCCACGAATGACTTGGTCTGAGCCTTGGATTGGATTGGGCCTTGGGCCTTTTGATTTGGATTAATCGGATCACTTTATGGAGGGCAGTCAGAGTTATTCTCTTTGATTTTTGAATTGGATCATTGATTGTGGATTTAATCTTAATATTAAGGATGGTTTGGAAAGTCTTTTTCGCCGGGAAAGATGTTCCCCACAAACAGGTACTACGACCCTCGGGTACCACGACCTTAATGTGGGTAATATCCATGAATAGTCCTACGGCTTTTCTAAAATGACCCACAGAAAGTTGTGGGCCTTGATTAGATTCACTAGCTAAAAGAAACAATGGGTAACTTGGGGGCTTCTAGGGTAACACTTACACAAATCAAATCCCGAAAACAGACTTGGACATGAACAAATTGATTTGGTTGGGCCTTGTCCAATTAACTATCATCACATATCATTATGCCAAACTAGGCATGAGAACCAATAATAAAAATGGTCATGACAAAACTAAATAGGAGCCGAATTTGTTATCACGTGAACATGGTCGATGCGAGCAAAGCTTTGGTCTACTTTTACAACAATAAACAAATTATGCAAACACATCAACTTAAGCATGGAAAGTAAACTAGTAATTATGGATTAATCCTAAAAAAAATTCCTTTTACCCAAGTTAATGGACTCAAAGGTATTCTTGAGTAAGTAGTGTGGCAATTTGGTCGGAAATAAAACAATCAAAATTGACTAGAAGGCTAGCCTGATGTCAAAGAACCGAATCAATTTGGCAGCATCCAATCCTCTATGAGCAGCCCATGTCAAACAAGCGCAGGTACATCAGTAAAAACATGGAACCAAAAGGGGAAGAAGTAGACTGACATAGGTTAACAACGCAAAGGAAAGAGCAAATGAAATGCTGAGCCAATATAGGTTTGCCGACAAGCCCATTTTATCAGTTAAAAAAAAAAAGAAACTCTATCAGCACAATCAGCAGATGTTAACAACCAGGCATGATCACATTTAGTGTTAAAGTCGGGCATAATATGATCAAAATCGAAGCGGACTTAGAGCCTCATTGCCAACCAGAGAATCAAGGGTGAGAATAAAAGCCTAAGGTGTTTCATTAATCCAAACAGAGAAGTTACTGCGTCGAACGAGAACAAATCGAGATATCTGAGCCAAGATCAAGAACAACATATCACTTAATCACTCGCATCGCCAGTAAGCAAAATCGCACACCCATAGAGCCAAGGCTGACATATCACGAACAACAGAAATCGAACACTTTTCCTAATTCAGTTTCGATACATGACAGATTCAGGAGCTAGTATTCTAGATAACAATTAGAGCAGAATCAAACACAACCGATGCGAATGACAGGAACTTCTTTAACCGTTTCAACAAAACAAAGTTTGAAACTAGAATCAACTGGAGGGACCTGTCTCGATTCAGTACGTTGAGAGTAGCTGAACGGGAAAGATGAAGATACTCGAAACAAACGTGCGGATGGAATTTGCCTTCAGCTTTGGTTTAGCGTGCGGGTGAAACTTGAACGAGTGCAAGAAGATAGCGGGTTCCAGTGGTGAGCTCGTCTGGCTAGAAATCAAATCCAACACGCTAAGGTGGAACAGAACCGAGAGAAGAGCAGAGAAACTTCCTGCACGTAAACAAACAAAGAAAAAGGAAACCACTGCAGAAACAACAATCAATCGTTAGGAGAGTTTGTTAGAAAAAAGGAATTCATCAGAGCAGAATCACGCCTGCAAGGTTGACCATTTCACCATGTGATTTAGAACCATGTAAACACCCCATAACTCTCAAACTTCGGCAAGCCCGACTGAACAGACAGTGGATATCTGTCAGGACCGAAATCGATAATACAAAATCCTTGCGCTCCCATGTTTGGTTATTAAAAACTAATCTGTAAACTGGGCAATACGAGATTGGACATAAGGGAAATCGAACAAAACTCTCGACCGACTGTAAGGAGCGAACCGCTGCGGCGGTGCAGTTTTATAGAGAAATGAGACTAAATAAAATTGCAAGCAGAGAAGGAGAACGGAGGAATGGGGTGGGATTTCTTCGACAAATGAAAAGCTCGAGCGTGGGTACTGACTTTTCCTGGGTTTTCGTAGAGAGGGAGTTGAGAGGAGATACCGACCGTAGAGAAGAGGAATGTAGCTTAGATCCAAAGCTCAGGTAAGAATCAGGGTTTCGGGGTGTTTGAGAGAAAAATTGAGATCGAGGTGCGGCCGATCAAGGAGAAGGTGGTGACCGTGATGGTTATTGTTCCCTTTATAATAGAAAACGTAGGGTTTTTGAAAAAAGTTAGCTGATTTCATTAATGGGCTTATTAGATTGGTTGTGGACTTTATTTGGATGTGGGTTAAAAAGAAGAAAATGGGCTTGGGTTTGAGTTTGATTGAATACTAGGCTAAGCCCAAGCTTGGTCCACTGAAAAATGAGAAAGGAAAAGGACCACCACAATAGAACTTCATACAAAATTGAGGGAGAGAAAATAAAAACTATAACTCGACATGAATAAAATCATCAGAAACATATATGCAGGGTAAGACTAAAAGGGTAGTCAATAAAAATAAAATGTTTTACTTACAAAATAACAACATAAAAAAAGATAAAAATAATATAAGTAAAATAAAGTAAAAGAAATGCCCACGACTAAGGAATAAAAATGAAAATAACCAAATAGATAAATGAAAAAGGGTAAGTCTAAAACAAATTATTGTTTGAAAATTTCTGGAAATTTTTTCTAAAATGCTTGTGAAAATTGATTTAAAATTTTGTCCAAAACGATGGTTTCATTTTGACATGCACGTAAATACACTTTGAAAAAAGAAAGGCAACGACCCCTCTTACTCGAATATTATCTCAGAATTCGCTTTATGGGGTGAGAAATTTTGGTGTCTACAACAACTTTGGATGTAATCTTTCCAAAGATTAACAATCATGTGAATACTAGCATCCAGGAGCTAAAAAAGGATTTCGAGGCAGCCAGGACAAAACACAGAAGAGAGCACATGAGGGTTCCAATTGCTGATCTGATCGGGAAGGTTAGTATCCTTTGCTTAGATGAGCTAGTAAAGGAGCTTGGAAGGGCGAATTATGTGCAAATGGACAGCTCAATCTGTGGATGTGACAAGGTAACCTCTCATGGATTACCTTGTACTTGTAAATTAAACTACATGCTGGATAGTGGTATACTATACTCGAAGAGGGATATACATCGTTTCTGGTATACCCTAAGCTGGGAGAAACATGAATCGACAATTGATATGCTATCCTACAAGGAGGCAGAACAGAATAGATGGAGAGATATAGCTTCTAAGGTAGCACAGTTAGATGATCCTACTCTGATGGCGAAATGTTACAGTCAAATCCAAAACTTCTTTCACCCAGATATGGTGTGCCAATTAGGAGAGCCATTGGAACAGTTTGGGATTGGCAGACCTACCGGGACCTCAAGACCAAACCGACGGGAACCTTCATCTTGGGAGCGTAACCGACCAAGGGTGAGCCAGTCAAAAGGAGCACCATCAAATAGAAGATCATGTAATAGAGGATCATCAGATCCGAGTCGATTCATGCCCCTAAACACCTTCCCATACTACGAGAATTTTCCACCCAACCTATATCAATATATCACTGGGTATATTGATGTTGTGGAGATGGGAATTGTGGTTTCAGGGTCATTGCTGATTACGTGTATTCAAACGAAGAGAGGTGGAAAGATGTCCGTAGAGCATTGCACCATCACATGAAGAATACAGAACCGGCGAATCAACTATACAGGGCCATTTTTAACGAATGACCGTACAACGACATGTTAAAAGCGCTTCATTGGAATTTAGGAGAGCCAGCACCTCCAGAGAAATGGATGACCACGGAAATGGGGATGGCGATCGCGACAAAGTACACTTCGGTAGTAGTTTTCTACTCTACTGTCTGGGGGGTATGGTAAGTGCCACATACCTTCCGCTCGATAATTATACAGATCGTGATAGCCCAAGAGGAGAGATCCACATAGGAATTTGCCCCCAGGGTCATTTCATAAGGTTCAGCATGGTTGATGACTCCCCACTCCCCCCTGTTTATCCGCAGTGGTTCTTTTATAGAAATCCAAACACGGTCGGACCTTGGATTCATCAAATACAATCTAGGTTAGATAGTTGGAACAACGTTGTAACTTAGTCTTTCTTTAACTGAGTTGTTGTAACTTAGTCTTTCTTTAACTTAGTTGTTGTAACTTAGTTTTTCTTTAACTTAGTTGTTGTAACTTAGTTTTTCTATAAATTAGTTGTTGTAACTTAGTTTTTCTTTAACTTAGTTGTTGTTTTAATCATATTGACTTAAATTTGGTCATTCAATTCTCTATTATTTCAAAAAAAAGTGTCTCCCCGCAACATTCCAACTTATTCAACTAAGTTTGGTGAAAAAAAAATTATATTGCAAATAGTAAAGTATTTTGCTATTCGCATTACAAATTAATTTTAAGTCAAATTAATAATATAAACACATAAAAATGTAATTCAACACTTTTTTTTACAAAAAAAAGGTCCCTATTTTGATTACAACAAAAAAGTAACTAGTAAAATTCGCTACTAAACAACTAGAAACTACTTCGGTAAATTTACTTTCAGATATCATTTTTGGAAAAAAAAAAAACACAGCGACACATCATTACATGTGTACAACGTCAATATGAATTAAAAAAAATTTGTACTGCGGTGATTAGCAATTTTGTACTGCGAATAGCTACCCCCATTTAGAAATGTATGGTATAAATTAGGATACTTAATTGGTATAAATTATGGTACATAACTGCTATAAAAATATTTAAAAAAATTATATTCTATTTTGTAGATCATTTTATGACATAATATTTTCTCGATACCCACAAATATTACGTCATAAAGTTACCTACAAAATAGAACATAAATTTTAATAACTAAAATTTCTAAATTTAAGTTTAAAAATATAAAATAATTTAATTTGAAGATAATAATTTAAATTGATAGAATATACTCCCTCCGTCCTAACTACATTGTCCACTTTACTATTTGAGCTTGTTGTTTGACTTCAATATTTAACATGTAAGATAATACATTTTTATAAATCTATATTTTATAATGAAATCCTTATGTGAAAAACTATATATTGTAAAAATTTTTTTAAAAATTATTTTATCTTATATATTTAATATTGAAGTGGAAAAGCGTGCAAAAAAACAAATGAGACACTTATGACGGGACGAGGTAGTATTAATTAAAAATGTATGGTATTTATTTGGTATATGGTACTTAATTAATATAAATTAGTAGAAAAATTGATATAAATTATTTGTTTAAAACACAATACTATGCTACAGAATAAATTTTTTAAAATGAAAATATTTATTTGTTTTAATACTTTACGATATTTTTATATTTTTATTTTTATATATTTTTATTTTTTATTATATTTATAATTCTTTTATGAATTTTTTAATATCTAAAACTTTAAAAAATACTTTGTTAACAAGTAGGGATATTTTTATCATTTTTTATCTGATTAATGACTATAGTGATATTTTATAGACTTTTACAAAAATATATAATGGTAGTTAATCTTTTTTTTTTAATTTTAGTGGTATTTAGTGAATTAACAAGAAATTTAGAGCTTTCTTTTTAGTACTATGTGTAACCATATCGGAACAGTCCCTAATGCTTGAAAAAGGCAAAGACGCTTTGCTTAAAAAAGGTGACCATATCACCTTGAAGTCCACACTCGTATCCCGACTGTACAGTTGGAAACATATTATTCTTGTTAAGCATCTCTTCAATAAGTAAAACAGAGCATCCAGGGTCGTAGATTTTCATTGCTATTAATGTCTGCAAACTTTTCGACCGAATCATCTGAACAGCTTCAGCTTCCTCGAGCTGACTCCGCTATGCTGCAGCAAGAATATGAAATTCCATAAATTCATAGAGTTGGTTATGAGCAGCATGTTAAACGGAAACTGCCTCAATCAATTTTAGCTAGCACAGTGCTTTCAGCGAACAGCCCCGCGACCTTGCTTCCCACGACATCTAGAAATCTAATTCTAAGCACAATCAAAAGATGATTCCATTTTGTGGATCGTAGAATCAAGAGATGATTAAACTAATAACAAGTAATTTCCGTACTAAAAAGTTTCTGTGAAAAATCAGTTAAAGATGAGAGAGAGACTGACGGTGGATTGAGCAGAGCTGAGAAGATAAAGATTCGCCGATCGCATGGACATCTTCGCAATCTCAATTACGGCGTCATCTCGGATCCCAGGGGAGTCACTCACCAGACTATCAAAAGCAGCTTGGAAAGCCTCCTCCCAAAACTTAGGCAACCGAGCTCGTCCCCCGCCGCGTCCACCACCGTGGATGTAAGCTTTCCAGAACCGCTCCACAATCTTCTGTCTCTCGGTCACTTCCTGCTCAAAAGATTCAGCAGAATTAACTTCAATCATCCCCGCACGTAGGGTAAAATCATGACGAGGAATACAAATTCAGAAAGGGAGAAAGCAGTCACCAAAACATCAAAATCGTCCGCGCTCGAGGAAAAGACGGACGCGGAGGAGAATTCATTGGCAATGGAGTCGGAGATGTTGACAGCAGCTGGAGTGGACTTGAGAGTGAGAGATCCAGTGAGCATTGACCATATAGCGAGAAGGAGAAGCGCCACCAGCATCCAGAGTTTGTACCTGTCTTTGCCTAGAAAACTGCTTTCGGAGTTCTCCCTCTTTATCGCCGCTGGATGCGGTGGCGGAGTCAGGTAAGTTGCAGTGACCGCAATGTCCTCTTTCGGCAGGTTCATTTAGTTCGTTAACAGTTCCGATCGAAATTGAGCGATGGAGTGAGAGGGCGTGGTTTGATGATTGGCAACGGCAACCAACGGGCTGAGACGTCTATTCACTGACGCAGCCACGCTCGTTCACGTCTGCAGAAAAGAATTAAAGTGGTAGTGAACAGAAGAGTCGTGAAGTAATTTTTGCTTTTGAACGATCGATTGAGGAGTGACGTGGCCCCCGCCACTAGCACAGGCACAGCGCACCCTTGGTGTAATGATGACTGTTGGAGCAATTATCAAGTGCTATGCAGAGTACCGTGCTTATGCTGAAACAACCGAGCACTGTGGATCCCCGATCCCCCCAGGCCCTAGCTTCGTGCCTTCGTCGTTTTCGTCTTCCCGCTGTCGGCGGGGAAAAGGAATGGTTTAGGTTTTGGAGCGTAATTTTCACTCGTACTCTTTCATTGTCCCCTTTTCTTTTTCTTGTGATTGCTTTGAGTGAAATGAAAGCGCCTCTTTCTACTTTTTCCTCGTCTCTCTTTCAATCTTTTCCCTGTATTTCTTTTTTCTTTACTCCCTATACTTGCATTAAATATCACCATATTTTTTACAACATTTATGAAATGTCATTTTTTTTTTTGATGTTAAGTTGATACTTCATCTATTACCTTCACTTTCTCAAAAGGGGTCAGAGAAACGACCTATTACAAGGTTTCTCAAACCTTCTCCTTCCATACTAGCAGCTTGAACAATACTAAGTGGGGAGTTATGTTTTTCCCATATCCTCCAATCAAAAGTATTATTGTTAAGTCTAAAAGCTAGAAAAGCAGGGAAATTAGAGAAGTTATCATTACACCCCATAAGTCTAACATTAACTTCCTTACAAAATCCAAAAAAGTACAAGGGAGAAGAGGAGGGAACATCTTGCTTCTTGTACAGGATCGTCTTCACCTTCTTCAAAATATGGTTATTGTTGATGATGATCACCACATCTCGGATATTCTTTGAGGCAGCCAAAGAGACACCAAATTTAATGGAATCCAGATCAGCTAGATTGTTGGGAACCTCACTCCTTGATTTCCTGTTAAAACACAATTGAAGTTCTCCTGAGTGTAAAATAATAGCACCACTACATATCATATTCCTACCTCTATATCTATTACAATATACAGAAATCAACGATTCTGTATCAATATGCCGATGCTGCACTTCTGAGAGGGATCATCTGTCGTGGTCTGCCCGTTCAATTGATAAGCCTCTAAAAAGGCTTTATTGGAATTGATACACTCCAAGAATGGAAGATGAGGATTGTGTCTAGTTCTATTTCTAGCCTCATAGATAGCCCACATTCTATTAATCACCATTGAAGTATGCTTCTTTCCCCACCTATAAGCTTGATCTCTGATCCAAACCTGGATATCTGTTTGGTTGCATTTTAAAACCTGCGGTAAGTCAATGAGACCCACCCACTCATCTTTTGAAGTCCAACACTCAAACAAGCTATGAACTACCGTGTCCACCTTGTCACAGAAAAAACATTTATTTGAGCCTCCTATTCTTTTTGCAATATTCGCCATGCAAGGAATAACAGCATTCAAAAATTTCCAAGCAAACAGACTTGCTCTAGGCGGGGACAAATTTTTGTCAATCATGTTTTTCTGGAAGGAAGCAGAGTGAGAATTAGTGGAGGAACTTTCCGAATGACAGAGATTCATCAGCTTCACATACCCTGATTTCACTGAATACTTGCCCTCTCTATTTCCTTTCCAACTCCACGAATCCCTACAATCCAGATGGATAGGGGTATTGAGAATGGCCTGCTGATCATGAGGGTGAAAAATATTCTCAACAAGCTCTTGATTCCACGAGCTTTTATCCTCAGTAAGTAGCTGTGAAACCGTGACAATCTGAGAAGTCAAACCAGAGGTGAGAATAGGCTTAACAGGGGAAGTTTTTGATATCCAAGGATGTCTCCAAATCTCAAAATTATCCCCATCTCCAATAACTCTCAAGGCACCCAACTTTATAACTTTTATAGCAGACAGAAGAGATTTCCAGATTGGGCTGTCCTTTTTTCCTTTGGAAGCTTGGAGAATATCAACATGCGGAAAGTACAAAGATTTCAGGGACTTAGAAACAAGCCTATTTTCATTAATCAGTAAATTCCACACTTGTTTTGCCAAAAGAGCTTTATTAAAAGACTCAATCTCCTTAAACCCAAGTCCACCCTTATCATCCTGGGCACACACATCCTTCCATTTTTTCCACCGCCTACCTTTTCTTTGAGAAGAACCAACCCACCAGAATTGAGAACTAATAGTATTCATTTTGTCAATGACTCCCAGGGGAAGTTTAAATAAAGATATAGTATGGTTTGGGATAGACTGAAGTACACTAACAGTAAGGATGGATCTTGCAGCTTGAGACATAGGTCTATTCCAACCTTTGACTTTCTTTTGGAGAGACTCTATCAGGTACTCAAAGGTTTGTTTTTTGTTTCTTCCAACCTTCAGGGGGAGCCCTAAATATTTGGAAAAAGTGGCTACAGGTTTAACATTGAGCACGTAAGCCAGATGGTTTTTTGTGGCCATGGGAAGCTTGGGACTGAAGACAATTTCGGATTTAGATTGGTTAATTTGATGACCAGAAGCATTGAGGAACTCATAAATAATACTAGCCAGGGAGAGTAGGTTACTCTCAGAGGCCTTCCCATAAAAAATGATATCATCGGCAAAGGCTAAATGAGAAATCTGGGGGGCATGTTTAGTCAGAGCAATTCCTCCATATTTTTTATCTCTCATAGCATTGTTGAGGGTTCTAGAGAGGGCCTCTTGAGCTAAGATGAAGAGAAAGGGGGATAGGGGGTCACCCAGCCTAATGCCTCTATGCTGGGAGAACATGTTCCCAGGAGACCCATTGATAATAGCCATACCTTTTGCAGAGGAGATGCAGTTCATAACCGGGATTCTCCAACAATCAGGGAACCCCATAGCTCTAATAATATCATCTAAGAACTCCCAACTTAATCTGTCATAAGCTTTACTCAGATCAATTTTGCAAGAGAACAGGCCATATTTTTTTGCTTTTGAATTGCTGATTTTGTGATGTAACTCACCAGCTAGAATAATATTATCAGTAATGAGGCGACCCTGAACAAAACCAGATTGGTTTTGGGATATTAAGAGAGGGAGAATATGCTGGACACGATTGGCTAGAACTTTTGTGACTATTTTATAGACAAAGTTGCAAAGGGCAATAGGTCTGAATTTTGAGAGGTTTGTAGCTCCTTTCTCTTTTGGAATCAGAGCAATGAGGTAATTGTTCAGATTAGGAGGCAGGGGGTTACCAAGCAGAATATTTGTAACAGTCTGGATAACTTGGGGACCAATGAGGGACCAGTAGGTTTTGAAAAATGCCCCATTAAAACCATCAGGTCCCGGGGCTTTGTTGGATCCCGGTTGTTTAATAGCCAGAATAATCTCATTGGGACTGTATGGACACTGCAGATCGAGAAAGAGATGAGAAGGAATCAGATTTTCCACTTCTCTCTTTAACTTATCTCTATTACCAAACTCAGAGGCTTGGAAAAGATTGGCAAAAAACTTGGAGGCAATTCGATTAAGGTTATCCCAGTCATACTTCATGGTGCCATCTTCATCTTCCAGGCAGAAAATTTCATTCCTTCTTCTATTTTGAGAAGCTTTTGAATGGAAGAATCCAGTATTTTTGTCACCTTCCCTTATCCACTTATCCCTCGATCTTTGCTTCCATTTGACCTCCTCCTTTAGATAAAGAAGTTAAATCTCCATTAACAGTCTTTTCCTATTTTCCACCACCCACACACTTTGAAAACCTTTCTGAATACCATCCAACTCTTTTTTCTTACTACCAATCTTGTTTTTGATTTTTGCAAAAGACCACCCATTCCACTCCACTAGTTTTCTTTTGCATTTTAGAATGTTGGTCATGAAATCATGATTGGTGTCTCCCCAAATTTCTTCCACAATATCTCTACATTTTTTTTCCTCTAACCAAACATTCTCAAATCTGAAAATTCTACTAGGATGTTTGTGGCTACCCACTAGGTTAACAAGAATGGGACAATGATCTGAAAATTCCCTAGGGAGGTGATGAACAAACATACCAGGCAACATAGAGAGAGCTCCCTGACAAGCAAATACTCTATCTAGTCTACTTTCAGATAGAGAATGGTCTAACTGGCAATTGGTGAAAGTAAAAGGATATCCTACATACCCCAGATCAATTAGGTCAGTTTTGGAAATGACCTCTCGAAAGGGAGCCATTTGGTCCTCCCTTCTAAGTCTCTCTCCTTTTTTATCACTCTCAAACAAAATCTGATTAAAATCACCTCCTATAATCCAAGGCAAGGAAATACTATCTCTAATCTTTTGGATCAACTTCCACGAAAGATGCTTAAGCCCCCAGTTTGGCCACCCATAAAAACCAGTAAAGTTAAAAATGTCCATACCTGGAAGTTTAACATCAGCTGCAATATGGTGGTTGGACCAACTGACCAGGGTGATATCCACCTTCTTGTACCAGAGAAGCATAATTCCTCCACTTCTGCCCATGCTACTAATCGCACAACCTTCATAGTCAGGCCATCTTTTAATCAAAACATCCATATCTCCCTTCTGTTTGTGGGTCTCCATTAGAAAAACAAGCTTGGATCTATGAGCACTCAACAATCTAAAGACCCAATCTACTGCATAGGGGCGACCTAACCCCCGGCAGTTGAGAAAAATGCAACTCATTTATCCAGGCAGCCCTGATTCTCATCAGGGTCTGCCCTATCTTGGATAGACTCATAGTAATCAGACTCCTCCAATTCATAAAGTGGGATAGATGAATTGTTCATCAGTGGTCTGACATTATGTACTTTCCTTTTTTTAGACTTGAATACCTCAGAGTGTTTGGGGAGGAGAGCGGATTCAGGGAACAGTTTGGCCTTTCCTTTGGACAAAGAGGAGAGCAACTTCTTGGTTTCAGAGGGGACAATATTTTCTGGAGCTGGGTTGAGGCACGAAGAGAAAGGGTGGTTTAAGATTTTAGTAGAGTCTGTGGAAAAAAGGTGAAAAGGAGGAGAGGAATCAAAATGAATGGCTTGCAAAGCTTTGGATTTTTTTGTTGAAATCATATTCAAAAGAGGAAACAGCAGCCTCCCAATCATAGTTGTTGGCTCCAATTCTTTGTTCTGAATTAACAGAGGTGGAAAAGTTGGACAAAGGAGAGTTTTGAGGAGTATTTTGGGAAATAGGGCATAAAGTGCACATAGGAGCAGAACAGCCTTGAGGACTTACATCAAACCCAGGAGGAGGGGCTAAAGGGGGAACATTAAAAGTGGAGATCAGCGGAGAGTGGGCTTGGGAAACCTTCTGGAAAGAAACATTGATTGGAGGAGGAGCAGCAGTCGGGATAACATTAACCGGGAGGGTGGACAAGGACAAGTCAACATTGACAGTGGGGGGAATACAGGAGGGAACTTCATCCGCTTGGGAAGCCATAGCCGTGAGACTGTCCATGATGCCTTCATCTTTCCACTGACGGAGCAACTGGGCATCAGACAAAGAAGAGACCGATTCTGCATGCTCAGATCTTAACCACGGCCCAAACTTATCCGGAGCATTAGGGTTTTCTACAGGGGCCTTACAATCGGGCATAGTGTGGGTAATACACCCACATCTATAACAGAAGCAGGGGAGGTTTTCGTAGGACACCCGACAGACTCTTTTCCCCTGAGCAGTACTCACTAGAAGCATACGGCAAAGAGGCTTGGTAACGTTGATTTCAATCTTTAGACGGAGAGTTTTAGAAGATAAAGGGTTTAATCTATCAGAGCACTCCACAAATTTCCCAATGCGATTACCTAATTCCACAGCAGAGTGTTTATTGAAGAAAATCATGGGGAGTTTATGAATACCCACCCATATGTTAGTCGTAATCGGATTGTGTTCCACCAGGTTGCACAGAGGATTGAGCTCCATCAGGGATAACAAACGGTTCTGAAAGTGCCACTGCCCGTTGTGGAGAATGGCCCTCCTATCAACTTCATTAGCAAACTGAAAGGAGAAACGATTTGGGGCCACCTCACCAACCCTGAGGTAGGTTTTGAGTTTCCAGATCTGACCAAGAACATTATGTAACACTTTTGGATTAGCTCTACTCGGGCTCCAAAGTCTACCATACAAGGCTTTGGTTAGATCAGGGAAAGGTTGATTGCTGGTAATATCTTTGGCTTCGATTAAACTAGACTCAGCTAGGTGGAGTTGCATCCTCGAACAATTCGAAATAATCGAATCCATGGGCGGCGCCGTGAAGAGAAAGGGGGGAACTTTGTGAACAAGCAGACTAATCGGGTTTTTCTTAGGGTTTGGTTTTGGGTAATGGAAGGGGAAATTTGGGTTATCTAAAATGTTAAGCTTCTTAAGCAAATCAACAAGTAAATCAGGGGGCACTAGAAAAAATTTCCTAGAATCTAGCAGAGAGCAAGAGCTTACCCTATCTGCAGACGACTCCGAATCGGTATTAACATCTTCAGACGAGCCTGAGAGAGGGCTGGGGGGAGGGCTGACTGGCATCATCCCTATGGACGCAGGCGGCATTGAATTCCGACACGACTTCTCCATCCCCAAGCAGCAGCTGTGAGTGGGGAGTTCACTATTCCAACGTGGTTGAGAGATTATAATCACCATCATTAGAGAAAAGGAGCTCGCAGTGGAGCTAGAGACTAGAGGTACAGATGCGAGACACTTGCACACGGATGCCAGAAGAAAAAGAAGAGAGGCGCGTGGGTAGGCGCGTTCTCCACTCTCTAAAAATAGATCGACTATTACTATCCCATGCACATGTGTTATTTATGAAATGTCATAGTTCAACCAGTATGAACAAAATAAAAAGGGCCATATTTTTTACATGCTCCACCCATGACGTTTGACAAAATTACACACTGCACCCACGTGGTTTCAAAAATTATTTTCCTTACCCATGTGGTTTCCCCAGTTTTACATCCAGCAACTTTTCTAATTTTTGTTCAATTCAAAAGATGCTTAAACGTTGTCCGAAATTGATGATAATTTACATGGATGATGCTAAAGTGATATATTTTGATCTTATGTCAAATCTGATGTTTTTAAGCTTAAATGTGACCCGTGGGACCCAATGAAACATGTGACATGTTCATCAGGTCCCACATATCACATTTAAGCTTAAAAACTTTAGATTTCTCACTGAACCAAAATATAACACTTTAGCATTGTCTATGTAAAATTTCATCAATTTCGTACAACGTTTAAGCACTCTTTGTAAGTTAACAAAATGATAGAAAAGTTGGGAGCTAGTGAATGTAAAACTGGGGGGAAACCACATGGTGGGTGGGGGCATAAGTTTTGAAACCTGTGGTGGAATTATGAAAAAATACCCTCATGGGTGGGGCATGTAATTTTCCCTAATAAAAAAATACCCTAGCTAAGAAATTGTTTTGAAGTTTCACAATATACTTAGATGCTAAAAAGTAAAAATAATTCTCAAAAACTCCAAAATACTTAATAAAAATGTAGCTACTATAAAAATAAAAAATATTAAAAAATATTAATTGTTAAAAAAATAAAAAAAATTTGGTACCATAAAATATAATATAGATTTATAAACACATAATAATAGCAAAATGATTTATCAAACATAATTTATATTCTATTTCTTTTTAGTGTTATTTCACTAATGTTACCTATAAAAGGTGATGAAAGTAATGAAAAAAGAAGAAATTACATCACTCTATTTACACTTGATAACTTTTCAACAATCATGAATTTATGTTATACCAATTTAAATCATTTCTTCCAAATAAGATATTTTAAGTACTATTATGTTTAACAAATTTATATTCTATTTTACAAATAATTTAGCTCAATATTTTTGTTTTTTACAAATTTATTATTTCTACAAGTAACAATAGTGAAGTGGCACTAAAAGATTGAAAGGTACCATATAACAGAATATAAATTATGTTTTTAAAAAATTATTTTAGTGTTATTATGTTTTAAAAATCTATACTCTATTTTGCTTCTAAATAAATTTTTTAAAAGTTCTCTAAGAATTATTAATTTTTTAATATTTTATGATATTTTTAATATTTTCTAATATATTTTGGTATTTTTATAGTTATATATATTTTTATAATATTTTTTGTGACTTTTTTATTTTAACAACACATAATGACATATTGTAAATTTTCAAAGTAATTAACAGGATTTTGTTTTTTTCCATGGTGGTCAACAGTTATGATATTTATAACTTTCAGAGGAAATATAGTGATATTTCATAACTTTTCGCTATTAGTGTCATTTCATGAATAAATAAAAGGTATATTGTTATTTGATGAAATTTTTCTTTCAATTTCTAATGTGAATTAAAAAATACTCATTTTTATTCAAATCAAAATATAGTGGGAAAGAGCGTGTGAAAAAAAAAAGTTATATAGGCTCTGGTTTAGATTTTTGTAGCTGTTTTTTATTATTATTTTGCTCTTTTAGTTGTTTTGTATAGTACTGCTATATCTGTTTTGAAATTGTTATTTGGTATTTTTGTTCTCTTTTTGTTCAAAAATATTAAACATTTATTTTAAGTACACAAATATTAAGAAAGGTCATAATTATTATAAATAGATATAATTTATAGTGGACTCCACATCTCATGTGATTAGGGTTTCCCCATGTAACTAACCCCCTACGATCTCACCTCTACCAATACATATATCAACAACAATAAGAAGAAGAATGAGACCGATCGGTGCAAAAAAAAAAGGTTCCTTTTTAAAAGCTATTCATCTTTGCTGATAAGTTTGATTTTACATTGATGGCGGTCGGAAGTGTTGCAGCTAACATGTTCCTCATCAAGTTTCCAAGAAAAAGATAACACTCTTTTTTTTCTTGTTCGACGGGCATGGACTATGGAGGTAGACTGCCATAAGTTAGAAGAGAGCTTGTTTGAATTTCTAGGCTGCGCCTCAAACTTGGTAATCATGTTGAGAATAGAGAAAACGGATCTATGGATCCATCTGTCGGTGAGGTAGATTCCTCTTCTGTTTCGTTTATTGAATTTTATGGCTTTATGACTCTAATTTTAAAAAAAATGATCGACAACAGATCTATATAATTGTTTTCAATAATGATTGATTTTATTATTATTATGTCAAATTCATATCATGTATGCATTGTCCTAATAAATTATCACGTGAGGCATCGTGTCAAAAATAAATAAATAAATAAATAAAATAATCATGTGATGCATTGTGTCAGGAATTGATATTGTGTGAGGCATCATGCCAGAATTCAATATCACGTGAGGCATTGTGCCAGATCTTGTTTACTGGTGTATCTTTATTCTGCGTTGTTTACTTTATCCAGTTTCGTTTTTATTTATTTGTTAAGTATAACGTGAGGCATCGTGTCCAAAAAATAATCACGTGAGACATCGTGCCAGAAAAAAAATCATGTGAGGCATCGTGCCAAAAAAAAAATCACGTGAGGCATCGTGCCAGAAAAAATAATCACGTGAGGCATCGTGCCATAAAAAATAATCATGTGAGGCATCGTGCCATAAAAAATAATCACATGAGGCATCTTGCCAGAAAAAATAATCACGTGAGACATCGTACCAGAAAAAATAATCACGTGAGGCATCGTGCCAGAAAAAATAATCACGTTAGGCATCGTGCCAGAAAAAATAATCACATTAGGCATCGTGCCAGGAATAATAATTACGTGAGGCATCGTGCCAGAATTCAATATCACATGAGGCATTGTGCCAGAATTCAATATCACGTGAGGCATTGTGCCAGAATTCAATATCACGTGAGGCATTGTGCTAGATTTTATTTACTGTTAAAAAAAATAATCACATTAGGCATCGTGTCATGAATAATAATCACGTTAGGCATCGTTCCAGGAATAATAATCACGTGAGGTATCGTGTCAGAATTCAATATCATGTGAGGTATATATCCTGACACATCTTGTTTAATGTTAATTATTTTATTTTTTGCGTTGCTTTCTTTATCCCATTTCGCTTATTTATTTATTTATTAAATATCACGTGAGGCATTGTGTCTGATATTCGTATCACGTGAGGCATCATGTCAGATATAAATTTTCATTTAAGGCATTGTGTCAGATATAAATATCATGTGAGTCATTGTGCCAGATTTTATTTATTGCACTACTTTTATTATGTGTTATTTGATTTAGTTTGTTGTGATATATAATATATTTCATTATTTTATGATTGATATTTATAATGTTTACAACAATATATAGGGCATTGTGCCTGTTAAAATTAATTTTAATATTATTTGAAGAAATAATGGCATCGCGCCTAAAAGTCTTTGATTCTGATATATGATAAACAATGTCCAATATTGCCGAACTTGAGCTTACGACCTTGGACATCACTAAGAAGGGCATCACGCCTAAAATTTTGACATCAATATGCTAAAAAGGGCATTGTGCCTGAAAGTTTTATTTGCATATGTTATAAAAAGGTATCACACTTGAAAGTGTTAATATGATCTACATAAAAGGCAATGCCATATTTTTTTGATGCTTTTATATAATATGAGCAAAGAAATTGGCATTGTGCCGGAAACTTTTGAACTTAATATGATATGGTATTAGCATTGAGCTAGAAAATTGACAATATTTTAAAAAATAAATATATTGATCATATCATTGATCTAAAAGATGGTATAACACCTGGCGAATTCATATGAAATATCTATTTTTATGTATAAGATGAACGTTATTTGACGATTCGTGAAAATCAATGATGGTTTTTTTACCAGGAGAAATTTGTGAAAATCATTTGAAGTAGTTCTTGGAAAACTACGTAAGTGATATATCATGATGATGAATATTCATATGTCAAGTTTGACCTCTGATGATTTATATATATATATATATATATATATATATATATATATGATGTCATATAAATAATTTGATTCGAATGTGATTTTACAAATGATTCTCAATGAATCATAAGTTCATCTTCTTTGAGATAGTGTTAAATCACAAAATGAGTGACTCTGGCGAATCACTCAAATATTTGTTCCTCTATTAAAGAAAACAATTGGCATGACAAATATAGAATGGTTCTTGTCGTATCAATTCCATGTTTTTCATGAACAGTCAAAAGTCATGACCAGATTACGAGAGATGATGAACAGTTATTGACATCACAGTAAGCATAATAATTATCATGGTTGGATGTTATTATGATTACAAGACTTTCAAGGTCTTTGTGGGCATAACTCGACTTATTTTAAAGCTAGCTCAAAATTGAAGCTATGCAGATTTTTTTAATGAGAAGTTAAAATTTTAAATATTATTCATTTCTTTATATATATTCTATATTATTATTGTTCCTTGTTTATAATAATGTATATTTGTTTACATTTATGAGATTTATCCATTTAGAAAGAATTTGTACACCCTAAAAGGGGTCACGAAAGACATATGTCCGGGAAGGCGTATGTTCTAAATGAGATTTATCCATTTACAAAGAATTTGTACACCTTAAAGGGGTCATGAAAGACATATGTCCGGGAAGGCGTATTTCTTAAGAAACATGTTTAAAGACAATACAACTATAAATAATATTTCTTGATGGAGTCAGAATTAACACTTGCTTGGAATGTAGTGTAGTTGTAGCTCGCTACCTTTTCTAAAGGATTATAGTTGACCCATAAGCATGTGTCCTGATGACAAGGCATTGGTCTCATGTATGAGAATGATTTTCCAAGATTGAAAAATCATAAGATAAGGGTCAATAAGCTCTAGAAGAGCATGTACAATACCACATAGAGAGTGAAATTTTTGTACTGAGAAATCTTAATAAATAACAAGTTTCATCAAAAAGTGGGACTGATATACCTGACGCGGATATCACGTTAAGGCTACAAAAAAGAGAATATCAATGTATATTCTGGAAAAGATATAAGTCGTGATTGTAGCTACTTATTTATTCCTTTGATTTGTATCACATGTGTGTTGGTACAATGGAGACCTTGAGATATAAGATAAAGAAAAGAATAAGTTTTCCAATATTTTTTTTGGCATGACCGGTTAGACCATCCCGGTTCAATAATGATGCAAATTGATATGCACTGTACGTGTGGACACTTGCTGAAGAATTATATTCTTATACCAAATGATTTGTTGCTTGTTTTTGAAAAAAACTTTTATAAGGCTATTACAAGCTGATATTTAAACCTGGATTTTTATACGCGTGAATTCAGGTGAGATATGGGGACCATTTTGGGGACCATATCCTAACCATTTTGGACTATTAAGATTTGGTTTAAATTGATGCATCAACCAAATGGTCATTAAAGCTAAAGATTGTAAGATTGAACAATAAAGTCCATAAGATTGGACAATGCTGGTGAAATGTTAACGCCTTAATATGAACTTTTACATGTTCATTGGGATAAATTGATGGTTAAGAAGAACCATCGATCAAAGATCTGTAATGAAATGTAAGATATTTTGGTTTGAGAATCCCAATAGGCATTAGAAGACATGTAATTTACATGAAGCAACATTGATTTGCATCAAGCCAAAAAGTGTTGATGAACTCTCACTCTTATAAATGACTTTGAGTCAAAAGCTAAATATTCTCCCATACAAGATTTTGTTTGAAAGATTTATTATTATGCTTCAGTGGATCAATCAATTCCTTGAAGATGTTGGGAGTGTATTTTGAGTTCAAATTTTAATACTGCAAACGGTTAAATTGATATATTAAAAGCCAAGAAATAATCCTAGAAATTAACAAATCAACAGACCGTCGGGTTGCAAAAATCCCGGTCACAGTAGTATAGTAATTAAGAAGCAACCAGGTATCAATCCGTGGGACTTGAAGAAAATAAGTCTAGCCTAAGATAATCGTTAATTCAAAAGGGGTTGTTTTTGTTTTGGGATTTAAATAAATAACAAGAACGAGATAATTAAAATAACATGCGGGAAAATAAATAATAGATAAAATAAAGTGATAGATGATATGGATGAACGGGACTCTGGGTTCAGGTTAAAACCGTTTGATCAATTATGTCTATTGGTTAATTAAGGACAGATTGGCAAAACTCCTAATATTTTCTTAAGAGCTAAATCATAGTCTCAGAAGAACTCGTTTACCAGAAATGCAGGGTCTAATCCAGACTCAAGCAGAAACACATATAAACGGATTAAGAATGAAGAATAATAATTTGCGTCTGCAGGAATAGTTAATTAATCCAATCAATATTCCACAGATATACAGATTAATTTAACCGATCTATTTATCACTTGGTCGGATCAAAATAGATTTAGTAAAGCAGTTCAATAAACTCATGACATTTATTAAAAAAGCGCAAGAATAACATTAATCGTAACAATCCGTAATTAATTAAAACCAGAAAATATAAATTACATAATTAAAACAAACTGAAATAAACCATCCCCCATAGTAAATCCTCTAAACCGACATAATAAATAAATTGACAGAATAAGAAATCATCTTATCTGACATCCTGATATTGCTTTGTTATTTGGACTGATAATATGTCGATTTATAGGTTGGATAATGGGAAATGGATGAATGGATTATGAATGTGAGTGAGATGAAGATGTGTATACGGTGGTCTATGAAATGGATGAGATATGGTGGTGGTGATATTGTGTGAGATGGAGTGGTGTCGGATGGAGGGTGAGCAGATGGAGGAGAGTGCAGTGGTGTTCGGTGGTGAGCGGTAGTGTTCTATTTATAGAACTAATTGGATGGATACAGAGGAGTATGGTGGTGGTGGTTGAAATGATGATTAATCGATGAAATAATTGGGATTAAGGTGGGTTGGTTTGTTGGAAAGATAGAAAAGAAAACAATCGGAGCGTATGTGTTGGAAAGGAGAGATTAGTGCTGGACAGGGATAAGGGTAGTGGGGCGGCGGTTACGTTGATTAAATATGTTTACATATTTTTTTCTTTTACGCGAGCGTGCCTTCAGAATTTGTCTCTGTGTGACGTCCGAGTTTGTGTCCGCATACGGACAGGGGTGTCCTGACGAGATCTATACGTGTCCGCATTTCTGTCCGTGTGCGGACGTGAGTGTAAAAGGGGGAAACTCGATCTGGAGATGTCCGCATTTGTGTCCGTGTCTGCCCATCCGGACACATATCCGGACATGTGTATATTTTTCCTCTTTTTGTTCCAAAAGCTCTAAACTCCTTCCTAATCACGTCCTAAGTCAAAATAACATGAAAACAAGAAGGTGAATGCATATATCTAAGTAAAAATACGGAAAACAAGGGTTTAAAGCACTCAAAAGATAGATCAATAATTAGTGCATCAAATTCCCCCACAATTATCTTTTGCTTGTCCTCTAGCAAAATAGAGAATAAAACTATCTTCCAGGCTGTAGCATTGATACTCAGGGTTAAACAGATGCAGACAGAAAGCAAGCAATGATGACGATCAAAAGAATAATTCTGCTTCTGGATGTAGGTTTCGCAGTCAGTGAAAAAGAAGGATTTTTAAAAGCATGAAGAAGTCAAAATACAAAATCTGGAAGTAGATTAACTTGGGATCTTCCACTATTCCTTTCCTCTAACCTTTGGATGTCAAGGGGTGTGAAGTAATGCCTTATTCCGCAATACCTTTCAACACCACGTACTCATGATCAAAATTTAAACTGCAATCAATTTTTCACATGCAAGAACATTCTTTTTCAAGAGATATATATAAAACAATCGAATTATTGCGAATTGTAGAGTTATTCCGTAACCCAGACTTTTATCTCTATCCATGTAACGGTGTTGGGCCAACTATCCCAGATCCCGAGACCTTAGGTAGATAGGTGTTAAGGCACCCTTAAGACTTAATAACCGGATAGACGAGGCCTGCTTTTGTTCGGAAAATTTTTTGTTTGATCAGCGGAGTACCTTGCCTTATCCTTTTCATTCCAAACTTTCAAATCTTTTCCAAGAATCCCAAGCTAAACTAATTCAGTTTCCATAATCAACTAATCCATCAAATTTTAGTGAAAATAGATTAATTTTGAATAAAATTAGATATACAAACACCCTAAAGCAGAAGGATTCTTGAGGTAGTCAACATGCCTTGATTTCTAGATCTGTTTGAAGAAGTAATTTTCTCGAAAGCAAGTAGACAAATAAAGACAAGTGTGACATTTAAACCCAACTTGCATATTCAGATTGATTTTTTTCTACTCTTAATTCCCCCCCCCCCCACACTTGAGAAGAGCAATGTCCTCATTGTGTGGAAATCGAACCCCAAGTAAGCATGCAGTATAACCTAGAACATTGGTAAGCATGTAGAGAACAAAATGTAAAAAGAGTACTCCCCAATGTTCCAGCAAATCGAAAGTTCGTGCGCGGTTGAGGTTTATTTGTCGTGCTATACGTCCCCTCGAGTGCATAAGTGTTGAGTGAAAAATAGAAGAGGCTGCACAACATATCATTAGAGGAAAATAGAATAGAAGTGTAACATTAAAACAGCTGCAAGTTAGTTCGGACGGTTTACGACACCGTTTACCCTTTAAAATGAAAATAAAATAAAGGTAAAAACAACAAAAGAGTACAAACTAAAATAAATAACAACCGAAATAAAAAACAAAGATAGAGGATCACTGTGATGGTCCCGGGGGTGGTCTCTGATCCATGCGGTCCATGAGCTGCTGGATGAGTAGAGTTGTCGCACTCTGAACCTCGTCGCTTCGCTCCAAGCGCTGGGTAATCCGATCCTGTGTCTGGCGCATCTCGTCAATCTGCCCTGCCATCTGCGCCTGTCTCTGCTGGACATCACCGACCTGCTGCTGCATCATCTGCTGCTGCTGTAGGATGGTATCCATCGTGGTCTGCAGCGCTGGTGGAATGCTCATGACTGGAGGAATAGGTGGCGGCATGGTAGTAGTGGCCGCCGGTGCAGAGCCCGAAGTCGAGGACGAAGCAGTAGCCCCCAGGCCAGAGCTGCCGCGTACCCAACTCCCATCCTTTAATTGCATGAAGCCCCATCTCTTCACAGTCTGTAAAGAGATAGGGCTCTCGCCCTCTCGCACATCGACTCCGGTGAATACGTCGTCAGGTAGCACACAGGCGAGGTGGTGGTGGATGAAGAAGGGAAAGATGGGCGTGATCTTCTTCTTCTTCGATCTCAGGTATGTGATCACCTTGTGTAGCTGACGAAACATGATGTATGGAATGGAGAGCTGTCGCTGTGGAGGGGGAGGCGGTGCTAGGAGGTAGTCGATAAGCACACAGTCCTCGTCAGTGACATCATTTCCAGCACGAGGCCGGATCTGATGGCTGAGGATCTCTGCGACCAGCCTCTGCATGAGCGATGGAAGGCTAATATAGGGGATGACACCCTTACTCTCCTCTCCCCTATGTTGAGATGTCTGACCGATCTCCTGGACCCATCTAGTCCTAGTGGTCCTCAGTAGCTCCTCACCCATATCTACATGGGCTTCCTCGTTATCCGGAAGCATAAAGACGGTACTGGATGAGGTGGGAGTGATCTCAACCGGGTGGTGGCGCACGTAAGAAGTGATGACATTCTGAGAATCGTGCGCCTGGGCGTTCGCGTAGAACTCCCGGACTAGGTCAGGAGAGAAAAGGCCTTCGCCCATCCTCAGTACTACGGTGATCCCGAAGCTCTCAAAGATAGGATGTAGCTCTGTGGCGCTAATCACCTCTGCTGCTATGCGCCTCTCCATGATGAATTTCCTGCCCTGGTCGAACCAGGCACGGGCGGCGGCGGAGATAAACCCGTCCTCACGTAGTGGAGAGGGCGGTAGAGGGGGCGCAGCTGATGTATCATCGGGGCGTGGGGCTCGCGAAGAGGACTTGACCCCACCTCCTCTAGTACGAACCATCTATTTATTGCTGTCAGACAGGGAATTAAAGTTCAATAATAAAGATGCAATGTTGAAAGTCAAAGAACACACAAACTGACAGAAACGAGCCCATAGTAATTCGTATTCTCAAAAGTTCGTTATTGCTAGCGAGCAAGGCAATGTAGGGCTGAACAAGCATAATACTAAGCTTAAATAACAACACACATTAAGATTAAAAACCATAGATAATTTTCAAAATTTTTTGCCAAAATTCAACGTGTCTGGACTAGTGTCCGGGTGGGCTGGCGCGGACGCAAGTCCGGACAGCGCAAGAACCCTAAATCGAACAGCGGCGAACAGAAATCGCCCAAATCACATAATTTCACAGATTTCTCAAATGTTCTAAAGATTTTGCACACCAATCTCCAGTTTAACCACCTAAACGCCACTAACTTCATTCCAACCTCACGATTTTTGTCTAATCTCGTATTCAATTCCATAGTACGCACCGAAAACTAGAAAAAAAAATCAGTTTTTGAAAAACCTGTGAAGTGGCTTTGAAAACGGCGGTGGGTTAGTGGCTATGGCGTCGTCGGAGCTTGCGGCGGTGCGGCGTCGTCGGAGCTGCGGTGGTCGCCGGCGTGGAGCTGGTGTGGAGAAGAAGGCTACTGTTTGTCTGGATTCGAGCTCGACAGAGGAAGGAAGCAGGGAAATGGAGAAAAGAAGAAGAAAGGAAGAAAAGAGAAAGAAAGAAGAAGAAGAAATCGGGGCGCCCGAAATTCTCACATCCGTGTAGGTGTCCGCGTATGCGGATATCACTGGTCTACAATCATCCGTGTATGAGTCCGTTAACGGACATGGCTGTGGTTGCGTCCGCGTAGCTGTCCGTTTTACGGACGTGACTGTGGTTGCGTCCGCGTAGCTGTCCGTTTTACGGACGTGAGTGAAAAGAGAGAGGTTGTATACATATGTTGTCCGTGTGAGCGTCCGTTATGTGGACACGGGGGCTTTATAACGTGTCCGGGTGGCGCTGCGCGGACGCAATTCCGGACACGTTGAAAATCTCTTTTTTTATAATAATTTATAATTTAACATATTAAAACTTTAAATCACCAAAAATATCACAAAAGACTTGATAAAGGCGAACTAATTAAACACAGATAATCAGTAAATCAGGTAAAAGCAAATTAAGCACACATAATACAGAAAACAAAGAGTGAGGGTGTAAGAATTGCTCCCTGATCTTTTAAGGAGTAATGCTTCACGATTCCCCCACACTTGAGTTCAGCCAAGCACAAATTTAGCTAATTAAGAATTTTTTTTTGAATCTGCAAGGTCAGAAGAACTCAAGTGGAAACAGACAAAACCATTAGTAGAAAATAAGAGCCAAGGCTCTTGCAATATGCACAACATCTGTTAACACACCACAAAATAAAAACAAAAGAGTAAAATAAACAACTAAACCAAGAAAGTGAAAAGAGATACAAACCGGTGGGTTGCCTCCCACCAAGCTGCCCGGAGTTAGAGTCTCTGGCTAGACTCTCACTTCGTTATCCAGGATCGAAAATAAAAGTTGATAGTGGTGCCAACGGGGTTGAACTACCTGGATCAAAATAAAATGTTACCTCAACAAATAGAATAGGAAAATAAATGCTCCATAAAACCTGGTTCTTTAGGAGGTATTGACGGTAACGGGTCTCAAGCAGAAGACCAGGTGTTGATTGTTGTTCTTCCTCAAATTGGAGGATGTAAACATCTTCCTCGTATAGGTGAGGCTCGACAAGGTTTTGATACTGACAAAGTGGTGGTGGTTCTTTCTTCTCAAATTCGAGGATGTAAGCATCCTCGTCTTCTAGATAGAGCAAGGAGAAGGAGGAAAGAAAACCGTTTGCAGTAGGGTGTACTCCGTCAGGAACCGCTTTGCTCCTTGGTTTTTGCAATATTAGAACTAGCTGAGTTTTTAACTCCGCAATTGTGTCTTCCAAATCAGCAAAGAACTTCAGTTTGTTCATGTAGAGGTCTTCTCCCTCAGGTTGTACGTCTTTATGGTTCGATTATCATTTAGGCGAGTAATTTTCCCAACATCAGGGGGAGAAAAGAAGCAATTGGAAGGTGAGATGATATGATATATAATATATAATTGCGTCATCCTCGTCATGTATAGTATGAACTTTTATGTTCTAAGTACTATTCATCTCCAAAAAGTTGGCAACCCAATTTCTTGATGTTGAGTGAAAAAATATGTGCCAACGTCTAATGCTCCTGTATTATAATGTCCCGTAAGGACAAGTGTAAATAAGTCTAACCTGAAGCATGGTAGACTATATGGTTACAATGACAAAGCCCTTAAAAGGAGCATAGAATTAAGATGGTCATACTAAAAAGGGTATAGCTCTAGATGAGTCGTCAGCATGACAAATTACCGGTATATAAGGTAATCAGGTACCTGATAATAATAGAGATCTTGAGATATTATGTCATGTCAATAATATAATGGAACCGATATGAAATCAACGTTGATTATATTTATGCATATGCATGCAAATGTATGTAGCGCTACATGTCACAATGATGACATAGACATTGAATTGATTTGTCAAAAGTACTTGAAAGATGCAAATGAGAAGCAGAATTTCAACACATTCAAGTTGTGAATGTTGCGAACTGAATGTTCACATAATGATGTGAATCCAGCTGGATATGAACGAGTGTTCGTATGGAAAGGGGTGTGTTCAAATTCTTTTAATATACAACCTGTATTGGTGTATATATTTTTTTAAAAGCCCTGTTAATGATTATAAAAGGCTCTATCCCCAGCAGTTGCTTATTTTGAAGATATAAGTATGGTTGATATTATGATTAATTTGTATGGTTATACCTCATATATGTACAACAGTTTGATAGTGTGTGTTTATATAGATTCGAAAGGGATTAACTCCTGGAGGAGCTTGGTGAATTATGAAAGGGAATGCCCATGTGACCATGTTAATAAATCTTATCATGAACCTCAACGATGAAGGTGATTGTGGCATTACTTGAAATACCCCTAACATTTAAATAATTAAATATAAGTAAATAAATATTATTTGAGGAATTATAAATATTATTTGGGGGATTATGAAACCCTAAGGAAGTGTATAAACACTTGGGCGTTAAAAACGCACCTAAACTCCTTAAGGTAAAAAACGTGCGTTAAAGCCCGACCTTAAGATAAACAAGATATATAAGCTATAAACTTCACATGAAGTTAACCAAGAATCACTATATGATCTTCAGGACACAGGACTTCATCTAAAACTGAGTGAAAATACAATATGCTCGGGAATTCCCTTAAAGGCCCCTTAAGGCCCGAAAGTCCCGAAAATACCTTATTAAATTAAGTAAAGCATTACACCTCATTCTAAATGCATAACAGTACCTTAATGAACATTTAAGATGAATTTCTCAAGATAAATTCTCAGTTAAAGACAAAGTACTCGGGAGGATTTCTTAATGCTCCTTTTTGCCCGGGTAGCCCGAGAATTGTGTTATGGGTTATAATAACTCAATGTAACACCTTAACATATTAATATTGACTATAAACAATGTCAATAAACACTTGTAACTCATAGCGACTACTTATTTTCCAGAAATTCCTTAAAGCACAAAAACGCACCTTCGGGTGTCACAAAAATGCGTTTTACGCAAATGCCTTGAAGTTTTTAAGGAGCCACGAGTTGATAAACTTAAAAGTGGATTAAATTACCATCTTAATCAATTAATTCCAGTACTAAATTCATAGTACTAATGGGGGCGATTTTTGAGTCAAAAAGATACCTAAAATCAGCATTTTTACCTTAAAACTTTCATCCTTTAACATGGTATAAATGTACCAATTAAATGCTGGAACTTATTGCACATATTAGTATGATCTTAGTACAATATAGTGTAGCAAAAATCAAATGAAAAATTAATTCCATTTGAGCCCTATACCATGCGTTTTTTCTAGTCTATTTTGGCTAGATTTTTCAAAAATTATTGCCTTATGCTAATGTGACTCACCTAGCATATACTATATGATAATGTAACAATTAAATTAGTCATGTGGAGCCTTCATTTACGTATGACCTGCAAAGAATTAAGCAAACATTAGTTGAACAAAAGTTATAAGAATCAAATTACATAAAATGACAAGGCCTAGGACTACTTTATACTAGTTGCAAGAATCAAACAAAACTAGTGTCTATGGCCTCATATACTACACGATTTTGATAAGGGAAAGAAGGGGCTGGTTGCTTTACTTTAGACTAAATTATACAAGAACCTAACTTTCATCATTAACATGTTACAAGTAAACAAACCTAAACTACTCTTCTAGCACCCCCTTTAGCCGTGAGGCTACAAAGAAGTGGAGCTCCCATTTCATTCCAGCCGATCAGACCTACAAGAAGAAGACAAAGTTAGATCCATTAATTAAACTCATAAGACAAATACCTAACTTCTATAATTGTCATGTTGCAAAATTAACAAAACAAACCTAATTTCCTAGCATGCCATTACCGTAACCTACAAACAAATGGAGTTGGCTACCACCTTGGCCGATCGTACCTGCATGGACAAGCAACATTAGTGCTGCTAATGATCAAATAAAAACATACAAAATTAAGCTTAAGCACATGCTCAATGATAAAACAAACTAGATTTAATCTCTACCATTCTTTTAGAAGATGCCAAGTTCAATTATACTCCACCCAGCCGCATGCCTAGCTAACTAAGAGAATTATGTAGCTAATTTACTAATCAAATAAACATAAACAAAGACATGGAATAATAGCAATTAAACAATAGCAATCAACTTCTAATTGCCTTCATTCTCTTCTAATATCCTACGTGAATCTCCTTCTCATTTGCCCTCATTCACGAAGGTAAGTCTCCTCTCTTGTTCTCTCTTTTCTTCATTTCCTAAATTGATTCCTAAGTGTTAATAAACTCCATTAATGGTGTATTAGTTCCTAACACCATTTTAGTGTGATTTCCTAGTTAATTCTATCAAGTTTTGAAGCAAGATTCATCCTAGAAAACCTACAAGATTTCGCCAAGCTTATGTGTTCCTAGGAGGTTCCTAAATTCAACAACAACACAAGGAACAACAAGATCAAGTTAAGGTATGTTTTCATGTTGAAAATCTTAAGAAAATTCCTTAAGTAATTTTCGAAAATTTAGGAACTTCTAAACATATGTTCTCTTCATTATTTCATGAAGGAAACTTTGAACTACAATCATCTCAAGGTGTATCAAAAATACCTTGTTAAATTCTTAAGGTAAACTCTTGTAAAAATTACTTCAAATATTATTTATAAACTCTTGTTAGAAGTGAAATACCCCGTAATTAAAAATAGTGATTAATTAGGCTAATAAATATTTTAGAAGCTTAATTAAGTGTAAATAATCATGAGGGAACAAATCCCGTAGAAAACGGATCCTTAAAATGGATTAAAATCACTAACGAACCTTAAAGCGCGTTTTTCGAGGAAACCGGGAAAACGTGACTTTAAGCGGGTCAAATAGACTCGTAACAATTTTGGTCAACTAAATAATCATTAATAAATATTAGTGAAGCTTTAGAACCAATAAAATCAATAAAACGAGAAATTAGTAAAAACTGTCAAAAACGGGAAGTTGTGGGGTAGAAACACAAATAACCAAAACTTATGTGTCCACTCTTAAAATAAAAATGTAAACTATTTGTGTGTGTGGGCTGTTAGCCGATGGGCTCCCCCTCTCCCTCACACTCTATTAATTCTCCTTATTTACAAAACAACAAAACCATAAAGTAACCCACTTTATCACCTCACACTCTCACACTCTCTCTCCTCTACCATTCTCTTCTCTCACGTGTACACACCCCATCCTCCTCCTCTCTATTTTTCTTCCTCCTCCAGCGACAAAAATGGAGAAATGAAAACACCCACAAAACTCCATCTTCTCTCATCTTGTTGAGTGCCCAAACTTGCTCCAAAAATTATAAAAATACCACCATTGTCGTCCTCTCATCAAGAGCAACACTTGTATCTTTCCAAAATTCGAAAACAACAACTTTCATCTCCATGGGTATGGAGTAATGGTGGCCACCGAATCCGAATCTACCCGGAACCGGCGAATCTACCCGGAACCGATTGGAACCGGAACCGGGCCGGAACCATTCGGAACCGGAACCGCCCCCTTACGAATCGAATCCGAATACAAGTTTTGAGATTCGGGACCGAACCGGAACCGGAACCGGAACCGCCTGGAACCGCCCGGAACCGCCCGGATTCGTGTCGGATTCGGAACCGTGGAACCGGAACCGGAACCGGTCGATATTACCGTTGGAAACTAGCCGTTGGGAACCGGAACCGGAACCGGAACCGGCCAGATTCCCAACAGCTCTTTTTTTTTTATGTGTGTAACGGCTCCAAACAAAGCCTAACGGCTATATTGCCCCAAAACCCCTATAAATACACCATTATATCATCATTCTCACCACACAACTCATCCTACTCTTCCTCTCTCTTATTACTAGTATTTTCTTGTGCAATTAAGTGTTATTAAGCATTTTAGCTACTAAAAGGTTCATTTCCCACATTAGCTCTCAATTTTTCATTTCCCACATTCTAGCAAAATGCCGAGGAGATCCGGAAAGGAAGTGATGCCTTCTTCCAACCTCCGAATCGATCCAAATTTTCAAGTTGATGAGCAAGACCAAATCGACGAGATGGAATTCGGGTATCATCAACATCAACAACATCCACATTATTCACCTTCATCACTCCCGCAAGGTGGAAGCTATACAATTTCTCAGCACGGATCTACAAACATGGGGCCAACATAACCGGGAATATCACCACCATTTGGTAAGTTTTAATATTAGTTACAACTTATTTTATACAAACTTTAATTTTAATTACTTTCTTATCTTAATTATAGTCTAAATCAATTTTTTTTACAATTAAAGGTACATCCTCTACCCCATCCGATGCTCACAATCTTGGTCAAGATGATGATCAAGAAGATGATGATGCCGACAACACCACCGCTCCAACAAAATCGAGACAAGCTTCTTGGGTGTGGGCATACTTCACAAAGAAAGAAGATCCGCAGATGCCCGGGACATACAAGCAACATTGCAATATTTGCCACAAAGGACTTGCATGGGCGTTGGGCACCGGAACCGGAACCTTTGCAAAACATATGAAGACGCACAAGATCTACAAGGATACGGCGGCAATGGCGGGCGGTACAGTGGTCAACTATGCTCACCGGGTTTAACCAACGACAACCCGGTCCAGGTTTTTTTCATTATGATAGAGAAAGAATGATAGATGGCATGGCTAGGTTTATGATTGCTGAACAGTTACCTTTTAATTTTGGTGAAAGTCCTTACTTTGAAAACTTTGTTTGCTCCACATTACAACCACAATATAGTAGAGTGCCTAGGAATACGCTTAAACGTAGAGCTTTTGCACAACATAGTAAAACTAGAAACCAACTTATGGAAATGATGAAAGCATTTGATGGTCGTGTTTCATTAACTAGTGATATGTGGACATCTACTACTAATGAGGCATTTATTTGGGTTACACTTCATTGGATTGATAGTTCTTGGACGCTTCAGAAGCGTATTATTGCTTTTGATATTTTTGATGATGCACATACCGGTTTTAATATTTCTGAGAAAATTATTGAAGTATTATCTGAGTGGAATTTGTTAGACAAGGTATTCTCAATTTCTTTAGATAATGCTTCGAACAATGTTAAGTGTGTAGATTATCTAAAAGCTAATTCGAATCTCATACTCTTGCATGATGGTGATTACTTGCATGTTCGATGTTGTGCTCATGTTGTGAATTTGTGTGTACAAGATGGTTTATCTAACTTGACTTCCACACTAGAACCACTTAGGCATGTCATGAGGAAAATTAGAAAATCGGGTCTTGTTAAAAATGAGTAAAAAAAAAGTGTGAGGAATCCGGTTTACGTCCTCGTCATTTTGCTCCCGACACCCCCACTAGATGGAACTCCACATATGAATTGTTAGTTAAGACTAAGAAACACCAATCCATTTTAACTAGTTTGTATAACACTATGGTTGTTCAACAAAATCAAGAATTAATGGGTGCGGACTTTTGGGTAAAGGCTAATGCCATACATAATGTTTTAAAATGTTTTGACAGTGCAACTAAGGTGTTTTCATTAGTTTATGAACCTAATGTGCATATTGTCATAAATGAATGCATTAGTATTTTCCATGTCTTGCATGAGAACAAGAATGTTGCTGAGGTTAGTGGTGTTATTTATGATATGATGTCTAAATGGTTTAACTATTTCAATGAATTTCCTTTGATTTATTGTATGGCAACTGTTCTTGATCCTCAAATAAAATTGGATGGTCTAACAAAATTGCTTGATTATTATTATAGTATTGTTCCAGGAGGTCCACCCAATGATGGTTATGTTCAACAATATGTAGAAAAAGTTAATGCAGCCTTGAAAAAGCTACATGATGAGTACACTTCAAAGTACCGTCCGGATGAGCTTTCTTCTGCTAGTGGTATTGGTTCATCTTCTAAACCACCACGCCCCGGTAGCAAAATAAGTTCTTTGATTTCTAGTATTTTGAAAAGATCAAGATCAGTTCAATCGGGTTCGGGATTTTGTACTTATGATGATTACATTAACTTTACTTTTAGTTTTGATGATGATGATGGTGATATAGATGTTCTTAAGTGGTGGCAAGCACATGAAGGCAAGTTCCCCATCCTTGCAAAGATAGCTCGAGATATACTAGCAATTCCAGCATCAACCGTTGCTTCAGAGTCGGCGTTTAGTGCGGGCAAACGAGTGTTGGATGAAAAGAGATCAAGCCTTGCACCGGACTCAATCAAGGTTTGTGTTGAGAAGTATGATTGGGACTTAGCCGAGCTGAGATGCCAAGCACACGCATTGCAATACGAGGGGCAACATGATGATTGGTACGATGAATGGGGACAACACCACTTAGGACTTCTATTTTGTATTGTAATCTTTTAGAATGTATTAGTATTACTTTCTTTCCATGTAATCTTTTAAGACTTCCAAATTGAAATCATGTAACCTATTAGTAGCTGTACTCTTTTTCCTTATTAGGGTTTTCCCAATGGGTTTTTACCTAATAAGGTTTTAACGAGGCAGTGAATCGTATAATAAAATCACCTTTATTTTTGTAAATTCAATACAAAAATTTAAGTCTTTGGTTCTTACACATTTAAGATTATAAACTTGAGGAATAACCTAGCTAGGAGTAAAGTGGACGAAAAGAGCAACGTGTGCGCGCAAACGGATCTAAAATCGGAGTTAAAACGAAGAAACTAGAGCCGATCGAATCTTTCCGGAACCGGTCGGAACCGCCCCGGAACCGGTCGGAACCGATCGGAACCGGAACCGGAACCGGAACCGCTCCGGAACCGGTCGGAACCGTTGATTTGAGCGAATCCGAAGCGAATACAGAGTCCGGAACCGGAACCGGAACCGCCCCAAACCGCCTGGAACCGGTTCCGAATCCGAATACACATTTTCCGGAACCGGAACCGGAACCGGAACCGGTGGATTCGGATTCGTGGCCAGCATTAGTATGGAGCATTTGGAGCTTCAAGACCACCATTAGAACCACCTCATTCTCCTTGTTCTTTTGAGGTAAAAATCTTCTTGAAACTCCATCGTTTTTCTAGCCTTGTGAGCAAAACGAAAATCTAGCTAAACTCTTGTTTGGTTCTCTTGCTTTATAGCCGATTTTGGCATTCTTGAAGGGGTTGAAAGATTGTTCTTGAACCATTCCAAACATTACCTACACCCTTGCAAGGTAATGAAATTCCTAAACCCTAAAATGCACATTAAGCTTTAGAGAATCATTAAGGGTTAGTTTAGTATTTAAATGATGTATATGAATGGTTGTAGTGATAGAGCATTTGGTTACTAAAACAGGTGAAAGGGAGAAGAAAGAAGAAGGAAAGAGGAAGGAGGAAGAAAGGAGAAGCTTGTGAAATAACAAGGTAATTATACTCATCTTGTGTAGCTTTGTAAATGACTATGTAACAGATTTTTAGAAATGGAAATATGTATTGTAAAATGGTAGTGTAGTGGTAGTGTAATGTGTAGGAGAATATAAGTATTTTGAACCTTTAAAAGACATTCTAAAATTTGTTAAAACATAGTTGGGAGTGGGATGTTAAGTGCAGGAAATTTTAATAGTGTTGTTGTGTTTGGTATTGGTGTATGAGAGTTTGTATATTATGATTGTTGAAAACAGGTGAGATTGAAGGAAATGTGTGAATAAACAATGTGGTGAGAGTGTAAAAATATAGGGGAGACTATGGCAAAATTTACCTAGGATTAGGACACTTAATGAATTGAAAACTAGGTGAATGATATAGGTTGTAACAGATTTTGGTTGAGATAGATAGAGGGTGATTTGGGAGAGACAGTTAATGTAATTGTAATGCATTAGAAGTGCTAGAAATGATATTAGAAGAGGGTACTAAAGATGGGGAGTGTTAGAGTAAAAATCTGTAGCAAATGCATCAAGGAAGAAAACTGTGTAAGTGTTGAATTGAAACTAAGAGAATTGTGTGTATAAGTTAGTATAGGATTTGTGTAATGAATTGAGAAATGAATTAGATTGATTTAGAGTGTTTAAATAGTACTAAAACATGTTAGGATGTATGTAGGAAGATTGGGGAAACAATGGGTGAAATTGGGAAAGAAAAACAAGGTCTGTAGCAGCTTTCTGCTACCGTCCGACCCAGCGTCTGGGTCGGACCGTGGGTCGGACGGGTCTTGAGAGACGACAATAAATCTTACTGGAATGGTCTGACCCAGGGCCGTGAGTCGGACATGGGTCGGACATGCAAAATTTTTCCTGTGTTGAAGCTCCTGACTTCGTCCGACCCAGAGTCTGGGTCGGACAGTGGGTCGGACGGAGCTTGGACACGGGACCGAAACTTTCTGGAACGGTCCGACCCAGAGGAGTATGGGTCGGACGTAACAGTGCTGGGTCGGACGGGAAGGATTTCAGAGGACGAGAATCTACTGGAATGGTCCGACCCAGGGCTTGGGTCGGACGCTGGGTCGGACGACCCATAACTTACAAAAAAAAAACTGTAAGCCTAAAACTAGTATATATATATATATGTATGTATACCCACCTATACATATGTACATATATATATGCAAGTAAACCATTGTTAAGTAACTAGAAGTAAGTAAATAAAATGTAAGTATAGGGATGTAAAGACTTAGTAAGTATGAATTAGGAAACGTAAGAGTAATCGAGTTAAGTTAATGATAGATAGATTAATCATTCGATTGTATGTATATCATAGGATTTGATTTGTGACACCGGAGGAACGTTCGGAAACACGTACAACGGTGAACGGTATGAATTCCTCATGCCCCGTATGCTACCTTGGTTACTCTGATTTGTGTGTTGTGTGCTAATTGATCACCAAATAAGATAAATGCACGAATCGGAGTTATCATACTTATTTGTGAATATGTAGTGTTGTATATTATTGTATAGGATCTTTAAATCATAGTTTGTATAATTCGTGAAATGTATGGATGAATATGAGTGTTTGTATGTATGAAGTATCGTATTGTGACCGACTGTGATTGTGATTGGACTTCTAACTGATTCCTAACAAGCTAACCAATCTAACTTAAATTGGTAATTAAATTGGAATGAGTAGAAGTCCGATATAGTTTCGGTCACGCGTGAGGATGAGGAGACACAAGAGGTTGGATCCGATTCCTGACTCTTAAACTGATCCGCAGCCCAAATCCCTTAAATGGGTAGCATCCCGGATTGGTGAGTCAAGTAAATCCCGGTGGTGGGACGGTGTAGTCCCCGGGCCGGAGGTCATACCGACTTAACATGAGTAAAAGTAAGTAAGCAAGAATGAGTAAGTAAAGTGAATGTAAGTAAGTATGTGTAGGTAAGAGTAAGTAATGTGAAATGAGTAAAAGAGTAAATAGCATTCCGATTAACCCGGATGCGTAATTTGGCTAACATTGTGAAGGTGAGTATTGTGAGCATTATTGTATTGTTGCCTTGGAATGTGTAATGTTTGTAAATGTATGTATGTTGTATGCAAAGCATGTATGTATGAAAGAAATGAATCGCATGTTTAGTGGACGTCAAATAGTCGGCGTGCCCTTGTTAGCACTCGGTATATGCGGAGTTTATGCGCAGCTTTTTGCTGAGCCCCTTGGGGCACCGTTTTTCATATGAATGCAGGCGCAAGAGAGGGATGAAGCTGTTGAAGACTTAGTTCATTTTCTTTGTCTTCTTTTTGGTTGTAAACAATGAATTGTGAATGGTGTACTAAGTAGTACACGGCTGTAGCTTTTTGATGAGCCGGTGTACCATGGGGTACACCTTTTTGGATATGGATAGAATGGAGCATTGGTACAGATGAGTAGGTGATTAAACTCATTCTTTTGGTAGGTTGGAGATGGGAATGTAATTGAATATACTATAAATACTCGGTGATCCAGGATTGTAAGTATGTCATATTTTCGGTATTGGTAAGTAATTTAGTAGCTCGGTATGTTATGTTCATCAGACCGTTACTGTAAGTAGTAATAGCCTTGCTAGCCGTATGGGCGGTTAGCGGCATTGTATCACCCGCCGTAGTATGTAGTAATTCCGCTGCGTGTAGCTTTGATTATTGGGATGATTGGACGGTAAGCATAGGATTAGCGGTAGGGGTGTTACAAGAAGTCTAACAAATAGATCTCCTAAAATGTTCATAAGGAACCGAATTATCTTCATCAAGATATCATTTGAAGAGCTTGGAAAAATCAAGTACAAGAACTGTCTTGATTTAAGGGTAAGTTTATATAAGTAAGGTTTATTAAGTTTAAGTTTGATTTAAGCTTCAAACTTTAGTATAAAAATTTTGTATAACCTTTAAATAAATTAGGACCGAAAACTATGGGTTATATTGTCAAGAAAATAAAGTATAACATATAAGGTAAGATTATTACCTTAAGGTATTAAATTGTGTCACAAAAATTAAATAGGACACACATATTATCAAACCGAATTATCTAAGAATTATTTGTTCTATTTTTAGTTTATAATCATTCTAAGTCATTAGCATAATTTTTAGAAGTGTTATATGGCTTATATACATTTATATGTATTTATTATAAGGTTTAAATCAAGTTTTAAAAACTATATGGAAAGGTATTATTAAGGCCGAGAATGATATGTATTATTTGGGTGATTTTCGAAATATATAAGTATATTAACTTATATTATAAATTTTGGGAGTATTAAAAATAGCTACAAGTATTTAAATGGCTAATTTATAAAGTTATGTGGTTAAAATGTAAATTTTGAAAAGTTTAGTGTATAAATAATAAATGCCGAGAACAAAGGGGTTGATTTGGTATATTTATGTTATAATATAAGGTAGGAATTAATATTATGAATTTTGGTGAATTTGAATAAGTGGTTAAGTGTTAAAATAACAAATTATAAAGTTTTGGGACTATTTTGCAATTATTGGAAAGTATAGAGTCTGGCCGAGAATTACTTATGATTTTATGGGTTTATTAAAGTATTAATTATGAAATTAAGTCTTGGTCAAAGTGTTGACCAAAAACTTTGGGTTAAAATGATTTATGACATAAAATATTAAGTTTATAAAAGTTTTGGGGTGAATATGTAATTTATGAAAATATAAATGGAAAACCGAATTTAATTTGGGGCGAATACATAATTTGCAAAAGTATAAGGGTCTTTTCGGTATTTAAGAAAAATTAAATATTAAAACTATAGTTTGTAAGTTAATATGTAACTTATATAAAGTTTTGGGTTTAAAAGTGTAAATATAGAAAACTATATGTGAAAACCGAAAGGTTATGGACTTAATTGGTAATTTATAAAGTTGGTAAGGTTAAATTGTAGTTTACGAAAATTAAGGTGGACATTTGGTAAATTACAAAGGTTAATGTGGATAATTAGTGAATTATAAAAGTTATAAGGTTATTTGGCAATTTATAGAAGTTAATATAATTGTCTTACAATTTTCGAAAATTAATATGGGTATTTAGCAAATTATAAAAGTATATGGTTATTTGATAAGTTGTAAAAGTTAATGGGTTCAAATTATGGTTATCGGAAATTATATGTGGTTATCTAGTGATTTATAAAGTTGTTGGGTATAAAATATGAATACCGAAATAATAAGGTTGGTATTGTAATTTAATAAGGAAAGGAAGTAAAACTAGGAAATATAATGTAATATGATATATTATGGAGTATAATATAAAGTTTATAAAATAAAGGTGGATATAATATAACTAACCAAATAATATGATATAAGGAATAAGTGGAAATAATTATGAGTATATGAATAATGAGATAAGGATATACCGTATAATGGAAATTCATTATCACATGTGAACTCTAAATAAAATAATGAACTGCTAGATTATCTAGAACCACTGTTAAAATAACAGGGGAAAATAAATAGCATACGGAGTTATTATACAACGAGTATAAACATTACAGTGACAGTACTATAATATTTAATGAATAGTTATATTAATATTACCCGGTATTGCATGTTTAAATAACAGCGTACGGGGAGGGACTACTGAACAGGAGTTTGTCAAGCTAGCAGTTACTTGGTGAACGGTATGTTAATTGTGTGGTCTGAATGTCCAAAGGATTATCCTAAGGTCCAAACATTATGTGTTAATTGTTTAAGAGCGATATCTATGATTTTATGTGAATGATATTGTGTACTGTATTGCTCAACTTGGTTGCGTTTTAATTATACGCGAACGTCTTATGACTGGAAGTTTATACATCTAAACTGGAACAAGACTAACTGACCTAAAGGTGTTATTGAACCTAACTGATGGTCAACTGTTATAGTCTTAGCTCAAGGATTGGTTATTATGTCACTGACAAAAGGGCTAACTTATAAAGAGAGGAATCCAGATCGTTTCGACTTTCTGGTTGCGCATTGTGATCACTACGAGAGACCACAATGGAGAGTCACTCGAAATCCATCAGCCACATTCGGGGATGGCGGAAGGCACTGCCGTTGGTGCACAGGTTCGACCGGATCGATCAATTAACCAGGGCCATAGGGTCAGCTGGTAAACAGTTCCAAAGGAACACAGGGGACATTCGTCCATTAATAAGTTATTAAGGTTTAACTAAACATGACACTTGTGGTGGAAATTAATTGGAAAAGGTTAAATGATTGGTTTAAAAGATAAGGGTCAGGTGGCTAACTAACAAGTACAGTTTAATACGCGTATCATGTTTGGTGATCGTTATGGATTATTAATATGTGATTATTGGTTATTGTTATGGTTTATTAATGTGTGACTATTGGATATTTCTATGAGTTATTGCCGTGTGGTTGTTGGTATCGTGTACTATTGTACACTGGTGTTTACAGGTGAGTTGTTATGTGATTGTTAAATGTTTACAGTTATTACTGTTATCATTGTAACCGGTATTTTATGTAATGAATCTAATATCAAGATGGCTAAAACGACTTAAGGAATCCAAATGATTTCAGACTACATTTAGCATACCAGCATTTCGATTGCTGAGCCCTTCAATGGGCCAAACATTCTAGGTTATTGAAGAAGACTCAAGCCGGAGTGCGGGACACGGGGGTAGCTGAAGTGTTTTCAACAAACACCGTTGGTTTTATTATGTATCGTATTAAGAAGGTTGTTGTATTTAGTTAGTTGCTCATTTAGTTGGATTTGGGTTGTAATAATTAGAGTGCTCAGTATCTGTTCATCACAGCGTGAGGAGTTGTATTGTTGGAAAGAGTAAGGTTGCCTTGTTGCTCACAAGGGTGAGTAACGACGTGTAACACCAAGGTAGTTAGTTTATTTTCCGCTGCGAATTATTATTTGTTTTGCTACGACTTGCGACGTCATTACAGGTTTAGGATTATGGGTGTTACAAAAAGTGGTATCAGAGTGGAGTACCGCTCTGATGAAAAGATACTGAGTCTATGACAATGAGCATAGGAATATTGGGATACGGGAAACGTCCGTGAGGATACGTGACTTAGAAAAACCCTAGGGATATTCAATTGCTAGTAGTTAGCTTACTTACATGATTGTGTTTGTGTATGACGGTGTAGCAACCGAGTAGAAATAATAGTATACTGTTATAGATGTCGACAAGCGAAAGGCCACGTGGAGACAGCAGTGGACGCAGTAGCGAGACACCGGCGGATGTTCCAACAGTATCAGAACTAGCAGCAGCCATGGCAACTTTCGCGCAAGAACTAGGAGCTCAATTTACGGGAGCCATACCCCACCCGCCGCAGCCCAGGGAAACCAACTGGTTAAAGAGCGTTGCAGACGCGAGAGTACCAATTTATTCAGGGGAACCGGACCCCGCCGCACTGGAGAAGTTCATTGTAGAGCACCAAAAAGCGTTCAAGACTGTCAGAGTTCCAGAAGACCAGCAGGTCGACATCACCGCATATAACCTGAAGGACGCAGCTGACGTTTGGTGGAGGTCTGTAGAGGGCCACCGTAGAGCTACACCGGACTTTGGATGGACAGAGTTTGTGGAAGTGTTGCGGGAGAAGTACTACCCCGAACACCTAAAACAGAGGAAAAGGCAGGAGATCAATACCTTAATCCAAGGGAGTCAAACAGTTGACCAGTACTACGCAAGGTGCACCAGTTTGTTAAACTATATACCAGGAGTCGACTACTCCGACGCAGGAAGAAAGAAAAGGAAGAGTACTGAAGGAGATGATGATGGAGCAACCCCTGGCGGTTACTGCAAGAAGGGGAAGAAGTTCTTTGAAAGGAAGAAAGGGCGGAAGGACTTCCATGGACAGAAGACAAAGGAGCAGATTCCTCGTCTGACCGGCCCAGCCATTAACGCACAGCCACGAAGAACAGCACCACCTAGAGGCAATAAGCCAACCCGACGTCACTATTACTGTAAACGTTGTGGAAATGATCACCCAGGCGTGGATTGTGCAGGAAGGAAGGTGGAGTGCCGCTATTGCAAAAAGGAAGGTCACAGGGAGTATGAATGTTTTTCCAATCCAGGGAGCCGAGTATACAAGGGAGCTAGAGGCTTACAGAGGACACCAGCTAATGAAGCGGGCGGACCAAGAGGAGGCCAGGCACCACAAAACAACACCTATACTAGTGGACCGGCAGAACAGCCATCCTCATCCGGGAGTCTAAAGGGAAAGGAGATAGTTCCATAAAGAAATACCCTGTACACAGTGGGAACTTCAGGCGCTGAGGCGAGCGCTCAGCGCGAAACCGGTAAGCCTAGAACTTAAACCTAATGCATGATGCATAAATATGTGTTTATAATTATCAGTCAATGAGACTTATATGTGATTAGTAAGTATCAAAATTTAGAGAGACCTAACTTGGGTAACCTCTCACCTAATAGGATACTTCGATATTTATTTCTCCCTTACCTATGAGATCAGAGTCACCTGAGCCTATGAGCGAAGGTTGGGAATATTTAGAGGCATAATGCCAAGTACTGGACACGGTATGATACTACTAAAGAAATACTTAACTATGATGAACAAATAACTATTATTAATGAATGTAGAACTTTGGGGATTGACCTTTGAGGATTTTATATTCCAGGATACGGGAGTGGATAAAACTTAAATCACATGAGGAATGGGTAAGGATTGGAATCCACAGGTTAAGTTATAAAGTGAGGTAAGAAAGGTAGATAGAACACGAGTTTCTAGGATACCAGTTATAACATTCCCCATAGGAAATGACATTGAACTTTTATATGGTGATAAGAAAAGGATGGTAAAAGGCGAGCAAAAATTATTTTGGAAGTCAGGAGACGCATTGAGGAGAATCCAGATTAGTGGATCATAGGATTAAGAGTATTAAACAGAATACAAACCGAGAATAGCCTTGGAAAAAAAGATAGAGAAAGTACAATGAGAAATAACAAGTTAGTTTTTACATGGACTGCCAAAGGGCATTATCAACTGTCCAAACTTACAGTAACTACAAGTATGACCTGCCTGAATGACGAGCAGATGTCATGAAAAGGAATACACTAACTATATAGAATATTTAACACTACATGAATTGTCAAAGGAGTTCACGTAAAGAACAAACACTTAAATTTTATGGGATACCCAGGCACCGAGCTCACCGCTCAGTGCGATACTAGAAAATCTTACAATTTCTTATTAACTATGAGGGAAGATAGTACGAAACCTTGAAATATGACAATAGAGAAACAGAATCTCAAAAAATAATATCTAACTAAACATCCATCATGGATAAGCACGGGTTATAAATACCCGAGCAAATACCAAGAGTCTCAGCTAGTATCAATATGGCGACAGTGCCGGACTCTTAAGTAATAAAAAGGAGAGAACAAACTTGAACCTACATTTCCTAATGTCAGTAGAACTACCTAATTAGCAATACCAAATGCTACATGTATAAATATAATTTGAAGGTGGTGAACCTAAAACATTGAAGAATATTGATACATTTCATAGGGCTAAAGTATCGTTAAATATACCTACCCTATTTTGAGGCTATCGTCCTACACTATCCTTATGGTTCTATACGAGCATATGTCTTTTATGACAGCTCAAGTTATAAACGCGAATAAAGATCGCAGCAAATCAAATAAGGTTAACCCCATATGTAATATAAATTTTTAATGTAAACATGGTAATGAATAACTCTCCTTGACACTTACAATGAAGGTAGTACAAGTTATATTAAGAATTTGGATTAATACATACACTAAAAGTGAGTGGAAGTTATATTTAAAAGTAGGAAAAACATACCCCTTGACTTGTAACAAGTATTCTATACGTAAACCTTCCTAACTTTATATACAATCTCTAAGAATTTTAGACCCTCTATTTATTACACCTAATCATCATATTTTTGGAAACCATAGGTTGTGGATTAACCACGTTTCTAAAAGATAGAAACAAACAATAAGCATTGACTGTCCAGTTACCAAACCGTAGGATTCAAACTGGAAACCCTTGGTTGAGATGATACCAATATAAAGAGATACTTAACCTAGGCTGAACATATGGTTCACTTGGTTTATGGAGTTTAGATGGAGTAATGGAATAAGGAAAAGCCAAGCTAGAAGGAAGAGGAAATAATACTTTATGGACTGTAGTTGTCAATCGGGTTATGAAATTTTTTACTGGGAAGTCTAATTGTGACTGCCTTTGTTCTATATAATGATAACCAAGTATAGGCAATAATCAAACCCGGATGAATTACATATTAGATGAGCCTCTTAAGAAAAGAGAGCATTCAAAGGTATCCAAGTCCATAACTGAACGTATTACTTGGATGATGGATTTTAGAGTTAAAATGATTGATGGATATAGTTATTAGACAGCATGAGCCTAGATGCTTTAATAAGAATTTATTTTTTATGCCAAGAGGAAAAACTGGCTTCCCCGCTTGACGATTTGATCAAAGGAACTTAGTTCCGAGGGATTTTGGTAATACCCTGGATTCAAGTATAGGTTATAACAGTTATTGGAGTAGTAGTATTGTGATTAGGAGAAAATGTATTACTCACCACGTCACAAAGTTTAATAAGATAAAATTTGGGAAAAGACAATTAGGTGATTGTTTGATATTTGACGTGGGAGGTCAAACTTGACCCTGGTTAGGTCAAGGGAAAACCAAACACAAAATGGAGTTGAAGGATAGTTCAACACCGATGCTGACCCCGTCAGGGTTGGATGATTCCTCAGACTCCTTACAAGTGATCACGAATATTTATGTGATACATAGGTATTTATTCTGAAATCTGATATTAAAAATTTGACTAATAAGTATATGAGATGAAGAAGATGTAAATTAGGAGTTAAGTTGTACAGGTTACCCTAAGGAGATTAAATACCTAAAACAACTCCGCATATGTCGGAAGAATAGTCAATTGTGAGGGAAATATTATACATGAACCATGCTAACAAATTAAATAAGAAATCAAGAGACAATTATCAAATAATGAGATTAGTCTCAAGTTAGCTTCTAAGCCATGGCCAAATTGCCATCTGGAAAGAAATGTCGACTTCCATGTCTTTCTTTACGAATTCAAATCAATATATATATTAAATAAGAATCTACCTATAAACATGGTAGAATATAAAAGTAGAAACCTTGTACTAATACTCACATGAGTTGATTTACAACCGCAGGAACATGTTTAATTGAGACGAAACTATACCTTGTTAAAAACCCTAGCAGGAACCCTACTGTGGTATACCTGATGAACAGACAATAATAATCGTGTATATACCGATAATTGGTGAACCAATAATATCAAGAAATATTCCTATAATATACATAAGATGCACGGCTCAACCGTAGCTCATACTTTACATTGGAAATGAAGGCCGTATATGGCAACAGTAAACTCGAATACCAAAATCACAAGATGATGACCTGATGATCAAAAAAAGAGATTTTAAATATGCCCCAATATTAACATAAGACCCAAGCGCCAACGATTACAACTACAAGAGGCGATTAACGAAAGTGTGTTACTCTAAGCCATGGGATAACATTGGCAACATACTAGATGGTAGATTACCTTCACACATACACAAGGTATTCAAATATAAAAGCATACTAATGCACTATGAAGCATGTCAAGGAATACATAGATTCTTGAGAGTTATACCTCGTAGGACAGAAGTTATATACTGATGTCCGTATGAGAGATCTCGAATTCACAGTAGGCGATCGAGGCTTCCTTAGAGTTTCACCTATGAAGGAAATTTTTAGACTTGGGCAGAATAGCGAACTTAGCCCGGAGCATGTAGGACCGTACCTTGTTACGGAGCGAGTGGGCCCATTACATATCTTAGAGCTCGAGACACTCGAGTTAGATCCTACACTTAGATATGAGGAGACCCCAGTACGCATTATAGACTACAAAACTAGGGAGACCAGGAACAAGACCATTAGAATGGTCAAGGGTCCTTGGTCAAACCATGACATTGAGGAGGCGACATGGGCGTTAGAGGACTCCATGCGAGACAAGTATACATCACTTTATTATAGTTTTGTGTATACTTGTGGGGTACGTGGGCGTAACCCTTTTAAGGAGGGTAGAGCACCACATGCGACTTGCATATCTGCAGTCTATATTGGTTTTGTGTATAGTTATTTGTGTTTGATTGTTGCGCATGTGTGCAATTGGTTGAATGATTGTTGATATGTCCTATGTGACACTGATTGGTTATAAATGATATGTCCTGTGTGACACTTGAATAAGTTATGGTTGTGTTCTATGTAACACTTGGATGTTTATGAAGCATTTAATTACTTTACAGTATATTTATATTTATTCCTACAATCACACAAGAGATTCACCGCCAAGGGTTTACGCCTCTGCACTCTGTAGGACTGAGGATTTGGTATTGCACTTGGCAGCGATGACCGAGTGGGATAGCTAGGAAGTTGGAACGTGTATGGTTTTATAGAAATTACCAAGTACTTATGTTATAATTATGTGTACATAAACAAATGCATAGACTTGGATTACAGATAAAACGTAGAAGTGTCAATATAGTATCGACACCCAATAATAATAAGTATACAGGGAATAGATAAGGAGGAACCTGATTCCATAGGGTGAACAGGTATAAGTTATGACTTCGGGACGAAGTCCTTTTAAGGGGGGTAGACTGAAATACCCCTAACATTTAAATAATTAAATATAAGTAAATAAATATTATTTGAGGAATTATAAATATTATTTGGGGGATCATGAAACCCTAAGGAAGTATATAAACACTTGGGCGTTAAAAACGCACCTAAACTCCTTAAGGTCAAAAACGTGCGTTAAAGCCCAACCTTAAGATAAACAAGATATATAAGCTATAAACTTCACATGAAGTTAACCAAGAATCACTATATGATCTTCAGGACACAGGACTTCATCTAAAACTGAGTGAAAATACAATATGCTCGGGAATTCCCTTAAAGGCCCCTTAAGGCCCGAAAGTCCCGAAAATACCTTATTAAATTAAGTAAAGCATTACACCTCATTCTAAATGCATAATAGTACCTTAATGAACATTTAAGATGAAGTTCTCAAGATACATTCTCAGTTAAAGACAAAGTACTCGGGAGGATTTCTTAATGCTCCTTTTTGCCCGGGTAGCCCGAGAATTGTGTTATGGGTTATAATAACTCAATGTAACACCTTAACATTAATGGTGGCCACGGTTCCGGTTCCACCGGTTCCGGTTCCGGAAAATGTGTATTCGGATTCGGAACCGGTCCTGGGCGGTTCCGGGGCGGTTCCGGTTCCGGTTCCGGAACTCTGAATTCGCTTTGGATTCGCTCAAATCAACGGTTCCGACCGGTTCCGGAGCGGTTCCGGTTCCGGTTCCGGTTCCGGTTCCGACCGGTTCTGGAAAGATTCGATCGGCTCCAGTTTCTTCGTTTTAACTCCGATTTTAGATCCGTTTACGCGCACACGTTGCTCTTTTCGTCCACTTTACTCCTAGCTAGGTTATTCCTCAAGTTTATAATCTTAAATGTGTAAGAACCAAAGACTTAAATTTTTGTATTGAATTTGCAAAAATTAAAGAGCAAAGCGGATTTTATTATATAATTCACTGCCTCGTTAAAACCTTATTAGGTAAAAACCCATTGGGAAAACCCTAATAAGGAAAAAGAGTACAGCTACTAATAGGTTACATGATTTCAATTTGGAAGTCTTAAAAGATTACATGGAAAGAAAGTAATACTAATACATTCTAAAAGATTACAATACAAAATAGAAGTCCTAAGTGGTGATTCCATCGGTAACTTTGACCGGTTCCGGGCGGTTCCGGTTCCGGTTCCGGTTCCGATTCCGGTTCCGGTTCCACGGTTCCGAATCCGATGCGAATCCAGGCGGTTCCGGGCGGTTCCGGGCGGTTCCGGTTCCGGTCCCGGTTCGGTCCCGAATCTCAAAACTTGTATTCGGATTCGATTCGCAAGGGGGCAGTTCCGGTTCCGAATCGGTTCCGGCCCGGTTCCGGCCGGTTCCAGTTCCAATCGGTTCCGGGTAGATTCGCCGGTTCCGGGTAGATTCGGATTCGGTGGCCACCATTACTTAACATATTACTATTGACTATAAACAATGTCAATAAACACTTGGAACTCATAGCGACTACTTATTTTCCAGAAATTCCTTAAAGCACAAAAACGCACCTTCGGGTGTCACAAAAATGCGTTTTACGCAAATGCCTTGAAGTTTTTAAGGAGCCACGAGTTGATAAACTTAAAAGTGGATAAAATGACCATCTGAATCAATTAATTCCAGTACTAAATTCATAGTACTAATGGGGGCGATTTTTGAGTCAAAAAGATACCTAAAATCAGAATTTTTACCTTAAAACTTTCATCCTTTAACATGGTATAAATGTACCAATTAAATGCTGGAACTTATTGCACATATTAGTATGATCTTAGTACAATATAGTGTAGCAAAAATCAAAAGAAAAATTAATTCCATTTGAGCCCTATACCATGCGTTTTTTCTAGTCTATTTTGGCTAGATTTTTCAAAAATTATTGCCTTATGCTAATGTGACTCACCTAGCATATACTATATGATAATGTAACAATTAAATTAGTCATGTGGAGCCTTCATTTACGTATGACCTGCAAAGAATTAAGCAAACATTAGTTGAACAAAAGTTATAAGAATCAAATTACATAAAATGACAAGGCCTAGGACTACTTTATACTAGTTGCAAGAATCAAACAAAACTAGTGTCTATGGCCTCATATACTACACGATTTTGATAAGGGAAAGAAGGGGCAGGTTGCTTTACTTTAGACTAAATTATACAAGAACCTAACTTTCATCATTAACATGTTACAAGTAAACAAACCTAAACTACTCTTCTAGCACCCCCTTTAGCCGTGAGGCTACAAAGAAGTGGAGCTCCCATTTCATTCCAGCCGATCAGACCTACAAGAAGAAGACAAAGTTAGATCCATTAATTAAACTCATAAGACAAATACCTAACTTCTATAATTGTCATGTTGCAAAATTAACAAAACAAACCTAATTTCCTAGCATGCCATTACCGTAACCTACAAACAAATGGAGTTGGCTACCACCTTGGCCGATCGTACCTGCATGGACAAGCAACATTAGTGCTGCTAATGATCAAATAAAAACATACAAAATTATGCTTAAGCACATGCTAAATGATAAAACAAACTAGATTTAATCTCTACCATTCTTTTAGAAGATGCCAAGTTCAATTATACTCCACCCAGCCGCATGCCTAGCTAACTAAGAGAATTATGTAGCTAATTTACTAATCAAATAAACATAAACAAAGACATGGAATAATAGCAATTAAACAATAGCAATCAACTTATAATTGCCTTCATCCTCTTCTAATATCCTACGTGAATCTCCTTCTCATTTGCCCTCATTCACGAAGGTAAGTCTCCTCTCTTGTTCTCTCTTTTCTTCATTCCTAAATTGATTCCTAAGTGTTAATAAACTCCATTAATGGTGTATTAGTTCCTAACACCATTTTAGTGTGATTTCCTAGTTAATTCTATCAAGTTTTGAAGCAAGATTCATCCTAGCAAACCTACAAGATTTCGCCAAGCTTATGTGTTCCTAGGAGGTTCCTAAATTCAACAACAACAAAAGGAACAACAAGATCAAGTTAAGGTATATTTTCATGTTGAAAATCTTAAGAAAATTCCTTAAGTAATTTTCAAAAATTTAGGAACTTCTAAACATATGTTCTCTTCATTATTTCATGAAGGAAACTTGGAACTACAATCATCTCAAGGTGTATCAAAAATACCTTGTTAAATTCTTAAGGTAAACTCTTGTAAAAATTACTTCAAATATTATTTATAAACTCTTGTTAGAAGTCTAACAAATAGATCTCCTAAAATGTTCATAAGGAGCCGAATTATCTTCATCAAGATATCATTTGAAGAGCTTGGAATTTCAAGGAAAAATCAAGTACAAGAACTGTCTTGATTTAAGGGTAAGTTTATATAAGTAAGGTTTATTAAGTTTAAGTTTGATTTAAGCTTCAAACTTTAGAATACAAATTTTGTATAACCTTTAAATAAATTAGGACCGAAAACTATGGGTTATATTGTCAAGAAAATAAATTATAACATATAAGGTAAGATTATTACCTTAAGGTATTAAATTGTGTCACAAAAATTAAATAGGACACACATATTATCAAACTGAATTATCTAAGAATTATTTGTTCTATTTTTAGTTTATAATCATTCTAAGTCATTAGCATAATTTTTAGAAGTGTTATATGGCTTATATACATTTATATGTATTTATTATAAGGTTTAAATCAAGTTTTAAAACTATATGGAAAGGTATTATTAAGGCCGAGAATGATATGTATTATTTGGGTGATTTTCGAAATATATAAGTATATTAACTTATATTATAAATTTTGGGAGTATTAAAAATAGCTACAAGTATTTAAATGGCTAATTTATAAAGTTATGTGGTTAAAATGTAAATTTTGAAAAGTTTAGTGTATAAATAATAAATGCCGAGAACAAAGGGGTTGATTTGGTATATTTATGTTATAATATAAGGTAGGAATTAATATTATGAATTTTGGTGAATTTGAATAAGTGGTTAAGTGTTAAAATAACAAATTATAATGTTTTGGGACTATTTTGCAATTATTGGAAAGTATAGAGTCTGGCCGAGAATTACTTATGATTTTATGGGTTTATTAAAGTATTAATTATGAAATTAAGTCTTGGTCAAATAGTTGACCGAAAACTTTGGGTTAAAATGATTTATGACATAAAATATTAAGTTTATAAAAGTTTTGGGGTGAATATATAATTTATGAAAATATAAATGGAAAACCGAATTTAATTTGGGGCGAATACATGATTTGCAAAAGTATAAGGGTCTTTTCGGTATTTAAGAAAAATTAAATATTAAAACTATAGTTTATAAGTTAATATGTAACTTATATAAAGTTTTGGGTTTAAAAGTGTAAATATAGAAAACTATATGTGAAAACCGAAAGGCTATGGACTTAATTGGTAATTTATAAAGTTGGTAAGGTTAAATTGTAGTTTACGAAAATTAAGGTGGACATTTGGTAAATTACGAAGGTTAATGTGGATAATTAGTGAATTATAAAAGTTATAAAGTTATTTGGCAATTTATAGAAGTTAATATAATTGTCTTACAATTCCGAAAATTAATATGGGTATTTAGCAAATTATAAAAGTATATGGTTATTTGATAAGTTGTAAAAGTTAATGGGTTCAAATTATGGTTATCGGAAATTATATGTGGTTATCTAGTGATTTATAAAGTTGTTGGGTATAAAATATGAATACCGAAATAATAAGGTTGGTATTGTAATTTAATAAGGAAAGGAAGTAAAACTGTAATATGATATATTATGGAGTATAATATAAAGTTTATAAAATAAAGGTGGATATAATATAACTAACCAAATAATATGATATAAGGAATAAGTGGAAATAATTATGAGTATATGAATAATGAGATAAGGATATACCGTATAATGGAAATTCATTATCACATGTGAACTCCACATAAAATAATGAACTGCTAGATTATCTAGAACCACTGTTAAAATAACAGGGAAAAATAAATAGCATATGGAGTTATTATACAACGAGTATAAACATTACAGTGACAGTACTATAATATTTAATGAATAGTTATATTAATATTACCCGGTATTGCATGTTTAAATAACAGCGTACGGGGAGGGACTACTGAACAGGAGTTTGTCAAGCTAGCAGTTACTTGGTGAACGGTATGTTAATTGTGTGGTATGAATGTTCTAAGGATTATCCTAAGGTCCAGACATTATGTGTTAATTGTTTAAGAGCGATATCTATGATTTTATGTGAATGATATTGTGTACTGTATTGCTCAACTTGGTTGCGTTTTAATTATACGCGAACGTCTTATGACTGGAAGTTTATACATCTAAACTGGAACAAGACTAACTGACCTAAAGGTGTTATTGAACCTAACTATGGTCAACTGTTATAGTCTTAACTCAAGGATTGGTTATTATGTCACTGACAAAAGGGCTTACTTATAAAGAGAGGAATCCAGATCGTTTCGACTTTCTAGTTGCGCATTGTGATCACTACGAGAGACTACAATGGAGAGTCACTCGAAATCCATCAGCCACATTCGGGGATGGCGGAAGGCACTGCCGTTGGTGCACAAGTTCGACCGGATCGGTCAATTAACCAGGGCCATAGGGTCAGCTGGTAAACAGTTCCAAAGGAACACAGGGGACATTCGTCCATTAATAAGTTATTAAGGTTTAACTTAACATGACACTTGTGGTGGAAATTAATTGGAAAAGGTTAAATGATTGGTTTAAAAGATAAGGGTCGGGTGGCTAACTAACAAGTACAGTTTAATACGCATATCATGTTTGGTGATCGTTATGGATTATTAATATGTGATTATTAGTTATTGTTATGGTTTATTAATGTGTGACTATTGGATATTTCTATGAGTTATTGTCGTGTGGTTGTTGGTGTCGTGTACTATTGTACACTGGTGTTTACAGGTGAGTTGTTATGTGATTGTTAAATGTTTACAGTTATTGCTGTTATCACTGTAACCGGTATTTTATGTAATGAATCTAATATCAAGATGGCTAAAACGACTTAAGGAATCCAAATGATTTAAGACTACATTTAGCATACCAGCATTTCGATTGCTGAGCCCTTCAATGGGCCAAACATTCCAGGTTATTGAAGAAGACTCAAGCCGGAGTGCGGGACACGGGGGTAGCTGAAGTGTTTTCAACAAACACCGTTGGTTTTATTATGTATCGTATTAAGAAGGTTGTTGTATTCAGTTAGTTGCTCATTTAGTTGGATTTGGGTTGTAATAATTAGAGTGCTCAGTATCTGTTCATCACAGCGTGAGGAGTTGTATTGTTGGAAAGAGTAAGGTTGCCTTGTTGCTCACAAGGGTGAGTAACGGCGTGTAACACCAAGGTAGTTAGTTTATTTTCCGCTGCGAATTATTATTTGTTTTGCTACGACTTGCGACGTCATTACAGGTTTAGGATTAGGGGTGTTACATTACTACCTTAGTGAAAACTATTGAAAAGGTATCTCTGAAATGAATCCAATTTTATTGGACAATTCGTGTTGCTATAGTAGCAGTGTAAGAGTATAATTGGAACTCCTTACGAGTCTCATAGTGGTCGTTGAATCAATGATCATGAAGTACCAATTTTAATGCTATTGCAGCAGAATGATTAATGGGTTATGGTATCTATAGATAAACACATATGAATAACCCCTACCATCCAAGAGATTAATTGAGGGTGTATTTAATTGAATCCGTGGCTTAATACCCAGATGATATAGATGATTACATCTATACTGATTAGAAAATGCAACCTACCAAAAGTTCTACTTATAAAAGAGTCGTCGATATTAATATAGAGAAAATATGCTAAAGTGCAAAAGTGATGGATGTATTCGACCAAGTGCTTCCTAAGTAACTGGGTACAAAACCAATTAAAGATCGGGGATGCATACAATCAAAGTAATAAAGTGATGTTTTCATCAAGGGGAGCAATGATGAGTGTACTATTTTTCCTTCGCCATCGTGTTTTTTCCAGGTAAGGTTTTAACGAGGCAATCGATGAAAATCATCCAATGGATTCATTGTATGTGAATTCCAAGTGAAAATATCTATTATTGATTATTGTAGCTATGTAAAGTTATTATAAGATTGTACTATTTTCCTTTGCCCGAGGTTTTTATCCCACAGGGTTAATGGTGGCCATCGGGTCCGGTTCTACCCGGAACCGGTGGTTCTACCCGGAACCGATTGGAACCGGAACCGGCCGGGAACCGGTGGGAACCGGAACCGGAACCGAACCGCCTCAGCCGGTTCCGAATACGAATACATGTTTTGAGATTCGGGCCCGAACCGGGCCCGGAACCGGAACCGCCTGGAACCGCCTGGAACCGTAGTCGGATTCGGAACCGAGAACCGGAACCGGTGGAACCGGAACAGAACCGCCACGGAAACCGGTTGAAGTTACCGTTGGAATCGGGCCAAAACGACGTCGTTTTGGGTCTCGGGCGCGCGCTCCTCTGAAGAAAATAGTTGTACTCTTTTTCCTTATTAGGGTTTTCCCAATGGGTTTTTACCTAATAAGGTTTTAATGAGGCAGTGAATCATATAATAAAATTCTCTTTGTTTCTTATTTTTGTAAATTCAATAAAAATTCCTAACTTGTTTCTTACATATTTAAGATTATAAACTTGAAGAATAACCTATCTTGGAGTAAAGTGGATGAAAAGAGCAATGTGTGCGCTCAAACGGATCTCAAATCGGAGCTAAAAAAGCAACTGGAGCCTATCGAATCTTTCCGGAACCGCTCCGGAACCGGTCGGAACCGATTAGAACCGGAACCGGCCGGAACCGGTTTTTTGACCGAATCCGAAGCGAATCCAGATTTCAGAACCGGAACCGGAACCGGGACCGGAACCGCCCAGACCGGTTCCGAATACGAATACACATTTTCCGGAACCGGAACCGGAACCGGTGGAACCGGACCCGTGGCCACCATTACACAGGGTTTTTCCAGACGAGGTTTTTAACGAGGCAGCATATAACAAGATGTTTTGTCCAAGGGGGAGTGTTATAAATAGGTATATTTTATAGTGGACTCCACATCTTATGTGATTAGGGTCTCCCCCATGTAACTAACCCTCTATAAATAGAGGTCTTGTATACTCATATGGTAATAAGAATTCCAGTTGCTCTTTATCTTGTGTCTCTCTACAATTTCTTTTCCTCTCATTTACAATAATAATATGACAAATCATCTTATTTTATAGTTATCATAGTTAACATTACAGATATCTTTATTTGCATACTACAATTTTTTCCTTAAAAGTACTCTTATTCCTAACTTCTATTTTCATCTACTAAAACAATGATGATCAACTAAAAAGTGAAGATCTTTTACACTTCTACATGGCCAAATCTAAACCCTCCCATCAAAAAAATGAAGATCATGTAAATTAAAAATTATGTACTAGATTTTAAAGGTAAAGCAAAATATAAATCTAATGAACAAAGAAACAATAGGAATACAAAAAAGTTTTCACTCATTCTAGTTTTGTTATCAGATTTTCATTGGAAATATAAATAGGGATTTATTTTTTTTCTTTTTAAATAGGTGGAAATGGGTATAAAATAAAAACTTTCGATAAAAATCTAAAACCTTTCATATTTTCTTACAAAACCCAACTCCTAAAATGCCTAATATCGAAGAACGAAGGGAGTATAGTAGCATTTATTCGTTGTTTTATTTACCAGATGTCATAAATTAGTTAAGTGGTGTGTGCCACTAGTGTGGCAAGATTACTAATATTTTGTAACTAATAAACAAATTGTTGTTATAAATAAAATAATCAAAATAAATACTACCACATATCATAAGATAAATAATTTATGACTGACATATTTATGGACACATTTGAACGTTGTTTGTAACACCCCATCCAACATTAACATACTTACAACAAACTGCAGCGGAAGAACAACCTCATCACATTACTAACTTGTTGGTGTTACACGCCGTTAGCCACCCACGTGGCTAACAAGGCTAATACATACACAATGTACGGTCTGATGGGCTAAATTCCCGAGCAACATAACATTAGTATCCCTTTCCATTAACAACACAACAACATACACCTTATCAACTATACCGAGTATTATATAAATGTTGCCGACAACAATTTCGGTCTTACTACACCTACTGTATACATACACTTAAAAGTTTACCCATGTACAATGACTACCCGTCCTACTCTCGACGGCTTCCAGCACTTCGTACCTGAAATAGGAAAAGGAGAGAAAGGGGTGGCCCCAAGGGGCTCAGCACTTTGCTGGTATGGTAATCCCGCAGCCCACATGCTACCGGGCCACGCACAACTAATTGTCGTCTTAGCATGCGGTTGATTATTTTTAAATCATGCATGCAACTGTAAACACACAATACATGATCATTTCGCCTCAACGGGCTCAACAAGCGGATAACATATCCTTACTTAATAAGTCACTCATGGTATTCATCATCCCTAGAGTGTTCCTCCTCTAATGGAGCTACTTCCTTAATAGACGACACATACCCTTAAATCGGGTTATCCTTAAACGCCTCTTATCACGAACTGGGAATCATATCCATGATCCACACACTCCACATTTTACAACATACAACATACACTACATACCACACTTAACAATACTTTGCACGTTTTCACGTGCACAACATAATACCGCAATAGATATTGCATCACAACAAGAATACATAACATAACGGGAGTGGTTCTCTTAGGAACCGACCCAAACATTGTTTATACACTGGTGAGCCTAGAGAATGTTGCCAGTCTCATGATAAGCTCGTTATACAATAACAACAACACTCATTACCGTCCTAATAGTTGGACGAGTAACTTAAGTTAAGGCGGTTCGGGTTTGGAGGCCCGAACACACCACACAAAACACATGTTCCCCCTAAACCGATCATAAGTCAGAATAGCCAAGCTTTGGAGTAAGCTAATGGGAGATCATAACCCGTGAGGGAAAACAACCATAACAAAGAGAAGGGTAAGGCTAGGAAGGATACCCTCTCCCAAACAACGCGACCGACCAGCCAACCGGATTCCTCACTACTGTTAGTACATACTTACTTTAGACAATACTTAGAACCCCACTACGGAGCCTGTCACATAACAACTCATACAGTATTACAACTGGGTTAAACATACAAGGGAGATCCCTACATTCACATACACATATCACACAATTAACGCACGCATAGCCGTGGTTGTACGTCCCATGGTTCGGGTCGTTTACTCCGAATACCGAACTCTCAAGTGATCTAGACTCAGTTAACTAAGGTTAACACTGCCGAGGTTAAATGGTATCGGAGTTGAACACGCCACATAAATGAATTACTGTAAACTCATTACATGTTTAATCTTACAACGTGGCAAACATACAGAAAAACACATTGGCATACAAGCCGGTGTAATCCGGTAGGACGCAGGTTGCAAGAAAACCATACCTGTCACCGGAGTCCACTTAATCACGTCCATTTATGTACCTCGAGCAATTCTCGAACAACTGTTAACATCACATGTGTTTTCATTAACATCGGGGTTTGCTTGATTATTCAATGTCAATGCTTAATTTTTTTCCGTTAACTTAGTTACATAACTTAACATTTTTAACTTGTTTTACTCTCACATTTTAATACAACTTTAGCCCATTTTATCGTCACTAAAACTCACCTACATGTCCTCAACATCCTTAACATCATTACCTACCAATCCCCATCATCACATATCATTTCATAACCTTAAACCATGTTTTTGGTCCGACGACCCACCGTCCGACCCACAGCTGGGTCGGTCCATTACAGAACCCTTTACTTCCTTATAATCAAGCCGTCCGACCCACGTCCGACTCACTCGACTGGGTCGGACCATGTGCGAACATTTTCTTCCTTTGAAACTTGACCGACCGGCCCATGTCCGACCCACCCTTTTGGGTCGGACCATTACCGAACACATCCCTAACATCTAACAGAGGCTCGACCGACCCAAAAACTGGGTCGGCCCCTGGGTCGGTCGCCTTCTAAACTTACCAAAACTTTGCCAAATCTTCACCAAACTTCTCCTAAGGCCTCTTAATGTGTTCTAAATCATTTGGCACTTCAAACACACCCTTGAGATATTCTTAAACACTCACAAAACTAATTTTTCCTAATTCCTTAAACCTTTACTTATATACCCACAAAATTCCTAACACTTACAATGTTTTCTCCTTATGATTCCTAGGTGGCATTTCACCTATAATGACCACAATACCAAGGTGTTTCCTCTACACCTTATCATCACCTCTCGACTTCTTTTCTTACTAACTAAATCTCCTTTTTCACATCATACCTAAACATCACTTATTCCTTGAACACCAACCTTACCTAAACCTTAAACAACTTCTCCAAGACTTTAATACATTCACAAAACACCCATTGAATTCCTAGAACTTCCAAGACAACACCTAAATCCTTGCATCACTCCAAATCACCTTAACACATGTTTTCTTCTCAAGTAAACATTTATTCACCTATAACACTTCCTAGTTCACCAAAACCACTTAAAACACTTAGAACTTCTCACACATTTTTCCAAATTTGGCCATAGCTTCTCTTGTTTATACTCACATCCAAACACTTAGGTTTTTACCTTATTTCATTCAAAACACCTTGTGAGCCTCGATTTTAAACCCTATCCTATGTTGATTAAAGCTGATTAGGATCTAAACGGGTTTTAGGTCCACTTATAGCCTAAGATTAATAACTATGTCCTATAACAATAATTATTAAAACCTAAGCTAGCTCACTGGAACCTATTATGAGTCGCCACCTAATTTTAACCTAGATCAAATTAGGAAAGGAGTTCGGGTTCGGGGGCTTGATATTCGACTTAATTAGGGTTCAATTACTTTCATTACCCTTCCTAGGTCGTTTTTCCTCTACTCAGTTTATTCACGGCTTATTACGAGTCGTTTAACCTAAGTGCGCGAGCTTCTGTTTTTTGTGTTTTTAGCATTTTTTAACAGAAAATAAAAGTGAAAAGTGAAATTACCTAAACTAGGGTTTCGGGGGCAGAAATAGGTCGATTTTGATTCTGTCCGTGGCCACGGACCTAATGTCCGAACCCTCGGACCCCAGTTAACCTAATTACGCAGAAAAGTCGAAGTTAAAGGAAAACAAAAATTTCAAAGTCCGGGGCCACGGACAGGCTGTCCTGGGCCCGGACATTATTAGAAAAACCTAAGTTTTTTAAAATTTAAAATCCCGCCGCCGTCCGTGGGTGTCCGTGGTCTCGGACAACGCGTCCGAGGTCCCGGGCCATGGGTCCGAGGTCACGGACCACCACGGACAGGGGTTTTCAGAAGGTTCCCGAGGGTGTTTTGAGCTCAAATTTTATGGGTGTGAAGCCTGAAAGATTACAAGACGTTAGTGATTGAAAGTTTTCAATTTGAATTCGAATTAAGCACGAAACTTAGCAAACAAGTTATCTGACAGAGACTCAAATAAACAGCAATACAGAAGCCTACGAAGTTAGTCTGAGTTCAAATTTCGAGGCAAGACAGATAACACCTGGAGAATTAGGGAAACTGAGTTCCTACCTGTTTACCTTCGGATTCACAACGTTTCTTCACACCGGGATTCGTTGAGCGCTCCGTTGATGGCAAACCCGAAAGGACTTCGAACCAAGCTTCTGGTTGTTGGTTGTTCTTGCTGTTCTTCACGTGTTGGTGGTGTTTTTGTGGGGTTTTAATGGTTATTGGTGCTTTGGGAATTGGAAAACGTGTTTAGATGATGATTTCGGGGGATTTTCAGTATGATTTGGGTGGCCGGGTGTTGGAAAACGTGAGAGAGAGAGAGAAAGCCGTGTTTTCTGACTCTCTAGGGTTCTTGAGCATATGAAGTTCTCATTTTATCCAAAAACCTATCCCCTTAAATAGACTTCCTTAAAGATAAAGAGAATCTAGTAAAAGTAAGATTTTTCGATATTTTAACTGAGTAACTTCCCAAAGGAATTTTGCTATGAAATTTTAACCACATGTCAAGAATGGATATTATGAATTTTCTGAGGTGGAAACGAATTTTTTAAATGCTGGAGCATTTTTAAATTGAATTTCTCGTCAGATTCAGTCAGAAATTGCTAGAAAATTATTGGAAATTCGAAAAATCAAAATTCCAACGCCATTATGCTTAAAATGTCATCCTCTATCATGGGTTAAAATATCAAAGCATTTCAAGCTGATTTGGGCACCCTTTGGAGGAGAGAGAAAGCCTATAGGAGAACTCAGAAGCCTTAAAAATTACGAAAACGCCCCTGACAATGACGAAACTGCTCCTCAGGCCCTGGAACACGCCGATCGGGCCGGAGTCTCTTACTGTTTGATGGAGATGGCTCTCACAACCTCGTAGACCTCAGCCAGGGGGTCAAAATTTTGGGTATAACAGATTGCCCCCGTCAACTGGACTTTGTAACGAACGTGAAAAGTCTGGTTGATGCTTGAGTGGTGCCCCAAAATTTTGGACCCCACAGAATCCTCCACGTTGTATGAAACCGGGTTAACGATGCCCAGCTATTCGGAGGCGCTGACTACCTAAGCTACAAAACATTGTCGAGCTATTCTAAGGCGCTGACTGCCTAAACTACAAAGCGTTGTCGAGCTATTCTAAGGCGCTGACTACCCAAAATACAAAGCATTGTCGAGCTATTCTAAGGCGCTGACTACCTAAATGATGAAAATGATGTCGAGCTATTCTAAGGCGCTGACCACCTAAAGTGATGAAAATGATGTCGAGCTATTCTAAGGCGCTGACTACCTGAAATGATGATGTGCTGTCGAGCTATTCTAAGGCGCTGACCACCTAAAGTGATGAAAATGATGTCGAGCTATTCTAAGGCGCTGACTACCTAGGGTGTGAAAACTGGATGCAAATGCAAGAATGCTGAAATGCTAATGATGCAAATGATGCTGATGCTGATGATAATGCCGATGATGTTGATGATGCCGATGATGCTGATGATGCTCGGATGCTTCAGGGGGACCGAAACCCATGTCGATGCTCCTGGCTGGACCCAATGTGGACTTATTGCCATCGCCCCCCAAGCCGGTGTGCAGGGATAACTCCTGGTAAAAACCCTGGGGACTTATTGCCTTTGCCCACCATTCGTTGATCCCAAAAATAAGTTGACATCGCAAAAGGAGGATTTATTGCCATCACCTCGCCAACTTTCTGTCGCCAGGTCTTGACGCGCCTGGATAATGCAACTAGGTCTTATGACGAGCCATATGAATGAATGCAATGTGTTTATGGAGTGGGTAAGCTAAAAGGTAATGCTAGGTCTTACTACGAGCCTAAGGGAATGCAACTAGGTCTTATGACGAGCCTAAGGGAGGTTCAGGTCTTATGACGAGCCTAAGGTGGAACTAGGTCTTATGACGAGCCTAAAGGGATCTAGGTCTTATGACGAGCCTAAAGGTTCTAGGTCTTATGACGAGCCTAAAGGTGGCTAGGTCTTATGACGAGCCTAAAGGGGATCTAGGTCTTATGACGAGCCTAAAGGTGGTCTAGGTCTTATGACGAGCCTAAGGTGCCTAGGTCTTATGACGAGCCTAAAGGGAGGTTCTAGGTCTTATGACGAGCCTAAGGAATGCAACTAGGTCTTATGACGAGCCTAAAGGGAGGTTCTAGGTCTTATGACGAGCCTAAGGGTTGGATCTAAGTGAAAGTGAGTAAAATGTATAATGGGTCTAAACGGATGTAGAAGGATTAGGGTTTATGCCAAACCTGGAAATGGTGGGACTCAAGACGGGCCTGTGGACGTTTGAGTGTGAAGGTAGGGCTCAGGACGGGCCTGAGGGAATTTGATGTGGAGGTAGGGCTTAGGACGGGCCTGTAGAAATTTGATGTGGAGGTAGGGCTTAGGACGGGCCTGAGGGAATTTGATGTGGAGGTAGGGCTTAGGACGGGCCTGTAGAATTTTGATGTGGAGGTAGGGCTTAGGACGGGCCTGTGTGATATGAAGAGGGTTTGACCCTTTGGGTTTTGGATTTTTGGGACTCAATCGGTGTCTTCGTTGCAATTGTTGGGACCAACAATTGCCCCCAGTATTTCTCCTTAAGGCAATCCGAGTCTTTCAGAATTTTATGGCAATCGATCGGAACGATCGATTGCCCCCAGTATTTTCTTCGATTAACTGTACAAAACAAGTCTCACTCTCACAAGGTCAGGGTTTATCTCGATGTGGTGCTTTCTATCTACACTCAAAGTATTTGATGCTTGCGCTCGTACTCTCCTTCTGGTCAAAAACATCTCAACCGTTGAATTTGACATTTGTTAGATTTACGCGTTCAACCTGTTACTTTCACGTGATTGGATACACAACTACTGAGTCGGAAGTCTTTTGAGCTTATAACATGGCTATAGGGTGTAATGAAAGACAATGGGACGATGGAGGAATGTTCAGGATATGTGGAGCTATAAGGGTGACCAAAGCTGCAACTTGCGCCGTCTCTCGGACTTGCCTTCTTTGTCCTGAAGTCGTTTGGCTACTTCGTGATGACTTCGCTTACGAGCTTGGAACTCTGGATTTTTGAATTGTTCCTTGCATCCTTTCTCCTTCTTCCAATTTTTGATTTCTTCAAGGCTTTTCAGGTTTGCCTTTCTTTGATTTTCTTTCCTTTCGGGGTTCTTGTGTTTCCCGGTTTTGAACTTTGAGAGCTGTTTTTAATGTTAGCTCATTTGGATCCTGTGTCACTTTGGGACCATTTACGGATCGCTTTGTCATGCTGGTAGCGGTTTTGCTTCTTTGGAGTTGTGAAGTTGTTGCTCAAAAGTCGGGCTCCTTGCTTCCTTTGGTCACCGGGTCGGTTATTCATCATTGGCGGGCTTGTTTGTGGAGCCTATAGTGTTGTAAAAGAGGTGATATATGAAAAGCTCAGCGGGGGTGCCTAGGGTTTAATGTCAGGGTTCACAAGCTTTTGGCTGTGTGGTGCTGTTTCCTAGGTGCTTCGTCATCCCTAATAGTTGTGTATCCGTTCTTTGTTACTTTTCACAGGTTTAAGTGTAAATTTACAAATTATCTCCTTCGGTCGGAGTCATGCCGTTTACCTCACCTTTGGATGTGACCTCTCTGGAGTCGTGTAAAAATGACACGCTCTTTCGCTCTTGGTTTTACCGCTCAAGGCACTCTCGCGAAACGTTCACTCAGAGACTTGTTTGCGCATCTAAACAAAGGAAATAAACATTATCGTTCCTTAACTCAGATTGCCCCCAGTATTGTTGCGGGGTTTTTCTTGACAGACCTTAGAATGCCCAAGCTATTTGTGGAGGGTGACCGCATGTGCGGTGAACAATGGTGGTGAGTGGTGATGGGGTGGTTGCTGAGTGATTTTTTTTTGCGGCAGCAGCTCCTTTTTTTTTAAGATGAAATGGTAGAAATGACAGGACGCTGCGACATGTGGGATGACTGTGGGGGAGGTAGCAAATGTGTGGATGGGTAGGCGGTTTTGTACAGGGGGGTTTCGTGAAAGATGAAGGTTCTTACTCTTATATGCTTGTGGACATGCCTTATGAGAGAGTTTTCTCTTCCTTTCTTTTCCTTTTCCTTTTAGCACATGAACGGAAGTATAAATGTTGAAACATGAACAAAGAAGAAATTTTATTGATAATCAGAAGTAGTAACAACGACAATGAGTACCATCTAAAAAGGAGAAACAACTAAACTAGCTAAAGGACTAAAAGAAAAGACAAAACAAATGCTACGCAAAACAACAAAAGAGAAAAGAAAAGCAACAGCGATCCTTAATGGTGTTTTGGCATAGGATTCCCGAAGATATTTCCGCGCTCTGAGAACTGAAGCCCCTGGTCAATCAGGTCTTGGATCTTATGCTGTAGGGCCCTGCAATGATCGGTGTCATGACCTGGCAACTGATGGTAGAGACAGAACTGATTTGGGTTCCTGCCCAAACAGGTGACTCCTGGTCGGGGCGGAAGAGGCTGTAAGATGTTCTGCTCCTGGAGTTTTTTCAAAGCATGACTCAATGGCCGACCAATATCTGTGAATTCTCGTTGACTGAAATCCGGTCTGGGAGGCGGTACCGCTCGATAGTTCCTCCCTTGCTCCCTTGGCTGCTGGACTGCATTCACCTCGTACTGTCCCGCGTACCTCTGCGGTGCGCTTTGTGCATAAGCTGTGGTTGGGTAGGAAGCTTTCGCCGGTTCGGATTTTGAGAACTTTGAGTTACCTCCGGCTCCTCGAGAATATCCAAGCTTTAGGTCCCCCCTGTGGATCTTCTCCTCCAAAACTCCTACCTGGCCCATGAGCATGTCAAAGCTTGGAAAGTACATATACTTTAATTCATCATTGTACTGCTTTTGCATGTTCTCAACAATCATGCGGATTTGTTCCTGCTCATCCATCCTTGTAGGCATGCCTGCTGCCTTCCTCCTCCACCGCTTTATAAAATCAGACATGGACTCACTTCCCGTTTGGCGTGTGCTAGCAAGGTCAGATCGGGTGATTTCCAGATTTTTAGCATACTCAAAGTGAGTCAGGAAAGCTTCGCATATCTCCTCATAGGTCTTGGTGTTCATCCTCTGAGTTAGGTACCATCGTTGAGGGATCTCATCTAGGTATCGGGCGAAGACCTTGGCCTTCTGCATATCATTGAGCCTCAGGATAGACATTTCTCGATCAAACATCGCCAAATGAATTTGGGGATCGGTCGAGCCTTTGTAGAGAGCCAAAGTGGGGAGCTTCAGTTTTGCGGGTAGCTCAACATCTGGATAGGATCCCATGGAAAGATAATCAAACCCAGCGGGTTTACTAGCCTTTTCCATGCGCTCAATGCGCCTCAAAGCCCTCTGAACTTCGGTGGCTAGTTGGTTCCCAGGAGCACCACCACTGTATCCAACTTGGGTGTCATGCCCTTCTAGGGAGATATTGTCCATGCCGTATAAAGGATTGACAAATCCTTGTAGCGGTCTTTCCTGTCTTGCCGCCTCCAAAGATCCTATTTTCTCGTGGAGCTCAACCGTTGCCGCCGTATGCCGTGCCTCCAAGGCTTCAATGGCGGCTTGATGTTTCCGTACCAGGCTGGCTATTTGATCCTGCTCCCCTGCCAGACCCTCAGTGGCCCTGCTTTGGGCTGCCGTTTCCAATGCAGCCAACTTATCCTCTAGCTTGGCGATTGTGTCCACATATTTATTCTCGAGCGCCTGGATCGCTTCCTGGTGTTTCAAGTCAAAGTTTTTCATGAGTTCTTCAACAGAAGTGTTCCGGTTTTCTCCCCCCGCTGGTTGATCCTCCTGAGAGATATCGTCATGTGCTTGGACTGACATGTCAGATGAGCTAGAGTCTGCCTCGGGCTGAAATAACGGAGGTGGAGGAGTAGGCAGTCGGGTCAAGCGTCCGGAACTTCTGTCCCAGCGCCTTTCTGAAATCTTGCCTTCTTTCTGTTTTGGAACATAAAAAAAAGAAGTATTAGGGCACGGGCTTTAAGAGACGTGGAAAGGTTTTCCTATGAGGGCCCTTGTGTTCTAATTACGGGACTCTTTTGCTTCTTCAGGCTATTCAGGCCGTTTGAAACATTCAAGCATTTTAATCGGGCTGGGGGAGATTGATGGGTCGATGCAGACATTGGGCCTGAGGCCCAGGAGAAAGAGAACACATACATAAGTCTTACGTAAGGCGGTGATGCAAATGTCCTCACAAGATGACTCAGTCCAACAGGTATAGGTCGATCCGGAGAGGTGCTTGGGGCGCGGGCCCAGGTCACCACAAAGGAATAGGGCTTGCACGCTATTCTCTTTGGGCTTCCCCCACTTTTTTCACATCACCTAAAAGGCGTGCGTCTACGGTCGGGTCTTTGACTGACCAAACAATGGGCTTGGTAAGGGTACTGCCAGGAAAATGCTTGGGGCTAAAGCCCAGGTATTAAGGGGGTGTGGTTAGACGACACCCTCCTCTTTTCCCCCATTTATTCACATCACCTAAAAGGTGTGAGTCCCAGACAGGGGACCCTCAAACGGGTCCCAGAGTGGAATTGGTTTGCGTGGACCCTCGCTCTCATATGATGCAAGGGTGCAAAAATTAAAGTGCGCACAGAAGTAAACAAACAGAGTAATAAAGCCATAAATAAACATCTTCGAGTTAAGCCCTCTTTCTTAAAATCAAACAAGTTTAAAATTAAGAAGTTAGTCCCCAGCAGAGTCGCCAGTCTGTGAGCCTCGATTTTAAACCCTATCCTATGTTGATTAAAGCTGATTAGGATCTAAACGGGTTTTAGGTCCACTTATAGCCTAAGATTAATAACTATGTCATATAACAATAATTATTAAAACCTAAGCTAGCTCACTGGAACCTATTATGAGTCGCCACCTAATTTTAACCTAGATCAAATTAGGAAAGGAGAGTTCGGGTTCGGGGGCTTGATATTCGACTTAATTAGGGTTCAATTACTTTCATTACCCTTCCTAGGTCGTTTTTCCTCTACTCAGTTTATTCACGGCTTATTACGAGTCGTTTTAACCTAAGTGCGCGAGCTTCTGTTTTTTTGTGTTTTTAGCATTTTTTAACAGAAAATAAAAGTGAAAAGTGAAATTACCTAAACTAGGGTTTCGGGGGCAGAAATAGGTCGAATTTTGATTCTGTCCGTGGCCACGGACCTAATGTCCGAACCCTCGGACCCCAGTTAACCTAATTACGCAGAAAAGTCGAAGTTAAAGGAAAACAAAAAATTTCAAAGTCCGGGGCCACGGACAGGCTGTCCGTGGGCCCGGACATTATTAGAAAAACCTAAGTTTTTAAAATTTAAAATCCCGCCGCCGTCCGTGGGTGTCCGTGGTCTCGGACAACGCGTCCGAGGTCCCGGACCATGGGTCCGAGGTCACGGACCACCCACGGACAGGGGTTTTCAGAAGGTTCCCGAGGGTGTTTTGAGCTCAAATTTTATGGGTGTGAAGCCTGAAAGATTTACAAGACGTTAGTGATTGAAAGTTTTCAATTTGAATTCGAATTAAGCACGAAACTTAGCAAACAAGTTATCTGACAGAGACTCAAATAAACAGCAATACAGAAGCCTACGAAGGTTAGTTTGAGTTCAAATTTCGAGGCAAGACAGATAATACCGTGGAGAATTAGGGAAACTGAGTTCCTACCTGTTTTACCTTCGGATTCACAACGTTTCTTCACACCGGGATTCGTTGAGCGCTCCGTTGATGGCAACCCGAAAGGACTTCGAACCAAGCTTCTGGTTGTTGGTTGTTCTTGCTGTTCTTCACGTGTTGGTGGTGTTTTTGTGAGGTTTTATGGTTATTGGTGCTTTGGGAATTGGAAAACGTGTTTAGATGATGATTTCGGGGGATTTTCAGTATGATTTGGGTGGCCGGGTGTTGGAAAACGTGAGAGAGAGAGAGGAAGCCGTGTTTTCTGACTCTCTAGGGTTCTTGAGCATATGAAGTTCTGATTTTATCCAAAAACCTATCCCCTTATATAGACTTTCTTAAAGATAAAGAGAATCTAGTAAAAGTAAGATTTTTCGATATTTTAACTAAGTAACTTCCCAAAGGAATTTTGCTATGAAATTTTAACCACATGTCAAGAATGGATATTATGAATTTTCTGAGGTGGAAACGAATTTTTTAAATGCTGGAGCATTTTTAAATTGAATTTCTCGTCAGATTCAGTCAGAAATTGCTAGAAAATTATTGGAAATTCGAAAAATCAAAATTCCAACGCCATTATGCTTAAAATGTCATCCTCTATCATGGGTTAAAATATCAAAGCATTTCAGCTGATTTGGGCACCCTTTGGAGGAGAGAGAAAGCCTATAGGAGAACTCAGAAGCCTTAAAAATTACGAAAACGCCCCTGACAATGACGAAACTGCTCCTCAGGCCCTGGAACACGCCGATCGGGCCGGAGTCTCTTACTGTTTGATGGAGATGGCTCTCACAACCTCGTAGACCTCAGCCAGGGGGTCAAAATTTTGGGTATAACACACCTAAAATCCATCAAACACATTTTTATACACAAACTTCACACATTAAGCACTACATCACAATATAGTGCATAACTTAAATTGCTTGGCACTTAGGCCCTTAAATAACATGGCTCTTAGGCCCTTAAATTGCATAACCTTAAACACTGAATTTCCCACATAGATAATGCCTTTGACCTGCAAATACATACACCAAAACATATGTTCTTTTACTAGTCTCCTTGAGAACATTTTACTAGGTCACTTGCCATTGGCTCCTTAGGTATTTTATTAAGCAAATCAAGCTCATTTTCCTAAGGCATTTAAACTACATTGAGATAGTTTGTTTACCTCTTTTTCCTCACAAACTTCTTTCTTGTTTCCTTGTAAAACCGGTGGGGTATTTGGTTGTTTGTCAACTTCTAAACATTATACAAACAACATAATGAGTATTCAAGCTTTAAGCTCCATCTCATTGTAAACCTAGGTTTACATTATTTCAAAGCATTATGTAGTTGTTTTACCTTAATCTTTGGAGGTGTTTGAATATCTGAGAGAGGACTCCACCTAGTCCTTGAAAGATTCAAATGGAGAAACAAGGCAACACAAGGAGCTCCATTAATGAATATTTTCGGTCACACACAAAACATGGAGGAAACTTGATTTTTCTAGAGATTCCTACCTAGGAGCAAAGGAGATCAATAATATGTGGAAAGACAAGCTCAAGCTCCATCAATGGTGGAACTCCATGGCACCGAAATGGTGATCTTCAAATTTTGAGAAGATAGAAATGAAGAGCTTGATGAGGGGAAGAGAATGGTGGGTTTGTTTTTGATTTGGTTAAGTGAGCTAGGTTTTACATGTGGTCAAAGGTGGACTTCCATGGTGGTGGTGCTGTTTTAACGTGAGAACAAGAGAAGATGGTGGTGGTACTATTGCATACCGTGAGAGAATGAAGAAGAGAGGTTAGTGGTGGTGTTTGGAACCGTGGAAAATGAAGGAAAGGAAGGGAGAATGAAGATAGAACTTACTTTGAAGATATTTATATGTAAAGTAAATAGTAGCTATATTAGTCATCTTTATTTCTTCACAAAATAACAAGAGAGTGGTGAGTCACCACACCTTAGAAAACCGGCCCCCTTATAATTATGAGGGTAATATAGTCTTTGTTGACCAATTTAATTACTTATCATTATATGTTACACACTAGCTTATAAATTACTATTCACAAACTAAGGCACATAGAAGTGAAATTTTTGATTTCCCACTAATATGGCCACCCAAATGATACTATATAGTACACATGTTAATTAAAGAGTAATGATGGACATTTAGCATTCAAAACTCATTACAAGACAATTTTTCAAAAAACGTGCTTTAAGACTCCTTAAAGCACATTTGTGTTTTAACTTGTTTTCAAGCTTGGTTTTCTTTAGTAATTGATTTAATATGTTCATTAACATATAAATAAGGTATGGTATGACCATTAGGTCTTATACACATTCATCCCAAGCTTAGAGCACATTTTTGCTCATATTGACTTTAAGATATTTTCTTATGTTTTATTTGGTTAACTGTCCACCAAAGTTTCTTAAGGACTTATTTAGCCTTATTAAATCATAATTAAATGTTATCAAGTCTTGGTAGGCTCTTTGGGTCCTAACCAAGTTCACTCATAGCTTAGAGCATGTTTTTGCTCAAACTGTGTCTTAATGCTTATTGCATTTATTATGGTTTAAATTGTTCACTGATGTTACTAAGGCACTTTTAGCCTTTACATACCATAATTTGATATTTAACCACATATCAAGGTTTGGGGTATTTCAATCTACCCCCCTTAAAAGAACTTCGTCCTCGAAGTTCACACCTTCCACACATCATTAGATTTGAACACAGGAATCACTTGGAAATAAACTTCCATAACCAAACACACTTTACATCACAACCTCGGACTTAATGGTCCGGGCAACACATTCACATCCACACATACATAACATATCCACATGATACCTCGGACTCTCTGGTCCGGGTATCTTAACAACACTTACACATACATGACAACCCCTTTGACTCACTGGCTTGGGTAACATAAACAACATTTGGACACATAGGTCCTGGTAACATAACAGTCTTTAGACACATAGGTCTATGTAACACCACACATTTAGACTCATAGGCCTTGATAGTATACACTTTAGGAAATCCAAGTCAAAACAACATTCATTACACATACCACACAACATGTCAGAGCATGTATAGCAATCAAAAATATCCTTGATATACACTGTGATCCCGCAGAACCGGTCGCGATGGACACCTTCCGTCCGTGCCTTTGGGAGTTTAAAACAATCACTTAATTTAAAATTTCTTTGAGGTTAAGTAAGAGAACTTTAATTATGTAAAGTATCCATCAACATTTTATAAATGCCAATTGAAAATCCTTTGAAAACACACACAACTCCAAGTCCAACTTAAGCTCCTTGCTTCTTTCCTTAGCGTGGTTATTTGTGGCCACTTATAGGGAGTTTCAGAGTCATCCAACCCTGATGTGATCAGCATCAGTGTTGAACTATCCTTCCACCCCAATTTGTGTTCGGCTTCCCTGATCACATGCAAATCAAGTTCCACCTCCCACTTCATTTTCAAGCATCAATTAAATCACTCATTTCCAATTTTCTATCTTTTTAATCATTCTAATCATGATCATACATCTCCAAAGGATAGAACTCCGTCTATCAGTTACCTCCATTCACTTTAATCCTGTTGCCTAGGGAATCTTATTCTCACTAGGTTCTATGTCGGTATCATGCCCTTTCATGCATCACTATAAAGTATATATATATATATATATACACATATATTTATCCAAAATACTACACCTGGTTTTACATTTATACACTGTCGGGGCTTTTGTTCCCGGGAGTTTATCTACTCCCCACTTGTACAATCACACACAACTGTTAACAAACACACACACTTATCACAATGGTATTCGCATCATCTGTGCGCAATTACCACAATTAAACATGAATGAGTGTGTATGTTTACGTAACACACACACCAATCATCAAAACAAAATATAATTTTTGTGGTATCACAATATAAATCACATACACTACGTACACTTGTACGGTAATTACACTAAGTGGTTTTGCGCTCTACCCCCTTAAAGGGATTACGCCCACGTAATCAATCACTAAACATTGGCTTAAATGTTCTGCCGTCGTGAAGTGTTTTAACTTCCACGCGGTCTATTACACAACGGATTCTGATTAGAGGATCTCAACCATATTGGCGGTTTAGTTCCTAAACCAGGAATTCTCATTGGAGTTGTAACTCATAACCGGTTTCGGTCCTGGCCTGTGAGGCTTCTAGGCGTTAATAATTAGCCATCCACTCATATTCGTTATTCACGTTGTACATTTGAATCACTGGTTCACTAGTTCTGCTGCGAAACTCTAATAACTGTAGAGCTTAATTGCTCCCTTTTGTTATTCTTACTGTATTGTACATCCCCAATTGTCACCTTCATCTTGGTAACAATGGTTTCTCAACCGACGCACGGTATCTTTTACCCTGAGCGGATTCGGTGAGTTATACACTTTCTATCCACTTCCATAACAATTTACTTTGTATACAGCTATGTATTTCACAATGACTGACTTGTTCCCTTCCGACTTACTGTCGGTTGAGACTGAGCTACTACCTAGTGTGTAGTGCTCTCTCAATTATTTACAACATTTGGGGTATATTCCATACCGATATTTGGCAGTTAGTGCTACTGTAGTCACTTACTGTCAATCATGTCACTTACTGTACAAGTACTTTTTTTTTATTGGTGCGGCCTTGCATTTCCATGCATCGGCTATTATAACATTATTGCTCCACAATTAACATGTTTCCAATTCCTAGCTATCTCATTCGTTCATTACTGCACAAGTGCAATACCAAAACACTCAGTCATACAGAGTGCAGAGGCGTAAACTCTCGACAGTAAATCCCTTATGCGACCCGCCATGGAATTCACACTGTCCTTCACTGAGACTCTTATCTCGTAACTGGTTTGACCTACCATATTATCATTCAACAACACTTATACATCGGTCGCTTACTGCGCACCTGCTCTACTTATTGTATACACTAACTCACATAATATTACTGTCACATAACTTCCACACATAAATTTACATTATTCATATTATGGTTCATCCCTCATTTGGATGACCACTGAATGCTCTTTGAGCATCGATCATTCGAGTCACAAGCCGGCGTTATTCAGCCAGGTGCTTCACTTTATACACATACTACTAAGCTAATTTCTCTTTCAATAACAACATGGTCAATCCTTAACATATTTCTTGAACTTGATTCACATAACTACCGCTCCTGCGGTGTCACAATGTCGAGAGGTATCCCCACTCTTAATGCAGTGGTTCGTTTACCACTCTATTCGCTTATACAACCTAAACTTCTACAATCAATTGAATTTATATAACATATCTTGCTTATGGCTTATGAGCCTTGTTTGCCTTGAGCTGGGCTCATTGTAGGCTGTCCACGCACATGTACTTCTCTGTACAATATTACATGGTTTGGATATTATATTGAGCTCCATGACAAGGTCGTTGCATTCCTTTTCCTTTCATGGGATGCCCCTTAGGTTTGTCAGTCCGTCTCCTGACAACTTATGTCTAAGCTGGGTGTTAGTTTCAACCTTTGTGCTTCTATCATGTCGTTTCGTGCAACACTTGTTGATGCGAACACCCTTCAAGGATTGCTCCTGGGTGTTGCTAAGTTATGCCTTTACATCTAGTTCACACTTATTGGTACATTCCGTTAGTCACACCTTTTTGCGTTCTTGACTGGTTGCCATCTTCCTCTGTGAAGATCAACATTTCCTGGTAGTGTAGGTACTTATTCTGGGAGTTCATCCCGTTCATTGTACATTAATGTGCCCACCTTGGGCATTTGCTTGCCATGTATAGGCTGGGTCACCGTTCCAGCTAACATGCTTTATCCCTAAGGATCCTTAAGACATATGTGATGTCTTTACATAACAGTTTGTGCCCATCGCACTTCCTAACTCTTAAAACATTTCCTTGAAAATGAATTTACTGACTCTTTTAGTCTAGTTAGCTTAACTGAGTTCCTTAGCTTCAACTATTCCTTGTAATCCTTAGCTCTCGTTTGATTTATACTGCTGACCGTAGACGGAGTCGACTACTTCCCGTGTTTCGGACTCTACTCGTATACATATATGGGGTATCAACTGATACATTGCTACTTACCCAACAAACCAACTAAGTAGGTCTGTCAGGCCCACATGCTCCTATCGGAGTGCGGTCGTCCCACAACACAGTGGTACACTTGTAGTGTCCGTCCACGCCTAGGTGAAGTATTCTGTTGTCAACTCCCTTATATTGTCCCTGACAATATTCATTCCCTGCTTCCCGAACTTAATCGAGGGAAAGTTTATCCATTGTTGTATCTTATCAACCTGTCCTTGGTTTTACTGGTTTTGTTTAAAAGAAGGTTGGAAAGAAGTGTTGGTGAAAGAAAAATCTGGTTTTGAAAAGAAAAGGGTTTGAATAATCTGGGTTGAAAGAAAATTTTCATGGTTTCACAACATCTTCTTACCTTAACCAAGTCTAGCTTCTTGCTGACTGGTGTACTACAATTACAGAGGTTAGGCTAACAGGCCCTTCCACTGTTATGACAATCACATTTAACTTATTGTACTTTTCCAAGTACTCGTAGTGGTTATAAATTTCCCGAACAGCCCTATTATAGCAGCACTTGCTATGGCAAGTGCGCCATGCTAACTGGCTATCAGTTTAACACATACCGGTTGTGGTATTGTTTTTACCCGCCCTGTCATCAGTGGCCTTGTTGGCCCTCACTGATCTTACTGTCTTGATAATAACTTGTCTAGGTGACTTCTCACTGTATTCACATAATAATCATTAACTAGGATTTCCCATTCTGGGAGACCCCCTTTCTTTTGTGTCGTATTCTCCTTATAGCCCGTTCCACGCACTTGTCGTGGCTACTGAGACTTGTCTCTTGTTGGGCACTACGTTGTAGTTCCTTGTCGGTTGGTATACCGTTGGTGTTTTATTTCTCAACTGTGGTTCCGTAGACACTTGTCTCGGGTGTTATTAATCCATTTCTTGCCTGTTGCACGGTAGGTGCGTTGCAAGCTGGTTATTCTCGACTGCTCTGCATGTCGACCCGGTTGCCGAAATTCTATTCTCAATCACAAGATCCTTCATTCATTGCTATGAAATGCGGTTAACATTGTTCAGTGGAGACCGTCTCCGGATCCCAGTTTTCGGGATCTACCGTATGACAGGTTCTCCGTACCCTAAGGGTATTAATAACAGCCAGATCGGGTATCCCCGAGTAAGAGAGGACTTCCATCTCCCTGGCGTTGTTTTCCCCAAGTTATTACAGGGATTGTGGAGGGTGGGAAGGATATTGTAGGTTTCAGTAGCCACTGTAGTTCCTAACTAGCGTATCTCTCACGCTATCACTCAACCCTTAACCCAAAGCACTAAAATCCTAACTCGGTACTTCCTAAGCTCGGTAATTCAGTCATCAGAGCGATACTTCGCTCTGATACCACTTTTGTAACACCCCATCCAACATAACATACTTACAACAAACTGCAGCGAAGAACAACCTCATCACATTACTTAACTTGTTGGTGTTACACGCCGTTAGCCACCCACTGGGCTTACAAGGCTAATATACACAATGTACCGGTATGATGGGCTAAATTCCCGAGCAACTATACATTAGTATCCCTTTCCATTAACAACAACAACACATACACCTTATCAACTATACCGAGTATTTATAAACTGTTGCCGACAACAATTTCGGTCTTACTACACCTACTGTATATACACTTAAAAGTTTACCATGTACAATGACTACCCGTCCTACTCTCGAACGGCTTCCAGCACTTCGTACCTGAAATAGGAAAAGGAGAGAAAGGGGTGCCCCAAGGGGCTCAGCACCTTTGCTGGTATGGTAATCCCGCAGCCCACATGCTACCGGGCCACGCACAACTAATTGTCGTCTTAGCATGCGGTTGATTATTTAAATCATGCATGCAACTGTAAACACACAATACATGATCATTTCGCCTCAACGGGCTCAACAAGCGGATAACATATCCTTACTTAATAAGTCACTCATGGTATTCATCATCCCTAGAGTGTTCCTCCTCTAAGGAGCTACTTCCTTAATAGACGACACATACCCTTAAATCGGGTTATCCTTAAACGCTCTTATCACGAACTGGGAATCATATCCATATCCACACACTCCACATTTTCAACATACACCATACACTACATACCACACTTAACAATACTTTGCACGTTTTCACGTGCACAACATAATACCGCAATAGATATTGCATCACAAGAATACATAACATAACGGGAGTGGTCTCTTAGAACCGACCCAACATTTTTATACACTGGTGAGCCTAGAGAATGTTGCCAGTCTCATGATAAGCTCGTTATACAATAACAACAACCACTCATTACCGTCCTAATAGTTGGACGAGTAACTTAAGTTTAAGGCGGTTCGGGTTTGGAGGCCCGAACACACCACACACAACAACATGTTCCCCCTAAACCGATCATAAGTCAGAATAGCCAAGCTTTGGAGTAGCTAAGGGAGATCATAACCCGTGAGGGAAAACAACCATAACAAAGAGAAGGGTAAGGCTAGGAAGGATACCCTCTCCCAAACAACGCGCGACCGGCCAAACCGGATTCCTCACTACTGTTAGTACATACTTACTTTTGACAATACTTAGAACCCCACTACGGAGCCTGTCACATAACACTCATACAGTATTACAACTGGGTTAAACATACAAGGGAGATCCCTACATTCACATACACATATCACACAATTAACGCACGCATAGCCGTGGTTAGTACGTCCCATGGTTCGGGTCGTTTACTCCGAATACCGAACCTCAAGTGATCCTAGACTCAGTTAACTAGGTTAACACTGCCGAGGTTAAATGGTATCGGAGTTGAACACGCCACATAAATGAATTACTGTAAACTCATTACATGTTTAATCTTACAACGTGGCAAACATACGAAAAAACACTGGCATACAAGCCGGTGTATCCGGTAGGACGCAGGTTGCAAGAAAACCATACCTGTCACCGGAGTCCACTTAATCACGTCCATTTATGTACCTCGAGCAATTCTCGAACAACTGTAACATCACATGTGTTTCATTAACATCGGGGTTTTGCTTGATATTCACTGTCAATGCTTAATTTTTTTCCGTTAACTTAGTTACATAACTTAACATTTTTAACTTGTTTTACTCTCACATTTTAATACAACTTTAGCCCATTTTATGTCACTAAAACTCACCTACCATGTCCTCAACATCCTTATAACCATTACCTACCAATCCCATCATCACATATCATTTCATAACCTTAAACCATGTTTTTGGTCCGACCGACCCACCGTCCTACCCACAGCTGGGTCGGTCCATTACAGAACCCTTTTACTTCCTTATAATCAAGCCCGTCCGAACCCACGTCCGACTCACTCGACTGGGTCGGACCATGTGCGAACATTTCTTCCTTTGAAACTTGACCGACCGGCCCATTCCGACCCACCCTTTTGGGTCGGACCATTACCGACACATCCCTAACATCTAACAGAGGCTCGACCGACCCAAAAACTGGGTCGGCCCCTGGGGTCGGTCGCCTTCTAACTTACCAAACTTGCCAAATCTTCACCAAACTTCTCCTAAGGCCTCTTAATGTGTTCTAACATCATTTGGCACTTCAAACACACCCTGAGATATTCTTAAACACTCACAAAACTATTTTTCCTAATTCCTTAAACCTTTACTTATAACCCACAAAATTCCTAACACTTACAATGTTTTCTCCTTATGATTCCTAGGTGGCATTTCACCTATAATGACCACAAATACCAAGGTGTTTCCTCTACACCTTATCATCACCTCTCGCTTCTTTTCTTACTAACTAATCTCCTTTTTCACATCATACCTAAACATCACTTATTCCTTGAACACCAACCTTACCTAAACCTTAACAACTTCTCCAAGACTTTATACATTCACAAAACACCCATTGAATTCCTAGAACTTCCAAGACAACACCTAAATCCTTGCATCACTCCAAATCACCTTAACACATGTTTTCTTCTCAAGTAAACATTTATTCACCTATAACACTTCCTAGTTCACCAAAACCACTAAAACACTAGAACTTCTCACACATTTTCCAAATTTGGCCATAGCTTCTCTGTTTATACTCACATCCAAACACTTAGGTGTACCTTATTTCATTCAAAACCTAAAATCCATCAAACACATTTTTATACACAACTTCACACATTAAGCACTACATCACATATAGTGCATAACTTAAATTGCTTGGCACTTAGGCCCTTAAATAACATGGCTCTTAGGCCCTTAAATTGCATAACCTTAAACACTGAATTTCCCACATAGATAATGCCTTTGACCTGCAAACATACACCAAAACATATGTTCTTTTACTAGTCTCCTTGAGAACATTTTACTAGGTCACTTGCCATTGGCTCCTTAGGTATTTTATTAAGCAAATCAAGCTCATTTTCCTAAGGCATTTAAACTACATTGATAGTTTGTTTACCTCTTTTCCTCACAAACTTCTTTCTGTTTCCTTGTAAAACCGGTGGGGTATTTGGTTGTTTGTCAACTTCTAACATTATACAAACAACATAATGAGTATTCAAGCTTTAAGCTCCATCTCATTGTAAACCCTAGGTTACATTATTTCAAAGCATTAATGTAGTTGTTTTACCTTAATCTTTGGAGGTGTTTTTGAATATCTATGAAGAGAGGACTCCACCTAGTCCTTGAAAGATTCAAAGGAGCTAGAACAAGGCACAAGAGCTCCATTAATGAATATTTCGGTCACACACAAAACATGGAGGAAACTTGATTTTTCTTAGAGATTCCTTACCTAGGAGCAAAGGAGATCAATAATATGTGGAAAGACAACTCAAGCTCCATCAATGTGGAACTCCATGGCACCGAAATGGTGATCTTCAATTTTGAGAAGATAGAAATGAAGAGCTTGATGAGGGGAAAGAATGGTGGTGTTTTGTTTTTGATTTGGTTAAGTGAGCTAGGTTTTACATGTGGTCAAAGGTGGACTTCCATGGTGGTGGTGCTGTTTTAACGTGAGAAAGAGAAGAAGATGGTGGTGAGTACTATTGCATACCGTGAGAGAATGAAGAAGAGAGGTTAGTGGTGGTGTTGGAACCGTGGGAAATGAAGGAAAGGAAGGGAGAATGAAGATAGAACTTACTTTTGAAAGATATTTATATGTAAAGTAAATAGTAGCTATATTAGTCATCTTTATTTACTTCACAAAATAACAAGAGAGTGGTGAGTCACCACACCTTAGAAACCGGCCCCTTATAATTATGAGGGGTATATAGTCTTTGTTGACCAATTTAATTACTTATAACATATATGTTACACACTAGCTTATAAAGTTACTATTCACAAACTAAGGCACATAGAAGTGAAATTTTGATTTCCCACTAATATGGCCACCCAAATGTGATACTATATAGTACACATGTTAATTAAAGAGTAGATGGACATTTAGCCATTCAAAACTCATTTACAAGACAATTTTTCAAAAAACGTGCTTTACGACTCCTTAAAGCACATTTTGTGTTTAACTTGTTTTCAAGCTTGGTTTTCTTTAGTAATTGATTAAGTTCATTAACATAAAAAGGTATAGGTATGACCATTAGGTCTTATACACATTCATCCCAAGCTTAGAGCACATTTTGCTCATATTGACTTTAAGATATTTTCTTATGTTTTATTGGTTTAACTGTCCACCAAAGTTTCTTAAGGACTTATTTAGCCTTATTAACATAATTAAATGTTATCAAGTCTTGGTAGGCTCTTTCGGTCCTAACCAAGTTCACTCATAGCTTAGAGCCTGTTTTTGCTCAAACTGTGTCTTAATGCTTTATGCATTTATTATGGTTAAATTGTTCACTGAGTTACTAAGGCACTTTTTAGCCTTTACATACCATAATTTGATATTTAACCCACATATCAAGGTTTGGGGTATTTCATTGTTACACACACGACAACACAAGTTAGGGCATCCACAATGGTGTGGATTCCACCCTAAAAAAATTAAAAAAAATTTGTAGTGGTGTAGAATCCACCTTTATTCTCTCTCATCATTGCTTATTAAGCAACCCTCTGTAAAGCATCGCTATTGGCTATAACACTACAACATTAATAAAAAATAAAAACTCCTAATAAAATGCTAAAATAAAAATTACGAAGGGGAGGAGGTAAAATGTTAAGAAATTTACCATTATAGACATGAGAGTTTCTTACACAATTAAATAATATATTTTATTGACATTACACTTAGCAATAAGTTAAGAAACTCTCTACCATTGTGGATGCCCTTAGTACTCCATAATCAACTGTTTCAGTGCTCCATAACATCTTTCGATTACATTTTTTACTGAGGAGTGTGCTTAATTAAAGTATTGTATTGTGTCACTGGAGCGCTCCCCTCAACTATGTGGCGTGGTAAGTCCCGGTGAAAAATGGTATCATCATCTCATTACGGTTTGCATGCCTGTAGCAGAAATATGTAGACTATCTCTACCTAGGCAGTGTACCTGTCATTTTGCGGGAAAGTGAATTAAGTGGGGGTTGTCAATCTTATGGACCTCGTTCAATTAATTGATAATTTATTAACTAACTGAGAAACTAAACTAAGAAAACGGGAAATTTCACTTTTTTAGGGTTTTCTTAATTTAACAAAATTATCGACTCAATAGAAAATAATAAAATAATTAAAATAAACTGATTAAATAAATAAAGATTAAAACTCTAAATAAAAGGAAGCACCCCTGATTGGTCTGCAAACCTCACTTTCTAATCTATTAATAAACTCTTCCCTAATTCTACAATAAACTCAGAAACTATAATTAATTCGTCAACGGCTAAGTCTAACGAATCCTAACCAGTTGCTAGAACTAGCAGCAAACTAATGCTCTAATCCAGTCACAACCAATCTCATAAAGAACAGTTTCTATTGGAGTCTGATTAACTTATAGGCGGGATCACACTTCTAGTCATGAATCATGTTTAACTTCCTATGTCTTGTTATCCATCTCAGCTCTCGAGTGTTGATTAGAAAACTACAAATATAGCTTTAATAATTGATCAGAGAACTAAAGCACATGAAGAACTGACATTAAACTATTGCATTATTGAATTAGTAAAAAGATTACAAAATGAATATAAAGATCCGGTTTGCTACCCCAATCCGGGGAGCTAGTCTAGCTACTCGAACATAAATATAAAAATAACTAAAACAACAAAGAAAGACATTAAACAAATTTAGAGATAGGGAAGAGAAAACTCCAGTTAGCAAGTTTGACTCCGACTCCCCGCATCGCCTCCGTCTTCACGTCGATCCTCTGTTGGAACTGTGGAGTGACAATGGTGATAACGTGGTATGGTGGTGTGGCTGGTGGCGTAGTGGATTTTTGGTATGGTGGGGATAGTAGGTGAACGTATGTGATGGTAGTGGCGGTGCGGTGAAGATGGTATGGATGGAGGTGGATCGACGGTGGAGTGGTGATATATGTTGGTGGCGGTGAATTGGTGAAATATGAGAGGAGTGAGCCCCCCCCCCCCCCATTCTGGAAAACGTACCTGTGATTCCGTATCGATTGTAATCTAAACTTTTTTTATCTTTAAATTATGCTTAAATGTGGCGTCGGGACTGCTCAATTTGTTGCGTCCGGATGTCTCTGAAAACGCTCCTTCCATTGCTCAACTGGTCACGTCCGGACATGCGTTCGGTCTGAAGTCCAGACGTGTCTCTGTATCGTGTCCGACCCACAAGTCCGGACGTCTCTATGCATGTTTCGCCTGCGCTGAAATTCTAGACATGTGTCCGAACTTACATGTCCGGACATGTACATAAGCCCTGGATCTCTCGGCACTTGTCCGGCCTTGCAAGTTCGGACACAAGTTCGACGGGGCCTAGATTATTCGTTTTAGCTCCGTTTTGCTCCCCGTTTGTTGCGTTAGAATCCTCATGAGAAATTCTATGCATTTCCTAGACTTTTAACCGCATTCGACATACAAAATGTATCAGTTCACATCAAAACTAAGGAAAAGCATCTGATAAGTGAGAAATATGACATGAATTGTTATAAAAATAGGAAGAATTAAAGTCATACAAAAAGATGTATTTCGCACTTATCAATGCCCTTGTCACGTAGGTAATATTTTCCTATAGGCGGAAGTTAAGGACACACACGTAACGAAAAGTATTGATCATATTGTGTACTTGCATTTAATAATGTTTAAAATTGTATTAGTTGGTGGTTCCATAAAGTTCAATTTGGGGGTAGATCATGCCTTGTTCATAATATGTGAATTGATCTGTGATATCTAGTAAGCACAATTGTGAATAACATGTTGAACTCACACACGCCTAGCATGTTCATTGTAGGTTTCTCGCTCCTACCATGATATCCAACTGCACCGGTGCCGAAATAACGACATTAATGTGTGTTATCCAATACTTCAATTCTGCTCTACACAATGAAGTAACACTAACATGTTACATTACTTCCACAAATGAAATACACCAACTAACACAAGAATGTAGATAGCGGTATAGCTTGAAAAAGGATCGTAACGATAGTCCCCAATAAGCTATTGATTCATGTTTGTCCACTATTACGGGTTTGGTTTTACGTAATCGTGTCTGAATGACCACATCAATCTCAATACTTTCTTGAAATTATGGTTTACAATCTCAAGACTTTCTTGAAATTATGGCTTACAATCTCAAGACTTGTGTTAAATCTTTCATAAGAAGTTATGCGGTGCTCTCAGTCCTAGTACGTACAAGAACAATGCAACATCAACCTGAGCGTTCACATGTGTAGTAGGCGTGAGCCCGTAGCTTACTTCCATTAGCTCGCATAAGTGAAGACATGTAGTTTTGTTCAACCTCAATGCATTTTTTTTGTTGCTCCTAAGAAGCGTGTACACCCACATATCCCTGGTGAACTCGTATAGTACATCGGGATTACGAGGGAAGTGTTGATATATACATGAAGCGACACACAAGATATTTGGATCAAGGATGGTTTCAACACTATATATCACTTTGTTTACTTCAGCCACAAACTGTAAGAAGAATTCTTGATTTTTTTTATAGTTACGGTAGTGGGTAGGTTTCGAACCCAGGATCTTTGGTTCCTGTATATCACTACTCTAGTGATTAGGTTTCAAACCCAGGATCTTTGGTTCCTGTAAGAAGAATTCTTGATCATTAAGTAAACGGTCAATGATATCTACTTTATCCACGTTCACTGCATTCTATTATTTTAAGTAGCAGTCATTGTAAGGGAAAATTACCGGTAACCATTTATAATATAAATGAGTAGCAACATAGTCCTTTACAAGTCAGCGCCAAAACTATATACACATGTAGTAACGAAAAACTTGCACAAAAGCATAATGCTCTAACGCGTAAACTACAACAACCATATAACAAAACATGGGTATGTCCTAGATCGGTGGTTCTCAACGGTAGATGTGACGAATCGTAGAACTGCAGTTTCTACCCCGCCTTAACATGCTTATGAAAATGTTAATATGGCTCTGACATGCTATGACGACTGCGGTATCTGCACAAAATCGTGAGTCAGGAACCTGGCTAGGCAACTTGAACAAAGCACCCATAATATCATATTCACTATATTGGTCATTTGCCTAAAATACTTGCAGTGTCAAAGTCTCAAGCAAATTGTTTTTGCAAGTAACTCATTCACAAGCATGTGGCGCCACCTCCACAATGGTATCCAGCAGTGACAGATCCAGGAGCTTTGTCTCGGGGGGCAAAAAAATTTTTTTACACTGTCACTCTTTAAAATATTATGTCATTTTGTACTTATTCAAAAATTTATAAGAGCATTTGACAAATTTTAAAAAATCTCGGGGGGACCGGTGCCCCCCTCGGCCCCCCTTTGGATCCACCACTGGTATCCAGTTGCTTTGCCTCTTGCAGATTATTGTCATCTTTTTCGTCCTCTTGCCCTGAGGATTCATCACAATTAGACGATCTTTTTTATAGGCGAGATGAGAGAGTTGACCCAACGGGGGTTGAGGTAGGTGAGGGAGACTCAGTGATGTCATAGGTGACCCGAACCAGAAAAACCGAACGGATCCAACCCGAACTTAAACCGAATAGCGTGACCCGAATTGTGACCCGAAAATCCGAACCGAACCAAACCAAAACCGAATTAAACCGAAATTTGGTATAACTGAATCCACCCGAACCGAATTCATCCGAACCGAAACCACCCGAACCGAATCAACCCGAATGTTTTGCTAAATCTAAATCTACTATAGTTGTTCCAACTGTAAAAATAATCTTGAAACCAAAAGCACATAATGGAGATTTAGACATCCAATAAGTGTTCATTGCTCACAAATGATATATTTATATATAATATTGAACATCTTCAAGCATCTCAAGCCTTGTTGTAATAAAACATTCATAAACTGTGTTGTTACTCCTCCCACACATGGATGTTTTGCTACAAACTATAGATGTTTTGCTTTAAAATGTTTTATAATACAATTTAATGTGTATCATTACTATTTTATAATACTATACTAATTTTGATTTAAATAAAATTAGGTTTTTTTTATGTTTAGGACATGAGACGTAGGAATGGTTTAAATGTTGATGAAATTTAATTATACAACCTAAACTTTTTAGTTGAGACATATACTATTCAAGATTAATGTGTATACTAAAGAAAATTATGCAATAAAATGAGAAAAATAAATATTCCAAATGGTAGATTATTGTGAATCGTGAGATAGACTAGCATTTTGGAGGATGAATAATCCCCACCTTATTCCATCTACCTTAACAACTTAACCTAAAATGTTGTATAAGACAATGTAATGTGTATCATTACTATTTTATTACTCTATATTTTATAAACTTAGGTTTCTTTATATTTAGGACTTAGGAATGGTTTGAATGTTGATGGATGGGCGTGGGGCGTGACGTGGAGCTTGGAGCAGTGATGGATGGGGTAGATGCGCGACGCTGTGCAAGGTGATGAGCTAGGGGTGTGACGGGCGCGGGATGACGGGAGGCACGACGTCGGGTGGTGGCGGGGTAAACTGGATGTCGATTACTGAATATTGACCACTAATTCACAAAAGCTTAATTTGTACTTAGTCTATACAATTAATAGTTTAAATTCATTTACAAAATTTGTCATCCAGTTTGATTTTATTCCACCTATACACAACAGCATCTTGATCAACAGTAACACTATATTAAAAGAATTTGGAGCCGCATATGAAAATCAATGCAAGTTACGAAGGTTGCTTAAAATTCGTACTTTAAAATTTTTGTCAATTAAACCTGGATAAGTCACCCAAATTTGACCTATAACCCGAAAAAACTGAATGACTCAAAGGCTAACCCGAACCGAAAGCACCCAAACCCGAACTCAACCAAACTGAAATAATCCGAATCAAATTTAAACCATTGAACCCGATCCGATCCGAACCAAACCGAACAGTAAATATATATAAATTGACCCGACCCGAACCGACCCGAACCTGAACCGAGTGACCCGAATTGCCAGGTCTAGTCATAGGTAGGCATGGCGAAGAAATCATCATCCAAATTGATTCCATTAGCCCCACCAAAATTGCTTTCGAAGATTTGATGTCGTTTTCAGTAAAGCCCACTTCTCTGGACACTTGGTGCCTCGTACGTTATGCAATCCCATTGCTGCCATGTTTTTGCTTTCCTTGGCTTTCCTCAATGCGCCTACTTCTACGCAAAATGCGTGAATAATTCTGTGAAGATAAGTCTGGCCTGGGAATGGAGCATCCCACCTTATTACTAAACCGGAGACATTTTCTCACCTCTTCAGTAATCGGTGATGAATGGGTGTCTCGGTTATTGCTAGACTGATCAGGTGGAGTGTTTTGGTTTGGGGGTAATACAACACAGAGGTTGATTGGAGGTGAGGAGGGACCAAGGAGGGAATTTTCTGATTTGTGGAAGTTGACTTGGCTGGAAAATGGGGGAAAATTCAGAGTTCCTTCCTCACAGAACGTGTGATTAAGCTGGGCTTGAGTTGGGCTTTGAATTTGTTTTGGTTTTGGGCTGTACTGAAGGTACGTGGGCGGCTGGATTCTTCGATTTCTTTTGGTTGTGCTTGTCCCGCACGTATTGATGCTAATTTGATAGCAGGAAAGATCAAATCCACTTGTCCAGAGATAATGTCTCCACCAAAGTACATTCTTTTTTAGGATCTCGAGGGGAGTGTGTCGTTCCAGAACTCGTCGTACAGGTTGTTTATATTCTTTATTGAAATCACTCCATATTCCTGCTGCTTTTCCCATCGCAAGAGTGACATCCTCTTATCATTAATGCTCCTGACATCTGTGTTGGAACTCGCTAACCTCCTTTTGACAGCTGCTTCACATTCCTGCTGCTTTTCCGGTTGCAAGAGTAGCGACTCCTTTTCATTAATGCCCCTGTCTTCTATGTTGGAAATTGACAAGCTCTTTTTGACGGCTAATTCAGACTCATTTTGATCAACTGAAATGACACCCGGTGGCGCGTGAGATTGGGTTTGATTTCCGGTTACTACTTCCAGCGGAGGAACAAACTCGGTGGATTGTGCTGCTGCATATTTGTCCGAGAGTTCATCTGACCAAAATTCAATTACCCGTACTAAGGCTGTCTTGCAATCGAATAGCACCTCAACTTCTTCATTAATGATTTTGAAAGATGGAGTTTCAATATTCACGAAGATGTCCAGGTTTTGGGGTAGAGTTGTCATGTCATTTTCAATTTCGATTACTCTACCGAACTTGCTTGCAATAGTTGTTGCTGAGGCTTTACTCCATGCTGCTGGTGGAATACCTCGAATTGCTATGCTTGTGATACGCTGGTGTTGGGGCTCGTCTTCTCTCCATTTTGATACCATCATCTCTTCAGTGTTCCATTTCTCCTTGTGGAGAAAAGCGTCCCTGTATTCCTCTGTTTTAAAAATTACTAGAAACTCATATGGGGAAAGCATGACAGTGTGCTCCACGAGCCCCCTCCCTTCCACTTCTGCTTCGATTTGTGCAATGGAACATTTCCTTCGAGTCTTTATTGTGACTGTTTTATCCAACCGCGGGATTAGCATCTCAGAGGGGGAGAGTTTAATGGGACTCTTAGATTCAGAGGCTTCCTTGTTCTGCTTGGACTGTCAGTCCTTGTGAGGAGAGTTTTGGCCATTGATTATCTTCGGTCATGGGGGGTGGGAACGCGTGGGTAGTTTTTGCTTTCCATTCTTGTTTTCCTTTCTTCAGTGGTCTTGCAAACTAGGTAGCGATTCGGACCCCATCTACCAATACACCATTTGTTTCACGTATGGCTTTTGCTGCTTCTTCTTTGTTGTTGAAGCCAATAAACACATACCTTGTATTTATTGGCCCAGTGATATGTGGGCTTAATATTGGGCCGATATTATGTTAGTAAATAAGTCTTGTGTCCAGATATGTTGTTCTAGTATATTCCTAGAACTACTATAAATAGACAATGTAATGTTCAGATACAGACACACAATACAATCAATATACAGTATGATCATTGAGATACAATCGTCCCCTAATATTTAGCATGGTATCAGAGCCCTCTCTGGGCATTTTTCTTCAGATCTAGATCTAGATCTAGATCTGATCCATCCTTCTTTCTTCGTCTTCAATGGCGGATCCCAAAACTCCTCCATCTTCTCAATCTGACATCGGCAATGAATCTGTAAGCAATGTTCCTGCACGTACAACAACAACAACCAGCAGTCAGTCTATCATGACAGCTGCAGCACATTTGGTGAAATTGAAGCCAAGTAATTTCAGGCTGTGGAAAGGCATGCTACTCCCATTCCTGCGTGGGAATGATCTCTACAAGTTCCTAGATGGGAGCAATCCTTGTCCAGCAGAGACGGTTAATGGAGAGCATAATCCTGACTATCTCACATGGCGACAACAAGACCAGCTGGTAGTCTCGGTTCTGTTTCTCTCTCTCACTGAGGAGATAGCTAGTCAGGTCATCGATCTTGATACATCCTCTAAGGTATGGGAAGCTCTCCACTCCTCTTTCTCTGCACAGACTGCAGCTCACCTCGGTCAACTGCACTTGCAGATGGCTAGCATAACCAAAAAATCAGATGAGGATATAACCTCATTTTTTAATCGGGCAAAAATTCTAGCATCCTCTTTGGCCATCACAGGCCACACTGTATCTGATCGAGAATTTCAATCTTATATTCTAAGAGGTTTGCCGAAGGAGTATGAAGCAGTTGTAACCAATATCATCACTAGATCTGAAGTGTGCACTCCTTCTCAGATCTATAACTACCTTCTGATTTATGAGGATATTTTGGCACAATCTAAGAAATCGGTCACTGAAGCTGTTTGTTTAAATGCCACTGAGGCTCCCTCCTCAGATTCCTTTAAAAAGACAAATCAGAACAAAGGAAGGGGGTCTTATCAAAACAACAGAGGAGGAAGAGGCAGAAACTCTTCTAGAGGTGGAGGCCAAGGAAGTTTCTATTTCAATGGTGGCACATATAATCGCCCTAGTTGTCAAATCTGCCAGAAGAAAGGTCACATAGCTGTTGTTTGCTATCATAGATTCAACCAGACCTATCAACAACCACCCCCTTCCACCTTTTCAGCTAATGCTACAGGCAGTAATACCTATCCTGATTGGCTTCCTGATACAGCCGCTACTCACCATTTTTCTGATGATCTGTCCAGACTAAATCTGGGAAGTCAAGAGTTCAGTGGCCATGATACAGTGACTTTGGGTGATGGATCTGGTCTTCCTATTACACACCAAGGCTCAGGTTCTATTAAACTTCCTTCTGGTGATTTCATTTTACAGAAGATCTATCACTCTCCCTTTCTGAATAAACACTTGCTATCTGTTAGGCAATTTTGTCTTGACAATGGTGTTTATTTTGAATTTTATGCCTCTGGTTTTCTGTTAAAGGATCTTACAACCAAGAAGGTTCTACTTCAAGGGGATGTTAAGGATGGGGTCTATATCCTTCCTCAGCTTACACCACCTCAGGCTAATGCAACCAAGCTTCTTCCAGGAACTAGAACCACTTCAACTACTTGGCACAGACGATTGGGGCACCCCTCTGGCTATATTACCAATAAGATGCTCTCATATTTTTGTCTCTCATCACTTACTTCTAGATTTTCCCAATTTTGTGATGCATGCTGTAAAGGGAAGGTTCATGCTCTTCCTCATTACCTTAGGGAATCTAGATCTACTTCTATCTTTGATCTTCTCTTTTTGGATGTATGGGGACCATCTTATATAACATCTATTGATGGATATAGATATTTCTTACTTGTGGTTGATGACTATTCCAAATACATTTGGCTTTTTCCTATGGCTTGTAAGTCAGATGTGTTTAATATTGTTGAAGCTTTTCTTAAGCTGGTTCATACACAATTTTCAAAATCTGTTAAGAGTATTCAGACAGATGGAGGTGGGGAGTTTGTTGCTCTCAGAAAATTGACTGTTGCTTATGGTATCAACCACAGATTTTCTTGTCCTCACTCACATCAGCAACAGGGTGCTGTTGAGGTCAAGAACAGATTTCTTCTGGACAAAACTCTCACATTACTTGCACAGTCTCATCTACCCTTCAGTTTCTGGTCCTATGCAGCTCAGACTGCTGTTTTCCTCAACAACCGAACACCAAGCAAAATGTTAGCCTACAAAACACCATATGAACTCTTATTTCATGTCCCACCAGATTTTTCTATCCTAAGAGTATTTGGTTGTGCCTGTTGGCCAAATCTTAGACAGTACAATTCTCACAAACTCTCTTTTCGGTCTAAGCCTTGTATCTTTTTAGGTTATTCCTCTAAACACCGTGGCTACTTGTGTTACTGTCCACTCTCTCAGAGAACCTACATCAGTAGGGATGTCATTTTTAATGAAGATCATTTTCCCTATGAACATTCTGTTACCCCACCCACATCTAAGCCACCTTCGACTGATATCTTCCCTGTTTTGGTTCCCCACATTACATCTGAGCCTCTTACCACTAATATCTTACCTGCTTCCTTGTCTACACCCACACCTGCTACAGCCACCACTTCAGATTTACCCATCCTCACACCTGCTGCAAACACCACAGATTCTCCCTCTTCAGACACCAATCAGTCCACAGATTCTCATCCTCCAGATCCTCCTCCTATACACCCTATGATTACTAGGGCCAAGGCAAATATTTCTAAACCATTGATTCGAACTGATGGGACAATATCATGGTGTAACACTTCATCTCTCTCTACTCATACTTCAATTCCAGAGGAACCTAGTTTCAAAGAAGCACAACAGTTTCCAGAATGGAAAAATGCAATACAGAGGGAATATGATGCTTTAATGCATACTCATACATGGGATCTGGTTCCACATCAACCAGGGATGAGTGTTCTAGGGGTCAGATGGATTCTAAAGACAAAGAAAAACAGTGATGGCTCAATTGAACGCAGAAAGGCCAGGTTGGTGGCCCAGGGTTTTAATCAGACTTTTGGTGTGGACTATTTTGACACTTATAGTCCTGTGGTCAAGGTTACAACAATCAGGACTGTTTTGGCAGTTGCAGTGTCTTTTAATTGGCCTATTCAGCATCTGGATATTCAAAATGCTTTCCTTAATGGAGAGCTTGAGGAAGCTGTTTTTGTTAAACAGCCTCCAGGATTTGTTAATTCTGGGAAACCTACACATGTTTGTAAGCTAAGAAAGGCCCTTTATGGGCTTAAGCAGTCACCTCGGGCCTGGTATTCTACTCTCAGTGCCTACCTGATTCAGCTAGGGTTTCATTTATCCTCAACTGATAGTTCTCTGTTTGTTTTCAAGCAGGGTGTGGATATCATTTATATGCTGGTTTATGTTGACGATCTACTGCTCACTGGCTCCTCTATTTCTCTACTTTCCACTCTCAAAGCTCGCCTATGGTCTAAATTTCCTGTCAAAGATCTAGGGAATCTCTCCTATTTCTTGGGGGTATCTGCTCATCGTTCCTCTGATGGTCTCTTACTCACTCAGGAAAAATACATCAATGACATACTCCACAAAGCTCAAATGAACCTATCCAAACCCATCTCTACCCTCAGCTCCCCCACAGCTTGCCTAGACACATCAGACTCTCCCCTATTTGAAAATGCTACTCTCTACCGTAGCATTGTGGGCTCCTTACAGTATCTAGCCCTAACCAGACCCGATGTTCAGTTTGCAGTCAACCGGGTCTGTCAATTTATGCATAAACCACAACTAGACCACTGGACAGCAGTAAAACGCATCTTAAGATACCTGAATAGTACTCGCCGTCTTGGGATTTTTTATCCTGCTGCTCCAATCTCCTCCATGACGGTATTTTCTGATGCCGATTGGGCTGGATCTGTTCTGGATCGGCGCTCCACGACGGGTTTCTGTGTCTTCCTCGGCTCTCATATGATCTCCTGGAGTTCGAGAAAACAAAAAACAGTAGCAAGATCGTCAACAGAGGCGGAATACAAAGCCTTGTCTACTGCTACATCTGAAACGATTTGGATACTCCGTCTCCTTCGGGATTTAGGGTTCCGACTCAACACAGCCCCAAAATTACTTTGTGACAATGTAAGTGCTACTTACCTGACGAAAAATCCAGTCTTTCATAGTCGCATGAAGCACGTGGAGGTTGATTTTCATTTCGTTCGTGAAAGGGTCGCCATGGGAGCTCTCTCTGTCGAGCACGTTCCTTCTTCTGCACAGCTCGCCGACGTTTTGACAAAATCTTTATCTTCATCGGCCTTCACTCAGATCCGGTCAAAACTCCCGCTGCGGAGTCGTTTAGACCGCGGGGGGATATTGGCCCAGTGATATGTGGGCTTAATATTGGGCCGATATTATGTTAGTAAATAAGTCTTGTGTCCAGATATGTTGTTCTAGTATATTCCTAGAACTACTATAAATAGACAATATAATGTTAAGATACAGACACACAATACAATCAATATACAGTATGATCATTGAGATACAATCGTCCCCTAATATTTAGCAGTATTTGTTGCAAGCCTTTTCTGGGATGCAAAAACTTTCCATAATGTGCCGAGTCCTGTGTCATCATGAATTTTGTCGACAAAAACCGTACTGGACTCACCTTGACTCATCTTCTCATGGGGCAAACGAGTTATTCTTCATCAACATCGTTGCTTTTTCAATTCCGGTGTTGCGCCTTTCCAGAAGAAGGTATAGTTCTTTATTATTTTAGTAAATGTTATAAATTTGAGTGGTTGTTACGTGGTGGAGTGGCTGTTTTGAGTTTTCGGTGGTTTGTGGTTCGTGATGGAAGTGGTTCTGTATTTGGGTGTAGTGGTGGTTTGTGGTACGTGGTGGGAGTTGCTTTGGAACTGGCGGTGTTTATTCGGTTTTAAGGTGGCGGTTTTAGTGGTGGTTACGGTGGTTGCGGCCATGGTGGGTGGAATTAGGAACTTGGGGGGTCATCATGAGGAGAGAGGTGAGAGAAAAGCTTTTCGTGATGGAACGTGGGAAGGGTATTGGAGCAAGAAAACATTTTTTCTGTTGACATCGTAGGTGGTCATCCTCATCCTTGCTAAAGCCCCACGTCCTGAACCTATGAAAACTGACGCCTTCATGAAATAGTACTAAGGATAAGTCATCCTCATGTTAAATTGTAATATGAAATTTAAACCAATCTTTTGTATTACCCAATATTTCATTCCACCATGAACCTTCAACGCCAACAGTGCGTAATTGGTTCTTGAATCGTAGCCCGGTCTCACCTTTCATTGTGTTTCTTCCAAGATTGTCAGATCTTTATTATTTGGTCCTTTTGACTTGAAGTTGTTTTATGTGAATGACGTACCATGTATCTTGTTGAACTATTTAGTGGTAAAATTTCCAGTCAACGGGAAAATTGGCCTGTCAATTCTCAATGAGAGGATCTTCCCGAAAAATTGTGTTTTTTTTTTCTGCATGTGAAGAAGGCGATGACTAGAGAAACGTCTCGCGGAGTTGAGACATCACCGTTATTGCATCCTTCACACTTAAAAAAGAGTCGTTGAAATAATATAAATGAGGCGATATTTCCAACGAATCTTTTGCCCCAACGGCTCGTTCTTTAGTGCTTTACACAAAGTTCCCCTATAAAATGTTGATATTTGTTGTGCATTTATATATTTCTCTTGATGTGCTTTCCTGCTCCATATTTTCTTCTCAATTCTCTTCCACTTATACGACAAACATCTTTGATGGAAATCTCATGTAATCTATTCCTAAACATATATTCACCCAAATTTATGAGTTCACCACACTTAATCTTTCAAATATCATGTGAAAAATCTTGTCAATTTAGAGTTAGGGGATGACTACGTGATTACCGAGATGGTTTATCGAAAGCTAGAGTGCAGATATTGCTAACAGAGTTTTTGTAGGGGGAAAGGATGTACAAAAGAATGAAATAATAAAAGAATGAAAGAAATATAAAATAAACCCTACAACTCTATACGGGTAGCAAACAATTCCCGGTCGGAGTATAGTGTGAATATATTACAATCGAGAGTATCGAACCCAAGGGACTTAATAGAAAATCAGTCCTAATCCTAGTAATATCCTATTCTAAAACAAGGGGGAAAAGTAAATATTGATTCTAAACTAACAAAACTAAACAAAACCTATCTAAATGTATGATTTGAGACTAGATCAACCCTAAGTACCACTATGAACATTTAATACATAACAAGTTTCTGAAATCACCCGAACAAATGAACGTGCCGGATTTCCTGCCGGATAGTTATGCACGGCATATTCAAGGACGTTGAATATGCCGGACACAACCAACCCGGCACTAGACCTGGTAAGAACAAAATTGCGCATTGTTATCCTAGCCTCCACTTCTGAAAACAAGGACTCATTATCCAATTCAAACCCAACAATCTCTCGTCAGTATTCGACCGAATAACGAAAATGGATAAGGTTATTCCAACTCTCTCAGTGTTGTCATCTACACCTATGCATCTAACAACGGTAAAAGACCACTAAGACTCCTTAACCAAAACACTCTTGTCTTTTGAACCTCAAGTAGAATTTAGAAGATAGGAGAACAAGTTGTGATCTCATTCTGCCTTATATGAAAATCTGAATCTTAGTAAAACTTGTAAGAATATATATTATTGATCAAAGTGTTTACAAGGAAGAACTCATCCCTAACCAAAAACTAACAAAGAATTCTACATCACCATCCACACAACTACAAGAAGAGAATACAAAGGGGAGAAGGGAATGGTCGTAGCCTTAACCCGACAGAATCTTCTTCTTTCTTTGCGGGGATGGATCCGTAGACTTCTTTGGACACCAACAATGGAATGAGGGCGGAAATGGCGTGTGAATGGAGTGTATTTGGTATGTTGAAGTGTGTGAAAGTGCAGCCCTTCTCGTCCTATTTATAGGCCTCAATCTTGCTTTTGTCGGGCGTCGTGCCGGATCATAGGTAGCCGGCACATGTGAAAAACGTGCCAAATTTCCAACGGTTGAAACCGCCAAATCTTGCGAAAGGTCGCTTGTGCCGGGTAGCATGCCGGGTCAATATGATCCGGCACCACGTGGAAAATCTGAATTTCTCTAACTGTCGAAACCGCCAGATCTTCTGAAAAGTTGCTTGTGCCGGACAGGACATGTCCGGCACCTCATCCGGCATCAGTATGTTAACAACCGCTAACTGTTGGTGAAGGGATACGACTCTTAACTTGTGCCGGCTAATCGATACCCGGCATCATGTCCGACACTACTCACATTCTGCTCTATATGCATGTCGTGCATGGGCCATCCGGCATCATGTCTGGAAATACTTGATTTTTGGATTAGAAATTCCTTCCTTGCATGAAAATAATACAAAAGTAAGTCCAAACTTATATAGTGAACTTTTATAAGAAAACAACATAAAAACTAGATATTCTAACTTTATTTACATAATATACTTATAAATCTAGTATATAAAATATGATAAGTCTGCGGCTTATCAAGGCCCTACACTTACCTTTTGCTAGTCCTCAAGCAAAACTCAATTCGAAAAGAATAACTGCTCATGCACAAAACAGATAATCTCAAGAATGACAACTAGATAATTACTTCCAACTACCTGACTCTAATTCATAAGCATCTCTTAATCATTCTTATCTTATCAAAAACATACTAATGGGTAAAAAATAAAACATTCAATTTCAAAAACAGATCAAAATTCCCTTGGTCTATTTTGCATAAGGGATTATGTAGTCTCTTCTTTTTCCAGTTTCCAACATTCAACCCTATTTTTCAAGGGTTTCTGAATGTGGCCAAGACACTCATCAATGGTTTTTATTGTTGCCCTATTTTTCAAGGGTTTCTGAATCAACCATGATTTCTTTTCATTAAGAACGGGGAATTTAAGAGAAAAACAAAAGGAAAAACTCTCGTATGTTACTTTTATTCTGAGGCACTTTTGTAACCTCATAATGCTTCATTTTTTTTTTTTTTTTCTTTTCTACATTATCCCTGTTTAAGATATTCACCCAAAAGATTTCTCACCATTTTGAAAAAGAAGGGAAAATATTACCCAGAAGTAAATCAGAGATAAAAATAGAAGTAAGATCATATACTCATGTTAAAAACAGCAATCTAAAAGTCATTAGAAAGATTACCTCTTGAGAGAACAAGCATTTATTCATCCCTAATCTTACTTCACTCAAGGATATGCAAAAAGCTTAGTAAAACATTGATAAGATTTCAACCAATCATATTTAATATATACAATATTATATTTTAACAAATATATAAGTATATACATATAAATATAAATAAAATAATACATAATAATAATTTTTTTGAAGGGGGGACCCCTGCCCTACACTAGGCAGGAACACTGTCCCCAGTGTTCAAAATGAATAAACGAAATGTTTTTTTAAATACGGAAAGAAAATTAAAAGAACATTTAAATAACTAAATTCATAAAGAATGTAAAGAAATTGAAACAAATAATGGAAGAAAGGACTCCCCTGTGGTGAAAAATGTCAATGCGTGAGGAGGACCGCCCTACACTTAGCCTTTTGGCTACTTGGCATTGTCAGAGATCTTGGATAAGATGGTGACCGAATTCGCATGCTCCCTTGGATTAGTTCGAGTTTGAGACGGGAGTTGACCTGGTTGTCTAGGTTGTGCCAGAAGTTGCTGCAATTGCAACTGCAACGTTTTGTGTTCCTTGTGAATGGTCGAGATCTCGTTGTGAGCGTCCTGGGTCTTGTTCATCAGAGCCGACATCATGTCTCACAGTTCTGCCATTTCAGCCTCTGATGAAGATGCATGTGGGGATGGTCGGTAAGAAGGGACTCCTCCATAAGGAGTCTGCATGAATTACCTTTGACTTCCCTGGTAGCCGGCTTGACTTTGGAAGTTGTGAGGGGGTTGGTTCCCCTACTGCCAAGGCTGCCTATACCCAGCATTGTTGCTCACGTAGTTAACTTCCTCAGCATTCTGAAATTCTTGCAATTCAGGGCTCTGAGCGTGTGGTCGTGCACTAACCACATTCGCCTGCTGAGGAAGGTTAGTCATTGCCATTTGCTCCACCACCTTCTGTAGAGCGCTAACCTTCATAGACGTTTGAGCATTGCTTTCCAACAACTGCTCATGACTTTGCATCAATTTGTCAAATTTGGTGTCGCCTTCGCCCACTTGATATAGACCAGCGGTACCACCCCTAGATCCACCTGTGGCCCAATCTCTAATCTCTTCGCAAAGAGATTCAATTCCGCTAAGGAATTGATCTCCAGGCTTTTTCAGTATGTCTGCACCACGGGAGGATAGGATCATCGTCTTGCATTGGTTGACCAATCCTTTGTAGAACAACTGAGATAGTTGTTCCATGGTGAGGCTGTGGTGAGGACACATCCGCAGCAACCCTTTGAATCTGTCCTAAGTCTCACAGATGTTCTCCGAGCCAGGTTGTCTGAAATTGTATATCTCGGCGATCATCTCCAGGGTACGACTTGGAGGCAGGAAGTTGTCATAGAACTTGGTTGCCATGTCCTCCCAAGTGGTGATGGTACTGGGGGTCAGACTATGGTACCATTTGCTGGTGTTTCCCATGATACTATGGGGAAAGAGGGATAGTCTGGCATATTGGAGGACATTATTTGTGGAGGTTAGGCTATTTGTGTGTTGTAGGAATTTGGTGATGTGGAGCAAGGCATCGTCCGGGTTCGACCCATCAAACATGCCCAACTCCTTGACACATCGGATTTGATGATATGGCTTAAGTTTTTGCCACTCATCGTATTCATTTTGTGCAAGGAGAGGGAGGTCGATCGCTGGATTTTGGCCTTGGTTGGAAGGCCTGTTTATGTTGCGGACGGTTGGTGCTGTCATTTGTGTAGGAATTGCGCTTTGTAGGTTCCTTCGTTGTCTGATGGAGCGAAGAAGGGTTCTCTCGATTTCTGGGTCAAAGTTGGTTAGATCTTCAGGAAGACTCGTTGATCGAAGAAGCATTCACCTTTTATAGTTTCAGGAGGATCAAAACACAACTTTATAATATTTCGTATTAATAAATAATAAGATAGTTATATAATTAAATTTACGAAATGAAGAGAAAAAAATTAAATTGGGCATGCCGGATGCATTGTCGGGTGTGCGGCGCCCGACATTGGACTTCCTCCAATAATTTCGGGTTGATTTTACCAGGCGTTGCTCCCGTCATTGGACTTCCTCCAATAAGTGAAAGATAAAATTAAAGTGCAATATGAAGGAATATTTACAAACAACTCTAATAATTTGAAGAGAAAATGTAAAATGAAAGTTTTAAGGTTGAATGTGCTGGATTGTGCGCCGGGTGAATCTTGTCCGGCGTCGGACTTCCTCCAATAATGTCGGACGTAGGATACCCGACATAGTGCACGGCACGCTCAACCTATGAAACCAATTGAAACAACGAATAAAAGAATTAGAAATGTTGAATGTGCCGGGCATCGGATATCCGGCAATGTACCCGGTATATTCAACCGAATAACAAAAATGGACAATTTAAAAAGAATCAAAAGAATTAAAGAATAACGAACAAAGAATAGGGCGTTTTACCGAATTTAGGACTTGGACTAATTCCAAGTCCCCGACAACGGCGCCATTTTGCTAACAGAGTTCTTGTAGGGGGAAAGGATGTACAAAAGAATGAAATAATAAAAGAATGAAAGAAATATAAAATAAACCCTACAACTCTATACGGGTAGCAAACAATTCCCGATCGGAGTATAGTGTGAATATATTACGACCGAGAGTATCGAACCCAAGGGACTTAATAGAAAATCAGTCAGAATCCTAGTAATAGCCTATTCTAAAACAAGGGGAAAATTAAATATTGATTCTAAACTAACAGAACTAAACAAAACCTATCTAAATGTATGATTTGAGACTAGATCAACCCTAAGTACCACTATGAACATTTAATACATAACAAGTTTCTAAAATCACCCGAACAAATGAACTGCCGGATTTCCTGCCGGATAGTTATGCACGGCACATTCAAAGACGTTGAATATGCCGGACACAACCAACCCGGCACTAGACCCGGCAAGAACAAAATTGCGCATTGTTATCCTAGCCTCCACTTCTGAAAACAAGGACTCATTAACCAATTCGAACCCAACAATCTCTCGTCAGTATTCGACCAAATAACAAAAATGGATAAGGTTATTCCAACTCTCTCGGTGTTGTCATCTACACCTATGCATCTAACAACGGTAAAAGACCACTAAGACTCCTTAACCAAAACACTCTTGTCTTTTTAACCTCAAGTAGAATTTAGAAGATAGGAGAACAAGTTGCGATCTCATTCTGCCGTATATGAAAATCTGAATCTTAGTAAAACTTGTAAGAATATATATTATTGATCAAAGTGTTTACAAGGAAGAACTCATCCCTAACCAAAAACTAACAAAGAATTCTACATCACCATCCACACAACTACAAGAAGATAATACAAAGGGGAGAAGGGAATGGTCGTAGCCTTAACCCGAGAAAATCTTCTTCTTTCTTTGCGGGGATGGATCCGTAGACTTCTTTGGACACCAACAATGGAATGAGGGCGGAAATGGCGTGTGAATGGAGTGTATTTGGTATGTTGAAGTGTGTGAAAGTGCAGCCCTTCTCGTCCTATTTATAAGCCTCAATCTTGCTTTTGTCGGGCTTCTTGTCGGATCATAGGTAGCCGGCACATGTGAAAAACGTGCCAAATTTCCAACGGTTGAAACCTCCAAATCTTGCGAAAGGTCGCTTGTGCCGGGTAGCATGCCGGGTCAATATGATCCGGCACCACATGGAAAATCTGAATTTCTCTAACTTTTGAAACCGCCAGATCGTCTGAAAAGTTGCTTGTGCCGGACAGGACATGTCCGGCACCGCATCCGGCATCAGTATGTTAACAACCGCTAACTGTTGGTGAAGGGATACGACTCTTAACTTGTGCCGGCTAATCGATACGCGGCATTGTGGCCGGCACTACTCCCATTAAGCTCTATATGCATGCCGTGCATGGGCCATCCGACATCATGTCCGACAATACTTGGTTTTTGGATTAGAAATTCCTTCCTTGCATGAAAATAATACAAAAGTAAGTCCAAACTTATATAGTGAACTTTTATAAGAAAAACAACATATAAACTAGATATTCTAACTTTATTTACATAATATACTTATCAATCTAGTATATAAAATATGATAAGTCTGCGGCTTATCAGATATCAATCTGCTTCATTTCTTCCACTTCAAATCACCAATGATGCTCGTGTGAGGATGATGGTATCAAACTTCTACCAGAATATTGATGTACTGAATAACTTGGTCGTACAAGTCAAGTTTGAGCAAGTAACTACACCTTCTCCGGAGAAAAATAATGAAAGCGTTGAAAATTCTCCCGACCAAGACCTTGTGTGGCTCAGTGGTGTAGATAATGAAAGTTCGGATGATGATGCTGAAATGAAGCTGGAAGGTTTTCCTGATGATGACGACCTTGCCGACTAAGTTGGCCCTTCAACACCGTACACGCCTGGAGCCTCATTCTCAACACAGAAGGACTTACATGCCATAAGCCAAATACCCTCAAATGTCAATCGTCGTGGTATACCATATTGGAGGCTAGGCTAGGAGTTTGTCGAAGGGCAAGAATTTGTTGACAAAAATGTTCTTGCGGATGTGAAAGAGTATCATTGCAGAAAAATGTAGATTTTATTATGCCGGAAAAAACAGAAAAGTTATCCTTTAAAGTGTCAAGAATGATGCAATTTCCATTTAATTTCGTGTTACGCTACTGAAGAAGGCACTCGAATGGAGCATACGAAAATTCACTCCTCGCTCGTGTGCTCATGTCCAAAACAAGAGTAATGATTGTTTCTTGACGTACCATTTCATCATTGAAGCTATGACACCTAAAGTTAAAAAATATCTTGCATTACAAGTAAAGACCGCCATCCAACTAATCCGTTCAAAATACAGAAGAAAAATCAGCTACAAAAAAGCTTGGCTCAGCAGTGCTGAAGCCATAAGAATGGTTTATGGAGATTGGGTGCAGTCATACGCAAAATTATCGAGGTATATCGTCAGCATCAAACATTACATGCCTAATTCATACGTGGATCTAGACTCTATTGTTGTGTTTCAGGATGAAACTCAAAGGAATTTTGTTAGACATATTAAACGTTGTTTTTGGGTGTTTGATGATGAGTGTCTAAATGAGCATGTTTTATAGGTGTATTTCATATATTTTATCAACACTTTTTATGCTCATTTCACCACTCTAGCTAGTTTTCCTCTACTTTTGTGTTTTATGGTGTTTTACACAACTATTGCTGAAACAGGATAAATAACATAGCTAGGAACAAAGTAGACGAAAAGACAAATGCGTGGGTGCAAACAGATCCAAAATCAGAGCTAAAACGAAGAAGATACAACATTTTGAAGTTAGCCTGCCCACTGGACCGACCCATAGTGGGTCGATCGGAAGTTCCGGAGGTCAAAAACGCTCATTCTGGGGGCCGAAAATGCTTCTGGATTGGACCGACCCACCGACCGACCCTAGGGTGGCTCGGTCGGACTTAAAAACGTGATTTTCGGCTCCCGAAATTGCTTATGGACTCGACCGACCCACGGGACCGACCCATGGTGGGTCGATCGGTCGCAGATTTTGCCCAAATCTATCTTTTTAAAAGGAGAAAAAGATGAGAGAGAGGGGTATTCTACATAGAACAGAAAAATGACGGGAAAAGAAGAGAAAAGAGGGAAGAAGAGAAGAAGAAAGAAGAAGAAGAAAGGAAAGGAGAAGAAGAAGAAGAAAAGGAGGAGAAAGCTCACCTCCATTGAAGCTCTTCTTCAACCTTCCACGGCTATTTCTTCTCCCTTCTCTCATTTTTGTTCTTTAATGGTTGTGTAGTTTCCTAGTAGCTTGGGATGGAGATTTTGCCCCAAAATCCCTAAAACCTCCATTGTTGAACCTTGAACTTATTTTTATACTTTATTTTAGTCCTTGTGTTTAATGAAGATAATTATTGAGTGTTTATGGCTTCTAAACTTGTTGCTCATGATTTGGGGATTTGTTTAGGGTTTGCTCAACTAATTTTCAATTGGTTGGTTTGGCCTACCGATTAGTTTAGCGTTATTGTGGGATTCTATCAAAATGTAATTCTGAGATAAAAACCTAAACCGTTGGGGACTAGAACAGTGTACTCTAATTCAATGATTTTGAGATTAGACTACATTGCAACTTAGTGGAACTTGAGCTTAGTGCTGTCGATTGACCCGGGGCTTAGCTGATTGAGAAGTTTCAGTTAAATTGGTTAGGATTAGTAGGCCTAGATTAGGTTGCTAATTAATGAAGTGTTCCCGTTGTTTAGCTATGAATTCGAGGTTCGACAATTGGTAGTAAGGGGATGACGGGTGTGAATATCCTATCCCAAGCTACACCTATCCTAGTTTAGTTTTATTGTTTTCCTATTTCTACATTATCAAACCAAAAACCCAAAAATCCCCAATTTACATTTATGCACTTTTGTTTATACTCTTGCACATTTATTAACTGATAATTGATTAAATAGTTACGAAGTCCCTGTGGATACGAACTTGTTGTACAACGATTGGGTTCACTGCCCATAGTTAGCAAGATAGTTTAACCACTATTTTGTTCAACATTTGGTCCATGTATAACTGCTTTCAATTATATGAAAATGGTATGACAAATAGATGTGACTCACCTATATGGTATGTAAGTAAGGGTAAATTGTTGGTCCTTATTGCTCAAGACGAAAACAACAAGATAATCCCAAATGGAATTCAGTTTGGTTACAAGGGATTCAAGAGATGACTGGAAATATATTTTTTACCGTGTTCATAACAAACTTATTGGAGCTCGAACTGATGTTGCAAACATTACGGATCGTGCCGGAGCTATAATGTCAATTATGAGGGAAGATCCTTACTTGTGTCCTCCTTACGGCCAACATTTCTTGTGTATCCGTCATATTGCTTCAAACTTTCAGACCAAGTTTGGAAACAAGGAGTGGAAGAAGTACCTAATCAACATAGGTATTAATCAGATTATAAACCACCTCCCTATACTAGTAATGGTTGAACTAAGTTTTCAAAGTATCTCAACTCATGGCTATTGATTGCGCAAATTATTTTTATAGGAGGGATGTTGCTCAAGCAAGATTAAATCATCTATTATCTCTTCATCCCTCAATTGCTTTTTTTCATTGAGCTCCCCTTAGAGAAATGGTCTTATGCTTTCGATGTCGGTTAAAGGTAGGGTCATATGACAACTAATTTGGTAGAATGCATGAATGGGGTGTTAAAGATGGTTCATTTGCTTCCGATTACGGCGATTGTGGAGAGCACTCTGTACAAGTTAATTGATTACTTTCGGGATAATCTGGAAACCTACCCTGCTCAAAGGAACAACAACTCATTCTTCGTGAGGCATATGATAAAGTGTTGAGAACCAAACTCTTGCCAACTACCACCATGTAATTGTTATTGATGTCATGTATCTAGTATATGAGGTGGTTGAAAATGGAGATGCCAACCTGCGACGAGAAAAAGGCAAATTTGTAGTTATAATCAACTCAAGGGCGCACAAATGCGATGAGTGGCAGGCGATCAAGTATCCATGTTCGCATGCAATGGCTGTGTATTCCCGCAAACACTTGATTGAAGGAGCTATGTTCATAGCGTTTACAAACTGGATGCAATGGTACATGCATACCAGAAGAACAAGTTCGTTCCACTCAATAACGAAGTAAAGTGGCCTGTATAGGCTGGCTTGATTGTGGTTCTAGACCCAGCCATGATACGCAATGTTAGATGTTGCCCTACATTCTCCCGTATACAAAACGAAATGGATGAGTCTTACAAGCGTGAGAGTAGACTGTGTGGTTTTTGTCGGCACGGTAATGTGAGGACCAGTTTTCCTAATGCCCGTTATAATTAATTAGGTCAGATTCGTTTTAGGTCTATCTTACAGATTTCGCTATATATTGCTCCTACTAAGACAAGTCGTGCCTTTAGCAAGCATCCAAAAAAAATTGTCATGTTTAAATTATAGTATAGTATGTAACCAGCTAGTAACAGTTTATCTAAATAATGCAAGACATTAGGCAACTAACATTTTCATTTAATTAATATTGTTTTGGGTGCTTGCTAAAGGCACAACCTGTATAAGCAAGAGTAACATTAAATTGAAAAGTACAATAGCTACAACTAGCGTACTAAAATGACTACATTAAAGAGTTAACACATTCCTGATTTGCCTCTCTCTATTCACCACGCTATAACACATGCATTATATTTTGTCCTCTCACAATGTATGAATAGGTATAAACGTGTACTACACTACTTCACTGAGATTAAACACTAGTTTTGAATTATTTGGTTTCGAGACTGTTATACTAGTGTAGGGAATGAATCAGAGTGTGGCTATAAATACAGGTGTTCATTACGATTGGATGTTGCACAATAGCCTCTTATGAAAATAGTGATATGGAAATCCTTGCACTATGTGTGTGTGTGAGTCCTGGTTTTTCAAACCTTATCCTACGTGATTATATGATTAGGATCTGATTAGGTTCTAGGTCCACTTATAACCTATTTTTAACAACTATGTTATAAAATCATAATTATTAAAACTTATGTTAGCCCACTAGAACCTATGATGAACACTAAATTTTAACGTAATTAAACTAGGAAAGGTAAGAATTCAGGTTCAAGGGCTTGGTAATATAGATTTTCCGGGTTCAAATTACTTTCACTACCCTTCGAAGCTATTTTTCCTTTACTAATATCATTGAAAGACTTCAATGTAAGGTTGATTTACTAAAGGAGGCAGCTTATGTTTTTTTGTGTTTTTTTAACATTTTTTTACAAAAATTAAAAGAGTAAATTAAAATAACCTAAACTATGGTTCCTAAGGTCGAATTAGGTTAAAAGTTGCCGCTGTCCGTGACCCCGGACTCACTGTTCGTGACAACGGACCAGTAACAGAAAACGAAAACAAAAAGACAAAAAACAACATAAAGATTTTTGCTTAAATTTTGAAATTATGCTCCTAACGTGATTCTAAACCTGTTGGTGAGCTAAAATTTCAATTTTGAGGTTGAATTTTAGATGAAACTTGGTGAATAAGTTAAAGCACAAAAATACCCACAAACGTAAAAAAAATTACTCTTTGATGCAAATTTTTAATAGAAACCAGTGCATGGGGGATATTAACGGTATTAGGTGCAACTAATTGGAGTTTATTCCTAATTTGGAAGCTATAACTATTTGATCCCTCATGTCGGGATTCTTTGATTGCTTTTTCGGTTGACCTTCAGTTGGGCTACGACTCCTCGCTTCTAGGAAGGACTCTTTGATGTTGTTCTTCACGTTTGCCTATGATTTTGTGGGGTTTCTAAGCTAGACAGTTTAATGGAAAAAGAAAGTGTTTTTTTGGTGATTTTGTAGTGATTTTGATATGGTTTAGCTATAATGGTATTGAAAAACGTGGGATGCAGGCTGGAAGAACTTGTTTCTAACCTTGTAAGGCTTTAATGTCTATTCAGGTCAATGGGAAGACCTTTTATATAGGAAAAACTTAGACAAAATATATAAAAGAGAAATAAGTAAAAAATCTAACTTTATCATTATGTTAACTGGGTTATAGGTCAGAATAAATTATGAAATTTAACCCATGGTAAAGGAGGAATTTTAAGAATTCTAAGAGTTGGAATCATGTTATTTGGGTAAATAACCAGAAGCTTGCACACTCGGGTAAATCAACTTTATAATAAGCCTTTTCATGATATTAGTAATGGAAAAATAGCTTCAAAAGGTAGTGAAAGTAATTTGAACCCACAAAAACTATATTACCAAGCCCTCAAACCCGAACTCTACCTTTCCAAGTTTAACTAGGTTAAAATTTATGTGGCGACTCATAATAGGTTCTAGTGAGCTAACCTTAGGTTATAATAATTATTGTTTTATAGCATAGTTGTTAAAATTTGGTAATAAGTGAACCTAAAACCTGATCAGATCCTAATCACGTAACAACATATCAAAAAGTGGGCTTACACAAAAACAATGAGATTTGAAGAAGTTTGGTCATAACTTATACCCATGGTTGTTGACTTCAAGTTTGATATTAGAAATATGTGTTTTTGGTTTCTAAACCTCTTAGATGTTTTTTAAGATTCCAAGATTTGAATGATCGAAAATCTTAAAAGATGGTATTTTGAACCTTAAGAAATTTATAGAGTTTGAGATAGTGAGAGTGGTATAGTTATCATTAATGTGTGCTAGTGTTAATTGTATTTTTTTTTGTGCTGCTTTAGAAGCTATTGAAGGCTCTAGGATTTTGAGATATGGACATAGATCAAGGCAAGAACTTATGCTTCCAAAAAGGTAAACCTAAGTCTATCCATGTGTGTCATAAGAGGATGTGTGTTATGAATTGTTTTGGTACTGATTAATGAAGTAAATTAGTAATCAATTCTTGTGGTCAAGGAAATGTGAAGGAATCCGTTGGATCCTAGAATGGTCAACGAAGAAAGCTAAGAGAATGGTATGATCATAGAAGCATACCCAAAACTTTGGAGACTGATGCTCCTCGTGAAACTACTTCCACTCCTCCTCAGAGATCATGTTGTTGTATACCACATACGACGACAATGGACGTGGGGGATCCATCTTGATCCACTTGTCCACTAGATAGTGGTAGAAATCTTTAGCTTTACCGTCCACAAGTGAAAGAACGATGTTCTTCGCATCTTCTGGAATTTTATAATGTTCTTGCACTTTCTTCCAGATCATCTCTTTCACTTCTTCTGGAACTTATCACCACTTGTGGGTGATTGAACAGTGAGACTTTTCCAGAGTCCCCAACATGCTGGGAAACTTTGCTCTGTTGCCCCCCAACTTCTCCCAAACTGATCCGGCGATCCCATACTAGATCTTTCTCTGATTCTTATGCAGCCTTAGCCCCCTAGTTCGTCCTCTGCCCTTTCTCTTCGTACTCTATGTGGTGTTATACGTCGTAGAAGCCTCAACTACCTGCCTCTGGGCACCATCTGAGTCATCAAACGTCTCAGGACAGTGAAGGTAGATTTCTTCATCCATTTCTGCAACAGATACAAACTAGACCAAGCAATTTGGGTCACTCGGTTCGGGTTGGTTCGGGTTAATTTGTAGATATTTACTATTCGGTTCGGATTGGATCAGGTCCATCTAGTCTAAATTAGATTCGGGTGACTTCGGTTTAGTTGAGTTCGGGTTTAGGTGCTCTCGATTCGGGTTAGCCTCTGTGTCATTTGGTTTTTTCATGTTATAGGTCAAATTTGGGTGACTTATCCGGGTTATGTTTGATTGACAAAAATTTTAAAGTACAAATTTAAGCAGTCTCTGTAACTTGTATTTGTTTCATATATGGCTTCAAATTCTTTTCATATAGTGTTACTCTTGATCAAGACTTTAATTGTGTATTGCTTGTACAAAACTAAATTGGATGAAAATTGTTGTATATGAATTTTTAACTATACATTTATTAATTGTATCGACCACGTATATATTAATAAATTTGTGAATTAGTGGCCATTATTCGGTACTCAACGCCCAGTCTACCCGCCCACGCTCAACACCGTGCCTCCCGTCATCCCGTGTCCGTCACACCCCGAGCTAATCACCTCGTGTAAGCGTCGCGCGCCTGCACCCAGTCATCCTCGCCTCACGCAAGCGTCATGCGCCCACACCCATCCATCAACATTCAAACCATTCAAAAGTCCTAAACATAAAGAAACCTAAGTTTATAAAATATAGAGTAATAAAAATAGTAGTGATACATATTACTCTATCTTATAAAATATTTTAGGTTATGTTGTCAAGGTAGATGAAATAATCTGGCGGAGATTATTCATCCTCCAAAATGCTAGTCTATCCCACGCTTCATAATAATCTACCATTGAGAATATTTATTTTTCTTATTTTATTACGTAATTTTCTTTAGGCATATACACATCAATCTTGGTTAGTATATGTCTCCACTGAATATTTTAGGTTTTATAATTAAACTTCATCAACATTTAAACAATTCCCAAGTCTCATGTCATAAACATAAAAAAGCCTACCTTTTATTAAAATCAAAATTAGTAGAGTATTATAAAATCGTAATGATACACATTAAATTGTATTATAAAACATTTTAAAGCAAAAAATCTATAGTTTGTAGCAAAATATCTATGTGTGGGAAGGGAAACAATACAATTTATGAATGTTTTAATACAACAAGGCTTGAGATGCTTGAAGATTGAAGCTGTCCAATATTATATATATCATTGTGAGTAATGAACACTTATTGGATGTCTAGATCTCAATTATGTGTTTTTGGTTTCACGATTATTTGTATGGTTGGAACAACTATTGTAGATTTAGATTAAACAAAGCATTCGGGTGGATTCGGTTCGGGTTGGTTCGGTTCAGATGAATTCGGTTCGGGTGGCATCTGGTTGTACCAAATTTCAGTTTGAGTCCGTTTTAGTTTGGTTCGGTTCGGATTTTTGGATCACATTTTGGGTCACACTATTCGGTTTAAAATCAAGATGGGATCGGGTCGGATCGGTTCAGTTTTTCTGGTTCAGGTCACCTTTGTCAGGTCTAGATACAACGGATGTCGTGTTTTTGTTTCTTCAGATAGCGTGATTCCCCGCATGCTAAACAACTTTAAGCAAATTTATCCTCCTTCTAGTACAACATGCTACAATTTGGACAAGCATGAATTTTCTAGTATTTCATACCCATTAGGCACATTAGTTTTTTTGTTGCGTAAGTTGTTGTTGGTAAAAGATTATGCACAGGAAGTACATTTTTCAACAACTTTAGAAGGGTTGTGAAACTTACGTCGCTCCAACCAAACTTTGCTTTCAAATTGAAGAGCTTTAGTACAACATTCAACTAACTTAACAGTGTAGCATCACATCTAGGGTACAATGGTGTTTTGGAAAATCCAATAGAGTTTCATACTTGTCTGATTAGTTGGAGTTATTTCGTTCAACATCTTCTAGCATTGCCTCAATGTTGTCAAAATTTGGCTCATTGTCAACTGTATTGTTGACATCACCTGCATGAGTACTGCTTCTGACAGCTGTTTCCACGTCTTCACTAGTACAATCTTCTACGTCGGGCTCAAGAACATCCATTACGCTCTGGCCGTGCCATCAAACTATATCTTTGTAGTCCTTTGTAAATCTACAACGGATCAAATGATCCTTAATTGTTTCAACCCCTCAATACCTTAAATTATTTTGGGAGTCGACACACGGACAAAATATATATCCCTTGTCTGCAGGTTTCAAATTGTTCACCAACACTATGCAAAACTTAACGACTCCTTCAAGAAACTTGTTGTCTAATTTGTTGCTATACATCCACGAACGTTCCATCTCATCTATATGCCAAAATACATAGTTTATTGTCGGCCAGCTCTTTCGATTTGGGTATATTAATCAACATAAACCCATCCAATCACGTTAGATCCCACCAGTGAGCATGTTTTTAATAAGTAATATATTGAAAATTTCGCGAGCATCTTCCTACAACTCTTCAGATGCATGATAATGAAATTAATCAATAATATATGTAGGGGGTGAGTAAACGGTTGAAACGAATATCCATTAACCGAAGTTTGAAATAAAGTATGGTGTTCGGTTTGGTTATAACCGAATTAACCAAATTTAATACTAATATCCGTTTTAACCGATAACCGTTTTTAATGTTACACTAATAACCATTAACCACCCAAGAACCGAAGTTCATAAAATAACTGAACTTCTAAAAATAACCAAAATAACCGAATTTCCTACAATAACCGAAATAACCAAACTTTATGAATTAACCAAAATAATCAAAACCTAAACCTAATTGAGTGAGTAGTTGAATATTAGATAAAATTATTGGGTTAAGAAAAAATATATGAAACTATTTTTATAAAAGTTTGGTTATTACAGATAACTGAAGTTTGAATTTCAATATCCGATAACCGAGTAGTACTTTATTACGGATAACCATTTTAACCAAAATAACCGAACTTTTGTAAAACGATTAAAAAATACGGTGATCGAACCCGAAATAAAAAATGGTTACCGCCCCGTTCGCTCACCCCTAAATATATGCACCCAAAGAACAGTAGAGAGATACTACCGAAATGTTCAATAAATTACATATTAAAAACACATTCACAACCTAGGTGTGGGATTAACGATCGTGGACAATCCCGACGGGGACTATCAAAGATATACCTCTATTAGGTACATCTCATACGAGTAACTATGTTTTATTTAACTTTGTAATCATTCAGATGAAATATATTCAATATCAAATTAAACAAATAACAATATTAATAATTTAAATCTAACATGATCTATACAACTGATGTACGGAAATGTGAAGGAGGAGACTTTAGACAGGATGACAGTCACTCAAATGGTAGCTAAACGTGATAAAAGGAGAATAAATTAAGTTTCATAGGCATTTGCATACTTCTTATTGTCACTTTTCAATTGTTTAAAGATTTATTAAGATTATGAGATATAGTACTTAAATAACAATGAAAATTCTAGAAATTTGTTGGCATGACCTTTTATGTCATTATACTAATCCTATGCTATGAAACACATTATCCAAAATAATTACTGTGACAGCCTAGCCTAATCAGCCCACATGTGTGATATTGTCTGCTTTGGCACGCAGGCTGCACGGATTTGTTCCTGGGGTTTCCTAGCCCCAAAACGCGTCACACAAGGAAGACGTATCCATGCACCTATAAGGCACACTTCGTTCTCCTCTCCAACCGATGTGGGAGGAACACCACGCCGGGTGTTACACTATACCCCCCTTAGGGAGCCCAGTGCCCTCACGGGCTCACTGGCACACCGACCTGGGTCTGGCTTTGATACCATCTGTGACAGCCCAGCCTAATCAGCTCACATGTGTGATATTGTTCGCCTTGGTACGCAGGCCGCACGGATTTGTTCCTGAGGTTTCCTAGCCCCAAAACGCGTCACACAAGGAAGAGGTATCCATGCACCTATAAGGCACACTTCGTTCTCCTCTCCAACTGATGTGGGAGGAACACCACGCCGGGTGTTACAGTTACAGATTTTTTTGGATGGGTTGAGTACTAGTATGTTACCGATAATATATGGTATGTACTAGTAGGTTTAATTTGCCATAATGAAGTATCCTCTTATATAAGGTAGATACATTAGGTAGTTAATTGTTTTACTAGGTAAAAGTGTATAAAAACAAGTCCAAATAAGCCATATAAAACCGGCAATAATGTACAGATTTCTGGACTTGTAAACTTTGTGTTATAATTAATGTTATAACATTTCCTAAGTATTTATGATATATATTAAATATCAAGATTATGTAACATAAGTTGTTACATTGTTTAAATATGTATATCAATTTATTTTAGCATTTATAAATGCTTAGGCAATCGTAAAATATTTACGTTGCTCGTTAGTATTTTTCGCGTTTTTACAGTGAACGTTATTGGGTACCAAGTCATATAAACGCTCGTATATATTTTTCCTAGATGACGCTCTCCTACTTGAGCTTGTTTCGTAAGGGGTTTAATGCCCGTTAATGTTCGTACGTAAGCGTTTATATGTGTACGTGTAGACGACATTATATTAACGTTCGTGGATCGAACGTTGTCGTTTTAGGAGTTGTATAAACGTCCGTATTAATCTTTCCTTGTTGTCGCTCTGAAATACCCCAAACCTTAATGTGTTAATTAATTATGCAATTATTATATTCTAAGGCTAATTAAGTCCTTAAGAATTTTGGTAAAAAGAATAAATCTAAAAAGAAAAAGAAAATGCGTAAGAGTCACAACACGTGAAAACGTGTATTTAATTATTTTAGGAGGTATATAACCTTCACTGGGGTTATAAATATATTTTTATACCCTAATTACACACTAATAACATGTGGGAAAAATTCCGGAAGAAAACGGATCCAAATAACGTGTTAAAACGCTAACGGAGTCCTAAAGCGCGTTTTTCGAGAAAACCTGAAAACGCGACTTTAAACAGATAAACGACCCCGTAAATATTATAGTTGATTATATAACTATAATTAAACAGTAATGGAAGCCCAAGAGCTATTAAAATTAATTAAACAAGAAAATCTCGGAAAACGGGCCCGGATAGTGAATAGTGCTAAACCGGGTAAATAAACGAGTGTTTCGGTAAAAAAAACAAAAAACACTCCAGCATGTGTTACTGTAAGGGGGCCGGTTTTAATATGTTAACTAGCTCTCTCACACTCTTGACTAGTTAGCTAGTTAAATAAGTTAAAAAGCAATAAAACAAAAAGTGACTTATACCCTCACCCACACTCGCTCTCCTCTCATTTCTTTTTTTCCCCTCTCTTTCCTCTTCCTTCTTCCTCCAGCGATTTTTTCTCCTCCTCCCTCTGTTGCTGTCGCTTTGCAACTTCTCCACCAACCATCCATGGTTTCTTCATCTTCTCTCCCTTGTACAAGCTCCATTAAAGCTCGAATCACAAAAATAAATACATATTCTTCACCCTCTCATCATCCTCTATCTTCCTCTCTTTTCGGAATTTCAAAAGGATGAACTTCATCTCCATGGGTTTTTCCCATTTGAAGAGAAAATGACATATTCTTGAAGCTTGGAGTCTCCTCTTTCTCCTAAGGTAAAAATCTCCAAGAAAAACCTCATTTTTCTCCATCTTGTAGTGCTGGCTGATTTTTGTCATCTCTCTTACCTTGTTTTCTTCTTGATTTTGAGCTCCATTTCAACCCTCCAATGGTGGAGTAATTCCCTCCTTGATTCAAGGGTGAGAACCCCTCTCAAAAATCTTCAAAGGTAAAACCCTAACTTGTGCTCTAAGCCCCTTTTGTTGAATTAAGATTTCCTAAGGGTTTAGATAATTAATAGAATGTATTTTGTGTTTCTTGAATGTTGGGATGGAGTTTGGAAACTCCATTCCCTCTTGACCGATTTTGAGGAGATGAGGAGCAAGAGGAGAATTAAGGAGAAACTTGTGAAATTAAGGTAAGAAATCTACCTTAAACTTTTTTGTAATTGTTTTAGAGTTGGGATGGGTAAATAAATTAATGAACCCAAATTATGGATTGCAATCCATGTTGGAATTGTGCTTAGTTGATTTTAGAGAGATTTGTGAAATTGATTGTGAATTAAGGGCCTTGGAGCCAAGTGTTTTGAGTTTGTGTTTATATTGTGGTTTATTGAGGTTTTGGAAATTATGTTGTTGTTGATGGACTTTGAGGATTTATTATGTGCTGGTAGGACCCTTGAAAGGGTGTGGCTAGATTAGGAATGAAAAGGATGAGAAATGGTGAAAATGGATGTGTAAGGTTTATGGGGAGGTTATGGCGAAATTTTAGTAGAAAATGAGTGTTTTGATGATGGCTTGGTGAATGGGAGAACTTAGGTGTTTGTAGTGTTGAGTAGAGTGGTTTAATAGCCTTATAATGGTACATGGAGAATGGAGATAAGAGAGTGCAAAATCTGTAGCATAATGATGCTTGGTAACTTGGAATTTCAAGAAAAAGAGTTGGTGTTTGTAACTTGTGAAACAAGGAGTGAATGTGGGTTTTAGAAGTGAATTTATGTAGGAATGATTGATAATGGTCATTGATGGATTTGGTAAGTTTGGTAGGAGGTAATAACTATCAAAAGGAAATAGAAAAGCACAAGTGTGCAAAATGCAAGAATATGAAAAGTGAGTTTGTTGAATTTGAGCAAGAATTGGGTGGTGGATTAAACCAAATATTTGGAGAGGTTTAGAGCATGATTTGAGGTGTTTAATTATGTAGGAAACTTAGGGAAAGTTTATGGAATGATTAGGGGTGAATTAAGGGTTGATTTGGGGTTAAAAATGACCTTAGTAGTAGTTTTTAGCAGGGTCCGGGACCTAGGATATGTACCAAGTCCCGGACCGCATCAAAAAACATGCCGTAAGTGAATGCAGGAATTGGTCCGGGACTAAAGTCCGGGACCAATGTCAAAAATAGGCCGAAAGTGAATTCCAGAGGTGGTCCGGGACCTTGGGTCTGGACCAAGTCCCGGACCAGGGCAAAAATTACCTAAAATGTGTTTTAAAGTGTTCTAAAGGTGGGGGATTGATGGGTAATGGTTTTGGATGTTGTTAAGGCCTTTTTGGTGACTTTTAAAGGTCCTAAGAAGTATAAACAAGTGTTGGAAGTGATTGGGAAAGTTGTGAGCTTTAGTACACAAAGTTAAACCGAAATAACGGGATAACGGGGTAAGTACGGGAATAGCAATTATGTACCTACTGTAACGCCTTAATATTAATTGAACCATTTGACATGTAAATAGTGGTTCAAGAATAAGACATGAGGAACAAGTGTGAACCAAGGAGCGTGAGAACACCCGGTAAAGTAATTCCCTACGGTGACAGGTATGGTTTTCTTGTAACCTGTGTCCTACCGGGTTACACCGGCTTGTATGCATATGTGTTTTCTGTATGTTTGCCACCTTGCAAGATAAAGCATGAAAGAAGTTTACAGTAATTCATTAATGTGGCGTAAATAAGTCCGATGCCGTTTAACCTTAGTTATGTGTTAAACCGTAGCTAACCGACTCTAGGATCACATAAGAGATCGGTATTCGGATTAAACGTCCCAACCCACGGGAACGTACTAACTACGGCTATCCGTGCTTTAGTTGTATATTGTGGTTATGTGTGTTGGGTGTTGCCTTTGTTTAATGTATCGTTGTTTAACGAATGTTGTTGTCCATGTTTGTCGAATGGGATGTTACCTCCCTCGTGTGTGATTAACCAAACTTGTAACACCAAATGGTGTATGTATGTGATAAGTTCCATAAAGGAACTTCTAACTAATGTGTATATATTATGGGGGGTGAGGAATCCGGTCGTTCCGGTCGCGCGTGTTGTTTGGGAGTTGATGTATATATGTGAATTAACTCCCACTCTGTTATGTTATGGTTGTTTTCCTTCTTGGATTACAACCACCCTCAAGCTTAACCAAGGCTATTTATCTGACTCACGTCGGACTAGGGGGATATGTGTATAATGTGTACGGCCCTATATTAAGGTCGGGATAGCTTAACCAAGGCTATTTATCTGACTCACGTCGGACTAGGGGAATATGTGTATAATGTGTACGGATCTATATTAAGACCGACCCATCTAAGTAAAGTAAATATGTACGGTGTGCGGACCTATACTTAATCCAACACACTCTAAGTAAAGTGTACGTTCTCTAAGAAGAACGGTGATGTGTTGTGTACATGTTGTTACGCGATGTGTGTGGTGGTGTTGTGTAAGTTGATAACCGAAACCAACCCAATTTTAATATAAGAAGTAATTACTCGTAACCCGATTAAATGGGTAAGTATCGTCTAATAAGTATTTAGTCCCGTTAAGGTATAAACCCTCAAGGGGTCAAGAAACCCAAATTTTAATCTAACAAGTGATGATATGTTAACTGTATTGGTTGTATCCTATTGATGGGATGTGTGTGATTTATAAGCATGTTATATGTTTATAGTTTCCTTGTATGATTTAAATAAAATAACCTGCATGCTCACTCGACAATTAGTTGTGCGTGGCCCGGTAGCATGCGGGCTGCACGATTACCATGCCAGCAAAGGTGCTGACCCCCTTTGGGGGCCCTCATTACTTTATAGGTACAATGGAGCTGGCAGCCGTTCGAGAGTAGGACGGGGTAGCTGTATAAATATGGGTAGTTGTTAGTTGTTTATGTGGTTGTAAGAGATGTAAGACCGAAGTTTGATAATCGGTAGCTGAAGGTATAGACTCGATACTGTTGTAATGTAAATGTATGTATTTCAGTTTAGAAACAGTTGGTAATGTAAAGTGTAATGCTCGGTAATCTTGTCCATCAGACCGGTACATTGTGTAAGTAATAGCCTTGTTAGTCACGTGGGTGGCTAACGGCGTGTAACACCTATTGAATTAGTCAGTGTTTATGATGTGATTTCCGCTGCGATTAAAGGTTAAGTGTACAGTTTGTAGTTGGGGTGTTACAAAAAGTGGTATCAGAGCGAAGTATCGCTCCGATGACTGGAAATACCGAGCTTAGGAAGTACCGAGTTAGGATTTTAGTGCTTTGGGTTAAGGGTTGAGTGATAGCGTGAGAGATACGCTAGTTAGGAAGTACTAGTGGGTACTGGAAACCTACAATCTCCTTCCCACCCTCCACAGTTCCCGTTTTATAACTCGGGAAAGAACGCCAGAGAGATGGAAATTCCTCTCATACTCGGGAACAACCCGATCTGGCTGTTGAATTATTCCTGTAAGAACTAAGACCTGTCATGAGGTAGATTCCAGGAACTGAGAGTCCCAGAGACGGAACCTGTTTGCACACCTTGCCCGCACTTAATAGCGGAAGATTAAGAATCCTATCTACAAGAGACTGAAATTTCCGGCGACCTGGGTCGACATGCCTAGCAGTCGAGGAAACCCAGCCCACAAGAAAGGAAGCACTAACTGTGCACAGAAGCGGACAATGGAGGAGCAACAAACCCGAGGCACATGTCTACGGAACCACAATTGTTAAATAATACCGACAATGGTATAGTAACCGACTAAGGAACTAGTCAAGGTTGGATGATTCCAAACCTACAGCGCCAAAGAGGCTGCAATACCCGATTATCATAGTTTAGACCACTATGGGAGTATTAGTGAAACATACTTCAATAGGACTACGAGGTAGTACCTAAACAAGAATCAAGTCTCGGTAACCACGGCAAATGCGTGGGGACGAACATTAAGGAAGAACACAGAGTTAAGTGAACGGAGAGTCACCCTAGTTAATGACTACCATGTCAAGACCATTGAGAGTCGCTCGAATGTTCTATTTCAAAACTGTAAGGTCAAAGGAAGAGCCAACAAGGCTACCGAATACGGTAGTGATACAAGTAGTATCGCAACCAGCACATGTTGAACCGATAGCCAACCAGCATGGCGCACTTGCTATTGCAAGTGCTGCTATAACGGGGCTATTCGGGAAAGTTTTAATGACTATAAAGTACCTAGTAAGGTACCGTATTGTTGAAAGAAGTGATTATAGAATCAAGAATCCAAGAATTTGCAGAGTGAAACCTGGAAGGGCTCAGTGGCCTAACCATTGTATGTGAAGATATACCAGTCGGCGGGAAGCTAGACTTGGTCAAAGCGTGAAGACATTTAAATACCGGGAAGAATTTTCTATTAAACCCAGTTTTTCTTCTAAACCCAGATTTATTTCAAAACGTTCTCACACCCAAATTTTCTTCCAACTCATATTCATCTCAAAGCTTCTTTTAAGCCCAAATTTTCCTCAAACTTCGTATTTTCTTTAAAAATAAAAACCATAGGACCTACACCGGCCTTAGCGCCACACAGTAGGTAAGTTGTACCCATTTGCCTTCAAGCAACTTTAGAACAATCCTACAACCCGAGGGAAGAGATCCAGTTCATACTAGATACAGAAAGTGGACCAATTTCCCTTAAGATATAGTTCGGGAAGCACAGAATGCATATTATCATAGGACGACATGAGGGGGTTGGCAATAGAATACTTCACCTAGGCGTGTGACGGACACTACGAGTGTACTAACTGAAATGTGGGACGACCGCACTCCGATGGGAGCTTGTGGGCCTGCCAGACCTTTTATGGGTTAGTCGGGCAAGTAGCAATGTATCAGTACGGTACCCCACATATGTATACGAGTGGAGTCAGGAGCACGGGAAGTAGTCGACTCCATACTACGGTCAGCAGTAAAGGTTAAACAAGAGCAACGAATTGCCAAGAATGGTTGAAGTAAAGGAACCCAGTTAAGTTAACGACACTAAAGGAATTAATGAATACATTTAAAGGAAATGTTTATGAGTCAAGAAGTGTGGAGCGCACTGACTAGTGAGTAAAGACATCACATATGCCTCCAGAATCATGAGGAATAAAACATGATAGCTGGGACAAATACCCAGTCTATACATAGTAAGGCCAATGCCTAATATGGACACGTTAATGTGCAACGAACGGGATGAAACTCCCGGAATGATAACCTGGACTACCAGGGAATAGCAATCTTCACAGAAGAGAATAGTAAACCCAGAAAAGAACGCATAGCGATGTACTTAACTAAATGTATACAAGCCAGATGTAATGGCATAACCTAGTAACACCCAGGAGATGTCCTGAAGGGTGTTTGGGTCAACAATTGTTGAACGAAATGTCGTGATGGAAACACAAGAGTTGAAACTAATACTCAGTTTAAGCATAAGTCGTCAGGAGGTAAATGGACATTCTCAAGGGGCATCCCATATAAGGAAGCGTGCTGCAACGACATTGTTAGGGAGCCCAATACAACCTCCAAACCATGTGATGGTGTACGGAGAAGAAAATTTTGTGTGAACAGCCTACAATGAGCAGAGATCGAGGCAGTAGGGCTTGTAAACCACAAACAAAATGTGTTATGTATATTTAAATCGATTGCAGAAGTTTATGCTATACAAGTGAATAGAGTGGAGAACGAACCACTGCTTAAAGAGTGGGGATACCTCTCAATATTGTGAAACTGCGGGAGCGGTAGTTATGTGAATCAAGTTCAAGAAATATGTTAAGGATTGACCATATTGTGATTACCCAAGAATGATTTGAATAAGAATAACACGAATTGAAGCGTTTGTACCAATTGTGGAGACCGGAAGAGTAGTAAGTTTAATAGCAACCACCATAGGTGTGTGATGCTAAATGTAGAGCGAACAACGCTCAAGGAGCATAAAAACTCGAAAAATAGTGTATACAGTTGTCGTCCAAATAAATGACGAACAATAATACAAATGATGAAAGTACATGTGCGGAAGCTAATGAAGGTGGATGTCATGTAAGTTAGTGTTGTACAAGAAGTAAGAACATGGTGCACAGCAAGCGACAGTACATGTAAATAAATCACACAATAATATGGAGTTGATGAATAAAGATGGTAGACAGACCGGTCACCAAGGAAATGATGTTCATTCCTATTGCAATCGCATAAGAGATTTACTGCCAAGAGTTTACGCCTCTGCACTCTGTATGACTGAGTGTTTTGGTATTGCGCTTGCGCGGTAATGATCGAGTGAGATAGCTAGGAAGTTGGAAAGATGTTAATTGTGGTAGAACAACAAGAGACCTATAACATAATAAGACCGAGGCATATGTAATGCAAGGTCGTACCAATGAAAGAGTACTTGTACGAAACCAAACATGGAGGCCTGGTTAGCAATAAGTGACTGGAGTAACACAAATACCAAATATCGGTATGGAATATACCTCAAGTGTGGGAAATACCAAGAGAGCACTACACATTAGGTAGTAGCTCAATCTCAACCGACAGTAAGTCGGAAGAAATCAAGTTAATCATTGTGAAATACATAGCAGCATACACAGTAAATTATCATGGAAGTGGATAGAAAGGTTGTAACTCATCGAATTCGCTAACGGTAAGAGATACCACGCGTCGGTTGAGAAACCATTCTTCACAAGATGAAGGTGATAAATGGGAAATGTACAATACATTATGAAAAATGAATGGGGCAAACCAACCCCCAAAGTTATCAGAGTCGCGCAGCAGAAGCTAGTGAGCCAATGACTCGAATGTTGAATGTGCATAGTAAATATGAGTGAATGGCTAATTGTTAATGCCCAGAAGCCTCACAGGCCAGAACCGAAACCGATTATGAGTTAAACAAACTCCAATGAGAATTCTTGGTTTAGGGACTAAACCGCCAATATGGTTAAAATCCTCTAACCAGAACGCATTGTATAACAGACCTTGTGGAAGTTAGAATACTTCACGGTGGCAAAACATTTTAAATCAATGTTCAGTGATTGATTACGTGGGCGTAATCCCTTTTAAGGGGGGTAGAGCGTAAAACCGCTTAGTGTGTTTTACCGTACAAGCATACGTGAACTATGTTGTGCATTGCACAAAATAATTTGTTTGATGATTGGTGCGTGTGTTACATGAATATGCGCATTCATTCATGGTTTAATTATGGTAATTGCACACAGAAGATGCGAATACCATTGTGATAAGTGTGTCTACTTTGTTAACAGTTTTGTGTGGGAGTACAAGTGTGGGGAGTAAAGAAACTCCCGGGGAACTAAAACCCCGACAGTATATGTTCATATGATACTAAATGTAATATTGTGTATTATATTTTGATAAAAACACATAAATATGTATATATACGGTGTTGTGATTTATGAAGGGGTATGAAACCGATATAGAACCTAGTGAGAATTAAATTCCCTAGGTAACTTGAATTAAGTTGAATATGGATGATGATTGATAGACGGAGTTCTATCCCTTGGAGATGTATGATTATGACTAGAAGGATTAAAAGATAGAAAAATGGTATATGCTTGAATTAGTTGCTGTTTGAAATTGAAGTGGGAGGTGAAACTTGATTTTCATGAGATCAAGGGAAGCCGAACACAAATTGGGGTGGAAGGATAGTTCAACACTGATGCTGATCACATCAGGGTTGGATGATTCTTGAAGCTCCCTATAAGTGGTCACAAATAACCGCGCTAAGAAAAGATGCAAAGAGCATAAAAATTGGACTTGGAGTTGTATTGCGTTTTCAAAAAGAATTTTAAATTGGTGTTTCCAAATTTCCAATTGGTATTTTCAAGACTTCAAATAATATTTCCAAGATTCTTAAATGGTATTTTCAAAGGAAGGATTTCTTTACTTGACCTTGTAAAAAGGATTTTCAATAAGTACTTTTCAATAAGTACTTTCCAATAAGGGATTTCGTTCCACTTAACTTCATAAAGAATATTTTTGTATTACTTGCTCACGAGCTGAGGACGTATGAACCTTTGTCTTCGGACCGGTGACATGAGAAGTATATTTAAAAAAAATGTATGTGCTTGTTTTGATCTCCTAAAGGAACGGGGACCAGAAGGTGTCCATCGCGACCGAGTTCTGCGGGATCACAGTGTATATGTACTCGACATGGGACTCGAGGACTGTAACGTCCTGTAGTCATAGGACCGAGCCCATGAAGAGATGGAAAAGGTATTTCTGTTTGTTATACATGCTAAGACATGTTGTGTGATATATGTAATAAATATTACCCAGACCTATGAGTCTGAATGTTGTTATGTGACCCAGACCTGAGAGTCTGAGGGTTGTTATGTAAGTATGTCATGTATGGAGGTGGATATGTTACCCGGACCGTTAAGTCCAAGGTTTTTATGTAAAAGTGTGTTTTAGTATGGAAGTTGTATCATACAAGTAAACCCGGTATTCTAATTAAAGGATGCATGGGAAGTTGTGAACTTTGAGGACAAAGTTCTTTTAAGGGGGGTAGATTGAAATACCCCAAACCTTAATGTGTTAGTTAATTATGCAATTATTATTTTCTAAGGCTAATTAAGTCCTGAAGAATTTTGGTAAAAAGAATAAATCCAAAAAGAAAAAGAAAATGCGTAAGAGTCACAACACGTGAAAACACGTATTTAATTATTTTAGGAGGTATATAACCTTCACTGGGGTTATAAATATATTTTTATACCCTAATTACACACTAATAACATGTGGGAAAAATTCCGGAAGAAAACGGATCCAAATAACGCGTTAAAACGCTAACGGAGTCCTAAAGCGCGTTTTTCGAGAAAACCTAAAAACGCGACTTTAAACAGATAAACGACCCCATAAATATTATAGTTGATTATATAACTATATTAACAGTAATGGAAGCCCAAGAGCTATTAAAATTAATTAAACAAGAAAATCTCAGAAAACGGGCCCGGTTAGTGAATAGTGTTAAACTGGGTAAATAAACGAGCGTTTCGGTAAAAAAAACGAAAAACGCTCCAGCATGTGTTACTGTAAGGGGGCCGTTTTAATATATTAACTAGCTCTATCACACTCTTGACTAGTTAGCTAGTTAAATAAGTCAAAAAGCAATAAAACAAAAAGTGACTTATACCCCCACCCACACTCTCTCTCCTCTCATTTCTTTTTTTCCCCTCTCTTTCCTCTTCCTTCTTCCTCCAGCGATTTTTTCTCCTCCTCCCTCTGTTGCTGTCGCTTTGCAACTTCTCCACCAACCATCCATGGTTTCTTCATCTTCTCTCCCTTGTACAAGCTCCATTAAAGCTCGAATCACAAAAATAAATACATATTCTTCACCCTCTCATCATCCTCTATCTTCCTCTCTTTTCGGAATTTCAAAAGGATGAACTTCATATCCATGGGTTTTTCCCATTTGAAGAGAAAATGACATATTCTTGAAGCTTGGAGTCTCCTCTCTCTCTCTCTCTCTCTCTCTCTCCTAAGATAAAAATCTCCAAGAAAAACCTCATTTTTCTCCATCTTGTAGTGCTGGCTGATTTTTGCCATCTCTCTTACCTTGTTTTCTTCTTGATTTTGAGCTCCATTTCAACCCTCCAATGGTGGAGTAATTCCCTCCTTGATTCAAGGGTGAGAACCCCTCTCAAAAATCTCTAAAGGTAAAACCCTTACTTGTGCTCTAAGCCACTTTTGTTGAATTAAGATTTCCTAAAGGTTTAGATAATTAATAGAATGTATTTTGTGTTTCTTGAATGTTGGGATGGAGTTGGGAAACTCCATTCCATCTTGACCGATTTTGAGGAGATGAGGAGCAAGAGGAGAATTAAGGAGAAACTTGTGAAATTAAGGTAAGAAATCTACCTTAAACTTTTTTGTAATTGTTTTAGAGTTGGGATGGGTAAATAAATTAATGAACCCAAATTATGGATTGCAATCCATGTTGGAATTGTGCTTAGTTGATTTTAGAGAGATTTGTGAAATTGATTGTGAATTAAGGGCCTTGGAGCCAAGTGTTTTGAGTTTGTGTTTATATTGTGGTTTATTGAGGTTTCGGAAATTATGTTGTTGTTGATGGACTTTGAGGATTTATTATGTGCTGGTAGGACCCTTGAAAGGGTGTGGCTAGATTAGGAATGAAAAGGATGAGAAATGGTGAAAATGGATGTGTAAGGTTTATGGGGAGGTTATGGCGAAATTTTAGTAGAAAATGAGTGTTTTGATGATGGCTTGGTGAATGGTAGAACTTAGGTGTTTGTAGTGTTGAGTAGAGTGGTTTAATAGGCTTATAATGGTACATGGAGAATGGAGATAAGAGAGTGCAAAATCTGTAGCATAATGATGCTTGGTAACTTGGAATTTCAAGAAAAAGAGTTGGTGTTTGTAACTTGTGAAACAAGGAGTGAATGTGGGTTTTAGAAGTGCATTTATGTAGGAATGATTGATAATGGTCATTGATGGATTTGGTAAGTTTGGTAGGAGGTAAGAACTATCAAAAGGAAATAGAAATGCACAAGTGTGCAAAATGCAAGAATATGAAAAGTGAGTTTGTTGAATTTGAGCAAGAATTGGGTGGTGGATTAAACCAAAGATTTGGAGAGGTTTAGAGCATGATTTGAGGTGTTTAATTATGTAGGAAACTTATGGAAAGTTTATGGAATGATTAGGGGTGAATTAAGGGTTGATTTAGGGTTAAAAATGATCTTAGTAGCAGTTTTTAGCAGGGTCCGGGACCTAGGATATGTACCAAGTCCCGGACCGCATCAAAAAACATGCCGTAAGTGAATGCAGGAATTGGTCCGGGACTTAAGTCCAGGACCAAGTCCAGGACCAATGTCAAAAATAGGCCGAAAGTGAATTTCAGAGGTGGTCCGGGACCTTGGGTCCGGACCAAGTCCCGGACCAGGGCAAAAATTACCTAAAATGTGTTTTAAAGTGTTCTAAAGGTGGGGGATTGATGGGTAATGGTTTTGGATGTTGTTAAGGCCTTGTTTGGTGACTTTTAAAGGTCCTAAGAAGTATAAACAAGTGTTGGAAGTGATTGGGAAAGTTGTGAGCTTTAGTACACAAAGTTAAACCGAAATAACGGGATAACGGGGTAAGTACGGGAATAGCAATTATGTACCTACCGTAACGCCTTAATGTTAATTGAACCATTTGACATGTAAATAGTGGTTCAAGAATAAGACATGAGGAACAAGTGTGAACCAAGGAGTGTGAGAACACCCGGTAAAGTAATTCCCTACGGTGACAGGTATGGTTTTCTTGCAACCTGTGTCCTACCGGGTTACACCGGCTTGTATGCCTATGTGTTTTCTGTATGTTTGCCACCTTGCAAGATAAAGCATGAAATGAGTTTACAGTAATTCATTAATGTGGCGTAAATAAGTCTGATACCGTTTAACCTTAGTTATGTGTTAAACCGTAGCTAACCGACTCTAGGATCACATAAGAGATCGGTATTCGGATTAAACGTCCCAACCCACGGGAACGTACTAACTACGGCTATCCGTGCTTTAGTTGTATATTGTGGTTATGTGTGTTGTGTGTTGCCTTTGTTTAATGTATCGTTGTTTAACGAATGTTGTTGTCCATGTTTGTCGAATGGGATGTTACCTCCCTCGTGTGTGATTAACCAAACTTGTAACACCAAATGGTGTATGTATGTGATAAGTTCCATAAAGGAACTTCTAACTAATGTGTATATATTATGGGGGGTGAGGAATCCGGTCGTTCCGGTCGCGCGTGTTGTTTGGGAGTTGATGTATATATGTGAATTAACTCCCACTCTGTTATGTTATGGTTGTTTTTCCTTCTTGGATTACAACCACCCTCAAGCTTAACTAGGGCTATTTATCTGACTCACGTCGGACTAGGGGGATATGTGTATAATGTGTACGGCCCTATATTAAGGCCGGGATAGCTTAACCAAGGCTATTTATCTGACTCACGTCGGACTAGGGGAATATGTGTATAATGTGTACGGATCTATATTAAGACTGACCCATCTAAGTAAAGTAAATATGTACGGTGTGCGGACCTATACTTAATCCGACACACTCTAAGTAAAGTGTACGTTTTCTAAGAAGAACGGTGATGTGTTGTGTACATGTTGTTACGCGATGTGTGTGGTGGTGTTGTGTAAGTTGATAACCGAAACCAACCCAATTTTAATATAAGAAGTAATTACTCGTAACCCGATTAAATGGGTAAGTATCGTCTAATAAGTATTTAGTCCCGTTAAGGTAGAAACCCTCAAGGGGTCAAGAAACCCAAATTTTAATCTAACAAGTGATGATATGTTGACTGTATTGGTTGTATCCTATTGATGGGATGTGTGTGATTTATAAGCATGTTATATGTTTATAGTTTCCTTGTATGCTTTAAATAAAATAACCTGCATGCTCACTCGACAATTAGTTGTGCGTGGCCCGGTAGCATGCGGGCTGCACGATTACCATGCCAGCAAAGGTGCTGACCCCCTTTGGGGGCCCCCATTACTTTACAGGTACAATGGAGCTGGCAGCCGTTCGAGAGTAGGACGGGGTAGCTGTATAAATATGGGTAGTTGTTAGTTGTTTATGTGGTTGTAAGAGATGTAAGACCGAAGTTTGATAATCGGTAGTTGAAGGTATAGACTCGGTACTGTTGTAATGTAAATGTATGTATTTCAGTTTAGAAACAGTTGGTAATGTAAAGTGTAATGCTCGGTTATCTTGTCCATCAGACCGGTACATTGTGTAAGTAATAGCCTTGTTAGTCACGTGGGTGGCTAACGGCGTGTAACACCTATTGAATTAGTTAGTGTTTATGATGTGATTTCCGCTGCGATTAAAGGTTAAGTGTACAGTTTGTAGTTGGGGTGTTACACGCTCTCTTTATCGAGCTCGTTATGTAAGGGGTTTAATCCTTGTTAATAAACGTACATGGGCGTTTGTACGCGTATGTTAATACGTTTAGTAAAATTACGCCCGTTAGCGTTTACGGTAAAACGACTATTTTTACATTACGTTTGTGTGCACGAGTTTGCATGTGCACGCGTAATATTAATTTACGTAACGTTTGCATGCATAACTAAAAGATTTATTCCAAGATTAATTCTTCATTATTTAACAGTTTTAAGGTATTAATTAGATTTGGGGCATTTCAATACCATCTGTGACAGCCCAGCCTAATCAGCCCACATGTGTGATATTGTCCGCTTTGGCACGCAGGCCGCACGGATTTGTTCCTGGGGTTTCCTAGCCCCAAAACGCGTCACACAAGGAAGAGGTATCCATGCACCTATAAGGCACACTTCGTTCTCCTCTCCAACCGATGTGGGAGGAACACCACGCCGGGTGTTACAGTAAAAATCAGAGGAGTAATGCCTAGTTTTATGTAGCAACAAGAGCCAAACAAAACACTCTTGCCTGACCATGTTTCGGTGAGAAAATCCTGCTGTTTACCTCCTTAATATACCGGGTATATATATGCAGTAATAAGTGGTGGTTTAACATCTCTTTTGCTGGGTAAAAATAGGCGTGAATGAGCCTTGAAACCAGCTCCAAAACTAGGCAAGAATCTTGCATTTTTCTAGCTTAAAACCATGCCTTGTTTCCCCTTTGTCTTACCGGTGATATATAATGCTGGTATAGATGGTAGTTAACACCTTGCTTTGCTCTTGAAAACCAGGCGGTAACAACCCCTTACCAAGCCTACAAGTTAAGGTAAATGTCATGCTTATATCAAGCTTAAAATAACCCTTAATGACCTATGTACTTTATGGCTAATGCAAGCTTGTTTCCTTGCATAATATGCTGTCGCATGGTGCTGTTACCATGGGGAAATCCTACAACAAAAATGAAGAGAGGAAGCTTAAGGATATACCTAACAAAGTAAGGGAAAATTCACCATTAAATGATATGTTAACCAAGCTAATGTATTGGTTCATGTTGGAAACTGATTTAAGAATTTTATAAACTCGGCCGTGAGCATTTGGAGAGGTTTAAAGGCTGTTTGGAGTGCTTGGTAGCTTGGAAAATCAAAGGCTAGGTGAGGAATACTTACCTTATATTATAGTATGGTTTTTATGAAATTTTATTACATCTATATGCAAGCCGGGATTTATGGGCATCATATAACTTAATTATGCGTTGTAACATTTAATGACATTTTTGGTTGGTTAGTTTGGTATATTAATGACCTATAAGGTCAAGGAAATAATTTAGGGGTCAAAAACATAATTTATAAAATATATGGGGGCAAGGGAAGTAAAGCCAAGACCAAACATGGTCTTAGATGACTTAATTATATATTATAATGTTTTATAACATTTTTAGTTGATAATATAAGGTTTAGATGACATATTATGTCATAAGGATTAATTAAATGATTTTAGGAAACATAAAAGAAAAACTATATAATAAACCGTAAACAATATAGTTTTTATGACATCTATGTGTAATTTTATTCTATGTTAATTATTGTAATAAGGCCAAGAATTTTAGGCCATTTAATTTAATTGATATATTAAGTTTAAAATGAATTTAATGTAGTAATAACATTACCGAAAGTTGGGGTACGATTTGATTAATAATATGATTTATATCCTAAGTGTTAAGTTTGGGAATTTTTAAAAGTGTTTAAGTATTAAAATAACATACTATAAAGTTTGGGGCAATTTTGTAATTTCTGGAAAGATTGGTGAAAACCGAGAATTATATAAGTTTCTGGATATATTAATGTATTAAGTATGAAATTAGACCTTGGTCAAAGTGTTGACCAAAAACTTTGGGTTAAAATGATTTATGACATGAAATAATAAGTTTATGAAAGTTACGGGGTGAAATTATAATTTATAAGAGTTTATATGTAAATCAAGGATTTAATTTGGGGCGGAAACATAATTAATGGGATTTTATGTACCATTCGAAATTTAAGGAAATTAAATATTAAAACTATAGTTTATAAGTGGATATGTAACTTATATAAAGTTTTTGGGGTTAAAATGTAATTGTAAGAAGTTATTTGTCAAAACCGAAAGGTTATGGGTGGATTTGGTAATTTATAAAAGTTAAGGTGTTCAAATAATAATTACCGAATTTATAGTGGTGGTTTAGTGAATTAATTAATTAAGGAAATGAAACTATGTAATATAATGTATTTTGGAGTATAATGTAAAGTTTATGAAGTAAATAAGGTTATAATATAATAACCGAAAAGTATGATGTATTTATGGGATTAAAAATATATTTTTAGGTCCTATATGGATATTTAGGAAATTTAGAAAATGAAAATTATGATTTAAGGATTTATGAAATTAAAACTATATGATATACAAGTACAAGTAATTTACTTGTAAAAGAAATAATACTATTTGGGGTTAGTTTGTAATTAATAAAAGATATGGAAAAATATGTCCATGCGTGACATGTAAATATAATTTGGGAATTTATTAAGTTGTTATGTCATTTAGACAATTATAAATATGTATAATAAATAATACATGTGTATAAAATATATATATTTAAGATTTTCAAGTAAATCAAAAGGAAATGAATATAAGGAATTTAATGAGGGAACGCCAAATAATATTTGGAGATATAGTATATTTAAATATAAAGTTAAGAGGGGAATTAATTAACAAGTGACTAATAAATGTCATTGATGAAATTATAAATTGTTATGTCGTTTGGACAAATACAATATGTCTTGTGAATAATACTTGTTTATACAAAATACATTCAAGGAAATTATTTAAGTTAAGAGAAAATAATTGATGCGGTACATAAGATCATGGCGGTAATTAAAAGAGAATTACCATACAATATAAGTCTTATAAGTAAAGACTACGATGGTTTAAATTAAGTATGTAAACCTTAAACATAAATAAGGTTAAGAGGTTAAAAAGAAATTATCTAAGCGTTGAAAATAAACCTCACATGAAATAACGAATACGAGGACATTTCATAATACAGTAAAATTATTATACAAGGGTTATATGAATTAACACGTTCAGTTAAACCTATTTTAGGACAATGTTTGACCAGACGTTGACCGGGAACTAAACAAGTACAGTCTACGGTGAACGGTATGGAATTCTTGCAGCCTGTTTGCTACCGGATTACACCGGCTTGTGTGATATCTGTTGTTTGAATAACGACCAAGATATTTGTATGTAAAATGTTGTATTACTCTTGTGCCCTGTTGTGTTACTTTATGTGCGTGAACTATACTAACTGTAACGTGTATGTTCCACGCATACAACACTACATTACCAGTGGATTAAATACCTGCATATTATTACACCGAGAACTTGTACTCAAGTTTCTCACTAACTTCACTTTATAACGAACGTCGTTATCCTAATCGTGATAACTGACAATGCACATTACATTGTGTTCTTGTTTAACGTCCTTGTGTGACACCTAACAAATACTATGCTACGAGAAGCGAGGAGCCCAGATGGATCTGGCCATGCATGCTACAGGAGCTGTACCTGTCTCAGGTCAACTCCTATTTGAATATACGTCGCGACGGAAGTTTTGGGTGCACTCTATGTCCACTCACCGGGACCGTACCGGAACATTTTTAAGTTGGGAGAAAGGCTTCATTTCTCTCGAGGGTACGATACCCACCTCTTTTAGTACAGGAGTTAACTATGTTATCTTCTGAGGGAATTATTACCCACCTACTTATACGAGAGTCCCACCTCGTCTAAGGGTTTATCATACCCGACCAATTTACTCTATAAAGATAGAGTTTAACGAGGTCACTACACCTCCATTATATTGAGGTACTCTTATATACATGTCAGTCTCATCGTGTGGATCTGACCACTATCAAGCAATTACAGAACATCTAACTTGACCTTCTGAAGTCTTGTTCTATGTGATATTGTTGTCCTTGTATGGATACCTGTTATGATTATGTTATGCCGCGTGTTTACAGCTTTACAAAAAAATGATCTGCATGTATTTGACAAAGTAGTTGGTGTGGCCCAGTAGCTTGTGGGCTGCACGTTTTTCATACCAGCAATTTATTTTGCTGAGCCGTTTCATGGCTAACCATTCACAGGTACATGAAGAAAGAAGAGATTACCCGACCGAGTGTAGGTGGGGTAGAATTAAGACAGGGAATTGTTATTACCGGTATCATTTTACAGTACTGTACTTTTACTATTAGCTTTTGTTATTTCTAGCGGTTTGTATTCAGCGCTCAGACCGTATCATTGTAAGTTATGTTGGAGTTAGCCTTGTTAGTCACATGGGTGACTAGCGGCGTTGTAGCACCACCCGTTGTTATGTATATATTTTCCGCTGCATTTCCAGTTATCTTTGGGAGCTATCATCATACAGGTTGTGGAGTTTTGGGTTGGAGTGTTACAAAAAGTGGTATCAGAGCGTAGTTACGCTCTGAGAACCGAATACAAACCGAAATTAGCCTTGGGTTACAGGGTGTGAGATAGTACAGTGAGGAATAGCAACTTAGTTTTACTTGGTCTGCCGAAGGGCGTTAACAACTGTTCAAAACTTACAGTAACTACGAGTTATGACCTGCCTAAATGACGAGTAGATGTCATGAAAAAGGAATATATAAATTAACAAAAATATTTAAGACTACCTGAATTGTCGGAAGGGTTTATTGAGAACCGTACGACGCCAACCGTCATTCACACGGGAAGCTGACGACAAATGACAATGACGCCATACCAATGACGACAAGAAAGGCTGATAATACCGCCGAGTATACAACGATGAAGGAGTAAATATATATTACAATGGACATACACTGCGTGATGATCCAACCTGCGTGGCGCACTTGCTACAACAAGTGCTGCTTTAGTTAACCAAACAAAGCTGGAAACCATGAAGACCTACAAGATGTGGCTAACTACAAAACGTCAGATCGTACCTTCCATGATGGCGACAAAATAATACCCAGAGTCGAGTAAAGACAGCATACCCTGATAATGCTTGAAGAAGAATGCATGAGTTAAGGCAATAGAAAGGCGAATGAAGACCTCCTCGGAGAGAGCAAATACTGAACTTTATGGGATACCCAGGCACTGAGCTTGCCGCCCAGTGCGGGACTGGAAGATCTTACAATTCCTTATTAACCTCACGAGAAGATCGTGTGAAACCTTGAAATATGACTATCAGCATAGTCTTACAAAAATAACCAACGAAAATATCAAGAAAAACAGGATCTCACTATATCTAATAAATACATCCATCACGGATAAGCACGAGTTTAAATACCTGAGCAAATACCAAGGGTCTCAGCTAGTATCAGAATAGGACGAAGCTGGACTCCTAATAAACAGTGAGAAGAGAACAAACTCCGAACCCTTATATATTCTAAGGTCAGGAGAACTACCTAATTAGCAATACTAAATGCTACATATATACATATAATTGAGAGGTTATAAACCTAAAACTTTTGAGGAGTATCGATATATTTCCGGGGGTTAAGTATCATAAAATATACCTACCCTATTTTGAGGCTCATGTCCTACACTATCCTTATACGAGCATGTGTAATCTATGACAACTCAATTTGTGAATGCAAGTAAAGAGCGCAAGAAATCAAATAAAGTTAACTCCCAATGTAATATAAATTTTAAAACGAACTCGATAATGAAGGAGTCTAAGTTATATTAAGAGTTTGAATTCATATATACACTAAAGGTAAGTGGAGGTTAAACTTAAAAGTAGGAAAACATACCCTTTGACTTGTAACAAGTGTTTTACACATGATCTTTCCTAACGTTATATACCAATCTCTATGATTTTAAATCCTATATTTAATACACCTAATCGACCTATTTTTGGAAACCGTTGAGTTTGTGGATTAACCACGTTTCTAAGAGGTAGAAACAAACAATAAGCTTTGATTGTCTTGTCACCAAATCGTAGGATTCAAACTGGGAACCCTTAGTTGAAATGGTACTAATATTAAAAGGTACTTAACCTAGGTTGAACATATGGTCCACCTGATTGATGGAGTTTAAATGGAGTAAGAAAAAAAAACCAAGCTTTAAGGCGGAGGGAATAATACTTTATGAAACCGTAATTGTTGACCGAGTTATAAAAACTCTTCCTTGGAGTCTAGCTGTGACTGTCTTTGTTCCAAGTGATGATAACCAAAGTGTAGGCAATAAACAAGCCCTGATAAGTTAAATACTAGAAAAGTCGTTTAAAGAGAAGAGTGTATTCTAAGGTACCCATGCCATAACTGAATTTATTGCTTGTATTATAGGTTTAAGAGTCAAATGATTGATGAAATCATTATTAGGCAGTGAGGCCTTTTGGGGCTAGGAAACCCCAGGAACAAAACCGTGCGGCCTGCGTGCCAAAGCGGACAATATCACAACAGTGGGATACTGGGCTGTTACATTTACACGTAAAGAAAGCAAAGAAAGAGCTTAGTATGAGCTGGGTGTAACACCCCCGTCTATTAATCCTAACTCTCACCGTAATCGCTTCGTAACAGTAATTAAAAATACATTAATCGCAACATTCATAGCGGAACACTCTCACTAACTAGGCGGGTGTCACAACCATCCATCCATCTGCTTAACCATCCATCCGCAGTGATGACGAGGTTAACACAACTCCTGATAAATCCACATAACTCTAAGAACTGGTGAGCAGCTATCAAGATTCAATTACACATCGATCATCACTTGATGTATCTATTACAATGACATAATCCATGATTCCTCCTACACATATCGACTAGTCAAATTTAAAGCCTTACCCAATCCCGCACTCCGGCGTCAATCATAGTATACCTGCAAAAATGTGGTTGCCAAAAGGCTCAGCACGAGGCTGAGTATGTTGAACTATATGATCCTAATTGCCTTTAGGCCACATGAGTTAATTAGCCGTCTTGATTAGCATGCTATTCAATTTTCATGTTGTTCTAGTTTACAAGTATATATAAAAGACTGTAAAAGCGGAATGTAAACACGTAACAGTTCACCAAGTAATCACTACAAACAACATACTAATAACCATGCACAATAGTCGCCAGATCGAAATCGTAATCGCAAGTTCGTTATTCAATCGTCTGGAGCCCCGCTCCCACTAACTCTCTCATCATCCTTTGGGTGTCACGTTAGATGGACAATTCCCCATTAACACCTCACCAAGTTTTAGTTATTATTGGACAGTAGTCCCATTGTCAATGATTCGAGATCATTTGACTTCCCCGACGTCTCGTGAGAAACGTTTGTGTGGCCCGAAGCCGTGTACCTACGTTAGTACCCAACGCCAACGATCTAAGACGATCATCGGATTCCTCAATGAGGGGCTCCATGCCTGGACTCCCCTCTGGTGATCACACTGCGCAACCTGCTGGAACGAATGCAAACCAGGATTTCTCCGTACATATATCACACCACCTCACCATCCACCATTTCTCCATAGTTAAGTGTTTTAACCGACCCATCATTATTAGTTGTGAGTTCATTGGAGAATACTTTTTATTTATTCGATGCCCCGTAGGGACTTACACATACCTAGGAGAGATCTAGGTTATATTCATGTTCTGTGCCATGCTCTAAGGTTGGTAATACCGAACCTTTCTTCCTAAGTTTTAAGTCTTCGATAATCTGAGTATATTTAACAGTGTCGTACTCATCGCGTTACCAACCTCGCTCGTATCATCGTTAAATGATTATCGATATCCATAGCCAAAGGCGTTCGCGCACAAATAATAAGACGCTAGATAGTCGAGCAGGTAACATATCATAAACACATGCATATTCATCCATATCATCTTAAGCAATTAGCACACAGATGTCTGAACTCAAAGAATCCATCAGGGTTCAGACCATAGAATCCAACATACCTTACACCGTTGTCGCCCGCGTGATAACCCCCGCGTAGGCTCTAATGCTCACAGTGCTTGTGTCTACCCACTCGTATCTCTGGTATACACATTGTTCTAATATCAGTAAGTATATAAGTATTTTGTATTTACTTAACTAACCTAGACCAACCCGTACTTCCAACCCGTGTCTAAGTTTTAATTGACCTCTTGTTTATCTCGATGGTCGTTAGCCTTAAGGATTTAGATTTCAGCCACTCGTTATAGTTTACGAGTGCGTAGTTGTCGCTACGGTAATATTACTTATCACATGGAAGTTTCGTTCACGTTTTGTTTGCGTAATTGTCGGTTTACAGGCGTACGAAAACAATGTTACATTGTATGCATGACGTTTAAACATTCCGCTATACAAACTGGTTCATGTAGTTATTTTTATGTAGGTGTACGGGCTTATCTATACGTATATGTATATATATAATTATGTATATATTGTATTTGTAACTATACGTCACTGTTTACGCACTCTTTGTGTGCGTGTAAAATATTACACCACTGTAAACGTTTACAGTACGGTTGTTGTCATCTTTCGTTTACCCGTAATAGCATAGCCCTATCATAAATCCATATTATGTACGTTATAACGTCCTCTTATAACAAGGTTCCAATTATACAATACATCTCTACAATCCTCCACTTAGCTATTATTTATGTAAATGCTTGTAATGTATGGTTATTCCTTAATAACTTCCCCGTGACATATCCTTCCACACTTTAGCATAATGTTACACTAGATTACCCAAAACGTTTATAATATATCTCGTCCAAACTTGAAATTTCCTAAACAACCCGTATATACTTTCGGTAATAACAAACTCTTCCCAACATATTTGATTATTTATAAAATCACTCCCATATATTATAACCACTACACTTCTAGTCTTATTAGATTATAACTAAGGTTTTCAAACATTATTATATACATATAGTGTGTATATAATTTCCGAACAGTCCAATATTCTTCCGGAAATTCCTATGTCATCTCATATGTTTTGTTTATTTACAAAACCATCCCATATTCCATACTTGTTATATTATTTACCTCATTGGTTTATAGCATAAGGTATCTTAATATTATAATATACATACATATGTATTTTTATATTTACGGATAACCCTTCAGCTTATTCAAACTTGGTTGTTCACTCACACCCTTCTCATAATCACATTATAGACCCGTTCATTTCATAACCCTCCATTTTAAATATTTAAAACCTTACATTATACATATTAATTATTTAACCTCATTTTAACCCAAAACTTTACCGGGATTACAAGCTGACCCCTAAGGTCTTTAAATCCCGTTTTTATACCCAATATTTCGGTAATTAAGTTTTATACCCATAAATTTTATAATTGTTACAATTTCATACTTAACCATATAGTATAACTCTTAATTAATTAAATCATTAAACTTATTAAAATAGCGAGACAAGACTGTACCAGAATTTACACGCTTGGATTTATCATCACCACCAGAACAGATTTTAACAGCAAACAGCCAATGTCTTATAAGTGTTTGTAATGTATATGTCCAAAACTAAATTTAATCGGCTAAAGTAGAGGTAAGAGCTGCTGTTGGTATTCAAAAAAATAATTGTAAGAACGATCACTCAGGCTATTGAAGTAGCTTACTACATTAAGCATTATAGTTCATATGATTTATAGTAGTTGAAAAACTTTTAGCATAGACATTCTGTATTTTGCTAAAGGTAGCACCGAGGAATGCTCAGGATTTTAGGAATTAAGAGACAGCGGCTGTTATAGATAGATAAGAATTGTGTGAAGCCTAAAAGTTAGATCATAGTTTAGGCAGAAGCATGTATATTTGGAAGGTAAAAGAGCTCACCTTGTAATCTTTTTTTTTTTAACTTTAAAACAGGCCGATTACTTTGACTCTAAAACATTCAAGCTGTGTTCTCTGCGACTATTGAAATTACAGTATAGATTCATAACATTAAACTACAACGTGTTGTTCCACAGGTTTTAGAAGGTAATAATGTAAAGAGAGTAATAAACACTCAAAGGGCGTAGGGACACCATATTTCAATCGTGATAGTTAGACACTGGTAGATACAAAAGCAGCAGCAAAATAAATTTGTAATTCTCATTGCTAAGCAGAAGACAAATTCATGGATAGAACAGGAATCCCTTGTCATACTCAGAGTGTTTTCAAATCTCCCATCGTTGCACAAGATCAGTTAGGGATTATCATCACAGCAAGTCTTTATTTAAAGCCACAGTCTATTTTCAAGCTTTGGTGACGCTATTAAGGGTCAGAGAAATTACATATTATCCACTTCAATTAACGCCTGTATATACCCATTTTTTTTTCAGTTTTCATTCAATATTTAACTAGCACTTCCAAGGTATTAACAGAGAACATAACTCACCGTTGCTTTAATTTGATTGCCAAGGAAATATTTTCCAGCCTCACAGCACCATCCCACCACTACAAGTTTCCTCCTCTGCCTAGTTACACATACAGAGGTTACGATCACAGAATTTTTTGTACAGCACTCAAGTTAATCATCCTTACAAGTTTAAGAGTTTAGTTACGTTTATTACCTTCTACAAGATTTCAGGTTGTTGGCAACCTTGCTATTGTGCCGAAACTTAGATGAGCTCTGGTCAACTATAACCAAGGGAAGGGTTCAGTATATATATACATATATTTTTTTCCATTGCCGCATGAAACATGTAGAAGGAAGGCAGCTTATATAGCCATGTCTATATGGGTTTTCAAACCTTGGTTTTGGTGGTTCTCTGCAGTAGGTTTCGGCACCTATCAACAGGGGAATGAGCTCATCATTTGGATGGGAAAACTGAATGGAAAAGAAGGCTTACAACAGCCATAATACTCACGGTTCAATTTGCTATTTTTCCTTGTTTATGCTCTTCCCATGGTGAAGTTTTCTTTGGGTGTCGTTCACTGCTCAAGGAAAGGTTGGGATATGGATTTTTAAGCGTGAGTATACAAACAGGAAGAAAAAGTGCTAAGAGAATAGCATCTTCTCGGACACTAACTAGACAAGGAAGGAGGTGGTTTAAGCAAGATTTCCTTACCGGTAGAACACAAGAGAATCCCTCTTCAGCTAGTGCACTTCTGGGTATGTTTAGAGCTCCCAACGGTGGATCTTTTAGCCTTGCAAATATGTAGAATGGCGAGCAGAGGGGGAGGTGTTTATGATGCAATTCGAGGTGCATCTGCCTCCAAAATCCTCCAAAGAGGCCAATTCAATTATCTACTAATGACTGGATGATTATTACAACCTAAGCTACTCCTTAAGTACTAACAGCCCAACTAAACAATTACTAAACAGTCCCTACCAACTAATAACAGTCCTAACATCACTCCCCCCTAAAAACAACCTTGTCCTCAAGGTTGGAAAAAGAAGAAGAGATCTGCCAAAGGAAGTTGGATGTAAAAGCTTCTAAGCAGTAGCAACTGTTGCTGTGGAGAGTAATATGGGGTACTACTAACTACAGAAGACCAGCGAACATATCATTTCCTTCTTTAATGTTTCGGACTGCTTTACCAGCTGACTAGAGGCAATTGAACGATCCAGTATGCTTCTGGAAAAATCACGAGGTAGAACTTATTAAGTTTTCTCTTCGTTTTCCCTCACAAGTTCAAAGCCACACCCATATTTCCATGTTACCACCAAGATAGGAATGACGGCAATAATGATCATTTCCTCAGTAGTCGATACCAACAACTGTATTGCTTGTTGGAAGCAAGGACCCAGTGATACGGGCCGCCGCACTTTGGATACAAGCAAACTGCAGGAAATCGTCGGTGAATTGTCCACAACAGAATAAAAGTCCGCTAGAATAGTGAATAACTTGCTGGTGGATCGGACTCTCCCGGGCTGGGACTATGGTTATATGGAGAGAATGGTAACTCAGGTGAATTAGGATGCGAAAAGAGACTGCCGCTTGAATTAGAAAACTTCCTAATTTTTCTGGTCCTCTTGGCCTCCTAACAATCATCCTCTGCACAGTCACCATCTTCTCCATTAAATCCCTAAATTCAAATAGCCCACGATCAATACCAGTGGTGGCCAAACAGCCCTTCTTGTTGATTGCACGAAGTACCAGCCCCAACTCGTCATCAATGCCCTCAAAACGGACTACATGACGCGTCAACCAAGAGCGACCAAAACAGTTGATCGGCAATTTCATTTTCCTATACGTTTCTTCCTCTTTCTTTTCTTCCGATGCAACTTTTCCTGTTTCCTTATTTTCTCGGCAAGCATAAGATGACGAAGTGCAAGAATTCCAGTTAACGAAGAAGTTAAACGAGTGACAGTGGAAGAAGTCGAATTAATGGAGTCCCTGTGAGAGGGAAAATCTGACGACCACCCTGGTTCCTTGAGATAGCAACGATGCTGGTGGCCGGTACTAAGTAACACGGAAGCTACTTCACGACCAGGAGGTGGAAGAGACTGATCTGTCAACAACAATGACGAAAAATTAGGGATTTGGATACCCCCAATCTGATCAATACAAGGAGAAGAATCAGGTGACCACTCTGTTTTCTCTTTAATGAGCGAAGCACCACATGTCAAGGGATTCGCCGCGTCTATATTCACAGCAGCACTGGAATGCATCTCCTCTTCAAAAATCCTCCTCAATCGGCGCACAACAGTAGATGTAACACCCCGTCCTAAGCCAATCGTGGTTATCGCAACTTAACAAACTATACTTAACGTCGCAGCGGAATAAAGTAACACCAGGACCTAGCTACGGTCTAACCAACAAGAATTACCGTAATTTAAATATTTACAACCGTACATCCAAAATACATACACCATCCGAGTTTTAAGTATCCTCAAACCACATAATATATCTCATGTTCCACTACTAACAGACGGGTGCACAGGCGCTACCCGTACTCAAAATAAAGTCCCACCTAGGGCTACCCGCTCCTACTCTCGTGGTGTGACTTCATCGGCCGCTTACCTGCAAGTGTAAAAACAGCCCCCAAAGGGGGTCAGCACGAATGCTGGTACGACCCTCCCATGGCCCCCAAGCTAACGGGGCTACGACGTCTAATTGTCGATAGCATGGGAGTTGATTAACATGATAAGCATAAATAGCGCAATAAGCATAATAAGAAGCACAACAACCAACAACCACAATGAACATAATTAGCTCATAAGCAAACGAACGACTCAGGCGTTCCCTTAATAAGTGAGTTAGTTCTTAACTCCTTAGATCCACAATCTCCTTAACCTTATAATTGCCAACCGCTCCACTATTAGATTGGTTAGCCCTTAGTTGGTTGCTTATCTTTGTAGGGCTTGGTTAACCCTAGCCGGTAGCAGTGCACTATCCGACGATAAGCTACCTTTCTTAATTTATTGGGGATGTAGGCTTGATCCCCCCACGCCATCCTTAATGTGCCTCCCACCTCAAACAGTAGCCCGGGTGGTCGGGTCGGTTTGTTGACCCTAGGCGACGAGTCTAATGACAAGTCTTATTTGGAAGTCGGATCTGATTCAGATACCGACCTCCCCCAATACACATGTGCCGGTACCATTCCGGATTCCTCACTCCCACCCCAAGTTATGGTTAGTGAAAGCCTTAATTACCAAGTGTTAGTTAAACCTTGACGGGTAAAACCAACAATCACCAATACTTAGTTCTTAACCTTAACTCAGTGAGTACTAAACTTAGTTAGCAACATTCTCAAGTCTCGTGGGTTAGTGTAGAGTAAACACATTCACATCGAGAATAAATATGACCGGTTGCATGCTTTATCTTGTCTTAGTCATAGCAAATAAGCAGATAGCACACAAGCCGAGGGACACCTCGTTAGCAAGCAGGTCACAGGAAAGACTGTACCGTTCACCGTCGTTCGTTGTTTGTTTAACCTTCTTCGGGGTCCCAATTCACAAACCTAAAACATTGATTCATTTTTAGGCCATTAGTTATTTGCACCTTGCTTAACTCACTTAATTCCTAAAGATCCCCTCTTTGAATACCTTCTTAAGTCCTTACCACTTAACCTTACAAACTTAACTTTAAACATTTAAGGTTCTTACTCATCTTAACTTAATCCCTTAAGTTCTTAGGGTCCTAATCATTACCACCCTTCCCAAGGTATACCTTATTTCCTATTATCATCCTTAGAATTTAAATTTCTCTCTTTTTTTTTAAGTGTTAAGGGTCGACCGACCCACCGACCGACCCAATCCCTGGGTCGGTCCATTACAGAAACTCTTCCGTCTTTTGAAACCCATCCGACCGACCCAGAGCTAGACTGACCGACCCAAACCCTCTGGGTCGGTCCCTTACAGAACCCATTTTCCTACGTTAGACCTTTACCCGACCGACCCAAAGCTAAGCCGACCGACCCAAACCCCCTGGGTCGGTCCAGTCCAGAGACATTCTGGCTGGCTCAACATGGCCCGACCGACCCAAAACTGGGTCGGACCCTGGGTCGGTCCTCTACAGATCTTTCTCTTAAATTGCCTCTTTCTATTCCAAACTCTTCCACAAGTGTTCTAATAGGTCCAACACCATTTTGGCACCTTAAACCCACCTTATAACCTCCACCAAACTCATTAAAACAACTTCCAAAAATCTTCTCAAACATTTACTCAATCCTTACAAAGCTCCCAACACTTAGCACTTATTTTCTTACATTTCTCACATGCATTCCACCAAGAATTTCAATTAACCAAATGCTCCCTCCTTAAGAACTTGTCCACACCATGTACACCACTTCCCAGCCTTATTGCATTTATCAAACCTTCCTTAGATTCTATACTCTAGTTCTCACCTAAACCATTTCAAAGTTTCACACTTACTTACACTAACTTACCCAAGTTTCCTAGCTTTTTATCAACATTTACCTAAGTCCTAAATACCCAAGTACACTCTTTTGTTTCTGAAATCCTTCACAGTGACGCCTAAGTCATTACAAGTCATTTAAACACCCTTATCTCACCCTCTTTCATCAAGACCACCTCTAGAACTTCCTAGTACTTCCTTAGTCATGAAATCTCCTTAGAATATCTTAAACACTTAGGTTTTCCTCTAAATTTTGCCATGGGTTCTCTAGTATATAGTTACATCCAAACACTTGGTTTTTCTCCATCAAACAACCAACATCACTCAATTTCTCATCACAACACCTTAACACACAATTTACACTAAAACTTCACCACATCATCATATAGTGCTTAAACTTAAAATGCTTGGCGCTTAGGCCCTTAAATGACAATAATCTTAACCACTGAATTTCCACATATATTTGCCTTCAACCTGCGAATACACACAACAAAGCTCCCATTGAAATAAAATGCTTCTTGTAATTCACCTTGATGTTCTTAAACTATCTCTTTTTCTCATTTGCTCCTTAGTCACAAGTTCACAAGTATAGTCATTGTTCCTCCTAGGTTTTATAGCACCTTCCCAATATAAGCTCCACACTAAACTCATCATATATCTAAATCCCATTCCCTTAAACAACAAGACATCTTAAGGTAAGTATTTTACCTTGTTCTCTCACAAGCTTAAAAGCTTTTCTCCTTAGGTTTTTCTTTGTTCAATCTCGGTCACCAATGTGTATCTCCTTGCCAATGTTCTAAACAATGTCCAACAACTCTAATGAGCACTAAACAACACATTTACCTTAAGGAATAAAACCTAGGTTAAAATGTGTTTTAAGGTTTTGAATTGATTGTTTACCTTAGTTCCTCAAGACAAGCTTGGATATGAAGCAAGAAGGACCTCCTCTCTCCTTTGAAGAGTAGAACAATCTAGAACAAGGCATAAACATGGAGTTCCATGAGTATATATTTTCGGACATGTGAAGAAAATGGTGGAAACCTAGATTTTCTTACACTTTCTTTACCTTAAGAGAATGGAGATGCCAATGGAGTCTCCAAACTTGAATTTCCTCCTTTAATGGTGGTTTGACTTGGCACCAAAATGAAGCTCTTGAAGTTTTGAAAAGATAGAAAGAAGGAGCTTGAGCTAACTAAGAAGAATATGTATTTTGTTTTGGATTTGGAGCCAAAATGAGTAAGATGTGACCAAGGGAAGATGGAGCTTTCATGGAGGTTGAGTTCTACGTGAATGGAGAAGGGAGAGAGCAGTTCAAACCGTGGGAAAACAAAGGAGAATGAAGAAGTGAGGAGAGAGAACTAATAAAGTGATATTTATGTAAAAGGTGAATAGTGCTTTTACTTTATAACTCTCATTTGCTCTCTTATTTGCTTAATGACTCATGTAGGTGATGACTCACCTCCTAAGAAACCGGCCCCCTTTTATTAATGAGGGTAATTAAGTCTTTGTTGACCAAATGTCTCACTTATATAAACTTATGTTATAAACTAGCTTAATTAATTCACTATTCACCAAAACAAGGCACATTGTTGTGAAATTTTTGATTTCCCATTGATATAGACTTCCAAATGTGATACTATATAGTACACATGTTAATTAAAGAGTAATGATGGACATTTAGCCATTCAAAACTCATTTACAAGACAATTTTTCAAAAACGTGCTTTAAGACTCCTTAAAGCACATTTTGTGTTTTAACTTGTTTTCAAGCTTGGTTTTCTTTGGTAATTGATTTAAAATGACCATTAGGATATTACTAAGGTCTTAGAACAATATTTGGGTACTCTCCCAACTCTCTCCAAGCTTAGAGCACGTTTTTGTTAAAACTGCTCTTTTGGTGTTTCCTTATATTTTCTTTGATTAGAAATGTTTCTTAATGTTTCTAAGGCACTATTTAGCCTCCTTATATCTTAGTTTATCATTTAAACACCATATCTAAGTTTGGGGTATTTCAGTAGAAGTGCTGCCAGACGAGTCAGATAACCGAGACAACAAATTAGGAGTTATCGCTTCTTTATTTTGGACCAGACGATCGACAGCACCAGTCGTCTTTGTGGGTTCCTTCGGCGCAAGAACAACCTCCCATGAAAGATTGCTCGCGCTCCTAGATTAAGGTTTTCCGCAACTACCCCAAAATTTTCAGTTCTAGTGCACCCAAATTCATTGCGCTCTTCAATATCTTCTGTCGCTCGAAATAAGACCACAAAGATCGTTAATCTCAAAAAGAATCAAAACCCCTCTTGATTTCCTCTTGTAGCCCACTCCTAAAATTCCCATCAAACACTGCATTTTGCTCCTTCGTCTGTTTTGTATCCACCGTCATCGGATCTGGATGAATACAACGGCGCCAATTATTTCAATTTCATTGCTCATCTCCGTTGCGATTCCCAGAATTAGGGATTTGGTTTGATTTGGGGACTTTGGGATAGGCGGCGGACGACAGATTACCAGGTTTGATGCGCCTCTCTCCTTTCTTTCTCTCAACTTTCGTCGCCATCAATCTCCTCTTTCCGGAGTTCTCCTAAACGACACTACCTGCACGGTAGTAGAATCCTCCGATTCTCTCCTCTTCTTGTCACCGTCTGAATATCGGGGCCGCCAAGGTCAAGTAGGGAAAAAGAAGATTCGTCGATGCGTTGTGCTTCGTCCTCCTTTTTTTCTTTAATCGCTCCTTCTCATTTCTTCAGACGATAGAGTTCCTTTGCTTCAGTTTCTTTCAGTTTCCCAAACTTTCGTCGCTTGAATTCTTGTCTTGTCTTCAATTGTATATTCAATTCCCTCTTCCTACTCTTCGCTATTCATTCTCCCCGCTTCGCTCCCGTCCCTTACACTCCTCTTTTGTTACTGACGTGACTTCATTTTGGATATCCCATCCTTTGACAACATCTTGATTTGTGATTCGTCAATCCATGCCTCCGGCTGCTTCGATCGACCCACCGCCAATGGATCTGGATGATCACAACGGCGACCGATTATTTCCAACATTCTTTCAAGGTACCGCTCTATGCGTTCCAAGATCTCACTTGTTGGCTCCTCGTCTTCCATTTGTCTATGCTCTGAAAACCTCCCACTGCCCAAAGAAAGAGAGCTCTGATACCTATGATGCAATTCGAGGTGCATCTGCCTCCAAAATCCTCCAAAGAGGCCAATTCAATTATCTACTAATGACTGGATGATTATTACAACCTAAGCTACTCCTTAAGTACTAACAACCCAACTAAACAATTACTAAACAGCCCCTACCAACTAATAACAGTCCTAACAGTTTATGTATCCAGAAAAAAGAACAAAGCCATGCATGGAAGTAGTAGCATCAAGTTACCGTTTTTCTTTTTTTTTATCTTTCTGGTGCTTGTCCTCTGTTACTACCGGTAATATGAAGCAGCGATACATATGCATATATTGGTGGTTTTACTGCCGTATTATCTAACAGAGATGAAGCACAGTTGGTGAGGGTGGAAGGCTGAAGTCGCAGGGAATTAAAGAAGGAAGGAACAGCAAGTTACCGGGTTTTTTTCTTTTACATGTGTTTTTTTTTCTATTGCTGTTGTAGCTTGGGACTGAGGATGGATGAGCAGAACCTAACTAGGCTCTGATACCACTAAATGTCACAACCCAAAACCGACCTAGTTCTAAGGTATAGACACGCCGCGTGCTAATAAAAGACTAGGAGCACGCAAGGCTTCCCAAAAATTCGGATTACAAATATTGTCCAATAACTATAAATGAATAGTCCAAACCGAATACTAATATAAAGCCCAATATACATAGGCCGAAAAAAAAGATCTAAGTATCTAAACATAAGGTCGGATAAATAAGACCATAAGAATAAGTTCAAAATAGCATATGACTAAAGTTGAATTGGAATGGCAAATAAAAGCAAAGGACCTCCAGCTGGTTAATCCTTAATCTGCAAAATGTTGTAGTGGAAAGGGGTGAGCAACCACACGCTCAGTAAGCAACAAACATCAACAAAATGAGCAACGCTCAAACATTTTTACTGAACATAATTATACATATATATGTATCAAAATAATGATAACACAAGTATTGAAACCAGAATTCAAATCTCACTGAAACATAGCAGAATCTTATACAAATCAGAACATTTCAGAAACGGAGTTTTAAAGGGACCCTAGTTCAGAGCATACAGAATAGGTCCGAAGACCTCAGATAACAGAATGGGTCAGAAGACCCCAGATAACAGAATGAGCCGTCGGCTCCAGATAACAGAACAGGAATGCCTGTGATACAAATACAGAATGACGTCCTACATAGCGCGCTACGGGATAACTCGACCCAGTCATCCACGGCTCAAAAAGCAATAAACTAGGTCCCAAAATAAATCATTCCACAAACCAGAACCACAAGATTTATATCTGAAATCAAATTATAACTTGTACACATATAATTATACATCCATATACGTAAGTTAAATATTTCCATATACACGTAGTAATCAAAAATAGATAGTTTCATTAATAAAACACCATTAAATCAATAGTAACCATAGTCATAATAGCTTACGTAGATTCATGTTCGGAAAACCTTATAAGAAACAAAGACATACACGACCCATAAGTTGCACACGTGTCAAACTTCAAATAAGTATTAATTATATATGTAAGGGAAATCATACTCATAATTAATATAATCCGAGTGTATAAAAGTACGCATTTGATAAAATCAATATCAAGGTGGAAAAACTTTTAAAATCCTCTAACGTCAAACCGCTTGTATGAAATCATTAATTTTAAAATGAAATAAAATAACATTGATATATACGTATACAAAAGATCTAAGTAGCTTGTATCATTAGCAAATCAACATAAAACAAAAACAGTAATCAAGTCACGAGAAATCGTTTTTGAATTCCAGTATACAAAGATACCAAATTGTGGAAATAAATACATGAATAGTTTAATGTAAAACATAAACCATAATAAGATATGAGATATTCGTAAATTTAAACCGATGTCTGAAAGTATATGTTATAGTCCCGACAAAAATATTAGTGGCGAACGCACTCAAATCATCTCAGTTTATCACCTACCTGACAACCAAGATCACTGTTAAATCCTCCTAAACTGGTACTGCGATCTTTCTTGAACCAACCGGATCTTTCTAACTGCAGGAACAATTCTGAAAATATAACGGATGTCAAAACCGACAAACTATCCATCCGAAACTCAACCTTGACGGTACTGATTAACTAAATAAATTCATACCGGTAAACCTCGATTGCTGAACCGATAACAAGGAGACCACGTTTAATTTCCTTTCTGACTCAAGATTCTGAGGACTGCGAGATTTGAATGATAATCACGATTAGTCGAAACCACCGACCATCATTACGGTTGAAAAATTGCGCACCGAATTGATGTACCCTTATTAATGTTGCAGATGTATAATCATCACCTTACCTTTTGAAATCAATATCACGGTAGTCACGTACACCAGATTGCAAGCTCTCATCAACTAATGAGCACTTCCTCCCATTAATAACTTTAACATCATTACCTTAATGACAGCAAGACTCGCTCCTTTTTGCTGCTAGAAAACAATGGAAGAGAGGGGCAGCAATTCAGCAACAAAAGAAGAGGGCAGCACAGCGGCGTTGAAGAAAAAGTCTGGAACCTACTTAGGGTTTAGACTTTATTTATAAGAGTCCGAATAATGTAACAAATAAGTTATAATTAACTTATATTTTTTAGTATATCTTCTTTTTTTTTGGTACGTAACATCCTTCCCCTCTTAAAAGAATTTCGTCCTCGAAATTCGACGTACCTTAATTTTCAAAGAGGTGGGGATACTTGGTCCTCATTTCCTCCTCTTGTTCCCACGTGGCTTCACACTCCGAATGATTGGCCCACAAAACTTTCACTACCGGAAATGATCTTCTTCGAAGCTTTTGCACATCATGTGCTAATATCCGAAGTGGTACTTATTCTTGATAGTCACCTTGTTGAGCTCCCGGTAGTCTATGCATAATCTCAAAGTTCCATCTTTCTTCTTAACGAACAACACAGGTGCGCCCCAAAGAGAAACACTGGGGCGAATGAAACCTTTGTCCAGCAACTCTTGTAGTTGAACTTTCAATTCCTTCAGCTCAGCTGGACTCATGCGATAGGGAGCTTTAGAAATTGGTTGCGTCCCTGGTGCAGTCTCAACTGGGATTCAAGAGCAGAGAAAAGGAAAAGGGCTTACTAGCATCTGGGAAAGATGGAACCGCCGTGGGAGAAGGAGGTAGTGGCTGAAGTGACTGAAGGAAAAGTGGTTTGTATAGGAGGAAGTAGCTGTTGACAAGTATGGGAAATTGGAAGTAAAGAGTACTTATTGTACTTATGTATTTGTTTAAACTTAAGCTAATGATATTTTATTTCTTTGTTGCAGGCGGCTGGTTACTAGTTGGTTCCAAATTTGGGTGAAGTTTACTGCAATCAAGAAAAGATCTCTGATGAATACAGAGACGATCAACTTCTTTATTTATATTCTGTAGAGTATTTGAAACCGTCTGTATATTGTCTCCAGAGAGTATTACATGTATGTATATAAGCTGCCTTTAATACTAAGACATGTACAACGGTAGTATATGACTGTTACAGACCAGGAAGCTGTAATAAATGATGTGTTGGAATAATCGGTAACTAAATATAACACCACTAATATATAACAGAATGAACGTTACTAATATATTCCAAGAGGGAGATTTAAAATTTCCCTACCAATATTATAGTTTTAGTTATATATATGTATAATTCCTGATTTCTATGATTTGTTCAAAGTATATAATGTATTTATGTAATTTATAGGATGGTATTGGTGGTATTTAACATGTACTAATACTTGTACATGTGATATTAATTTAGGAGTTAATTTTCTTCGCGGACGGTCTGTCCGGGGTCACAGACTTTTTGCTCTTTAAATTTAGTAACTTATTATATGTTGCGTAATTATTTTAGGAGTTATATGGCTCCTTGATTATTTTTAGGTTTCCAAATTTACTTATTGTGGAATTATCTCCTCTAATTAAATTTATAATGTTAGGGGTATTTCACTGGGTATATTACCGGTAGAACAAAAAGGGAATGGCATGGTTTTTCCTTACCGAAATGGTTGAAGAAGGAGCTCCTTGTATGGATATTGCTACTGTATGAAGCATGGGTGTTTTCCCTCTGTTTTTGTACATGAAGAAGCAGAGATTTAAGCTAGGAAAAACTGGGTATGCTCCCTCTGATTATTACGTGAAGAAGACAAGGCATAAGCTCAGAACTTCCTCTGTTTTTTGTACGTGAAAGGAGCAGGGAGAAAGCTTATAAGAGCTGGGAAAAAATCTTGAAAGAAGACCGGTAATGGAGAAGAAGATCTGGTTGGGTTTTATGCAAGTTTTACCTTAGGAAATAAGGAAGCTTGCTTCCCTTCCTTCTCCTTATTATCAGCCGAGAAACTGCTCTACTTTAGCTTCCAACTCAGTCCTAGTTGCTGGATGAAAATGAGCATGGTTTAGCTCTTTGAAGAGAGAAGGAAGAGAGGAAGATAATGGATATTCTTGAGCCAAAAACACTTACCTATAGAAGGAGGTAGCAGCCATGGAAGATTGAGTGTTATTCTCGGTTCTGGAACAGCAAAGAAGAGAGGTCTGTGATGTTTACGTAGCAGAGGAAGAAGAAAGGTACCGATAGAAAAGAAAGGAAATCGGCTAAGAGAAGTAGTAGGTATTAGGCTTGGGCAATTAGTGCATAATTGTAGTTGTTTAATGGGTGGTAATAACACCTCTAGGCATGCGGCAATAGACAGGTCAAGTGGGTAGATAGGATAGTTTGTTTTATGTATTTAAAAGTGTAATAATTGTCTCTTTTAACAAGGTGAAAATGTGAGTCACGCTCCACTACATGCTGATTGTTGTCGATTAATATTGGTAATCATGGGTACATACCCACCGAATGCACATGGTAATGCTACAGAATTTTTCTGCCTAATTCATTACTATAATACCGTTAATGATATGATGATTTGGCACAGTTTTTCTTTTGCTCCACTAAGACTAGAATATTACCGATAGTTTGGTGGTATTTGATTACAGTTTTATTTTGCTAATTATAGACTAGCATATTACCGTCTAATGTCATGGGTTTGCTACAGATTTACATTGTTAATCAAGAGCTAACTCACGTTAACTTCTACAGGTTTTATTTGGTGATATGAGAACATGTCCAACATTTAATTAAGTGGTGGTTACTTCAGAATTTTTTGTTGGATTTGCATGCATGAACTACCGTTAATTACATGGAGGTTTTATTTGGTAGTTATGAGTATGAACTACCGTTAATTTGTGTGGTAAATGTTACTGTAACACCCGGCGTGGTGTTCCTCCCACATCAGTTGGAGAGGAGAACGAAGTGTGCCTTATAGGTGCATGGATATCTCTTCCTTGTGTGACGCGTTTTGGGGCTAGGAAACCCCAGGAACAAATCTGTGCGGCCTGCGTGCCAAAGCGGACAATATCAACACATGTGGGATTAGGCTGGGCTGTCACAGATGGTATCAAGCCAGACCCAGGTCGGTGTGCCAGTGAGCCCGTGAGGGCACTGGGCTCCCTAAGGGGTAGAGTGTAACACCCGACGTGGTGTTCCTCCCACATCGGTTGGAGGGAGAACGAAGTGTGCTATTATAGGTGCATGGATACCTTCTTCCTTGTGTGACGGTTTTGGGGCTAGGAAACCCCAGAAACAAATCCGTGCGGCCTGCTGCCAAAGCGGACAATATCACACATGTGGGCTGATTAGGCTGGGCTGTCACAATTACACGGTTTACTATTAAACTGTTTCAGCCATACACATTTTTTAACCAACAAGAAGTGCAGACCTACAATTACTAACACACCGATTTCGACCACTGACTAATAACATTTAAAGGTAGGTCATTTCCTAGACATTAATCACTTCAGAAATTTTCCCTGACAAATAATGCCAAAAAACACTAACATAATCGTTCGTATTGCGCTAGCAATGAGCTATAAAATAAATCAAAATCTTTTGTTGTATGCTCATTGTTTACATTGTCGTTGCTTGGGAAGTGAGATTTAATCATTGAAATTCATACTTGTTCAAATCATCTTTTGAAGAAACATGATACATTAACTTTTTAATATCATCCTTCAATCCCTTATACACAATATGACCAAGATTCTCCACCATTATGTATCAAATGCCAAGTGCAAAACCCATGAAAGCTATAAGAGAATCCAACCTTTATTGTACCAACCATATCTGCATCCTGATCCGTCAATATTGTCAATGGACTCTTATCATTAATACATGTCAACATCGTTTTAAAGAGCCAAACGAATGAGTCCATTGTCTCGTCGTATAACAAAGGCACAAAGCAGCCCCAAATATGCATGTCTTCTGGTGATGATTCAGACCAACAAATACAGCTGTATAGGAAATATACAATATGTTCAATATTTTGAAAAAATCATGTCTACCATAATCTGAAAAAGGAGTCTATAATGTCATGTAAACATTATACATATATGAACAATATATAAATAATAAGAATAATTTAATAAAGGCAGAAAAATTAACAGGTAACATAACAAAATGTACAATTGAGTGAAAAAAGACACACCTAGAGGTCGGGAAGCTTTGTTAGTGTCGAAGGTGGTATCAAAGGATACCACTTCTTAAATGATAATAATCCATACAAGGGATGGCAATGGGTCGGGTTTGGGTCGGGTGGATCATCACCTGCACCCGTCATCCGACTTCACCCGCTACACCCGTACCCAACCTGTCACCCGTTATGTACACCCGCCACTAAGGATGATAATGGGTGGCGGGTGCCCGTTTCACCCGACCCGTTAAAACAGGTGGAAAACCCAAAAGAAAATGGGTGAAAAATGAGTGATAGATGAAACGGGTGCGGGTGATGGGTCGGTTTCACCCGGTCACCCGACCCGTTCACCCGACCCGTTCACCCAACCCGTCACCCGTATGTATTATTTTAAATAAAAAATATATCCTTATTCCATATTTTTGAGATATTTTGGTTAATAGTTATGTTTTGAGTATGTTGTTGACATTAGTTGATGTGGTATGTATTATTAAACAAATATGAGTGTATTATATTGAAAAACTAAGCTTATATAAAATATTAAAAATAAAAATGCTTGTTGGAAAATAAAATAAAAAAGGTGACGGGTGATGAAGTTGCAGGTGACGGGTCAGGTCGGGTGGTGCGGGTGAAAAACGGGTGACGGGTCGGGTGGAGCGTCACCTGATCCAAACCCGACCCATTGCCATCCCTACCCGCTACTCATCACCAGTGGGTGAAACGGGCGAACATGTTTACCCGTTTGTTTATCATTTTTCTTGTTCGCCAGTGATGAGTGTCCAAATGAGCATGTTTTAGAGGTGTATTTCATATGTTTTATCAACACTTTTCAGGCTCATTTCTCCACTCTAGCTATTTTTTCTCTACTTTTGTGTTTTATTGGTGTTTTACAAAATTATTATTGAAACAAGAGGAATAACATAGCTAGGATTAAAGTAGACGAAGAGAAAAATGCGTAGGCGCAAACGGATCCAAAATCGGAGCTAAACGAAGAAGATACAGCGTGTTGAAGATTAGCCTGCCCACTCGACCGACCCGGAGTGGGTGGGTCGAAAGTTCCGGAGGCCGGAAATGCTCGTTCTGGGGGCCGAAATTGCTTAAGGACTGGACCGACCCAGGGCCCGACCCAAGGTGGGTCGGTCGGACTTAAAAATGCGTATTTCAGGGGCTGAAATTGCCTCTGGACTGGACCGACCCTAGGTGGGTCGGTCGGGTTGAAATTTTGCCTAGATTTGCGTTTTTAAAAGTAGAAAAAGAAGGAGAGAGAGAGATGGGAGTTCGAACCCATACGAAGGGCAACGCCAAAGGAAGAAAAGGAGGGGGGAAAGAGGAAGAAGAAGAGAAGAAGGAGAGGAGAAAGACCCACCTCCATTGAAGCTCCCAAGCTCCATTAATGGTCATTTCTTTCTCTCTCTCCCTCCTTTACTCTCTAATGGTTGTTTGAACTCTTGTATACCTTGGGATGGGGTTTCTCCCCAAAATCCCTAAATTGCTTTTGTAAACCTAACTCATCTTTTGTAGTTGTTTTCTATCTCTTGTTTATGTAATGCTATAACTTGATCATTTATGGCATTTATGAAGGTCTCCAACAACATATGAGTTTGAGTTGGAGATTGTGACCAAAGAGAGAGAGAGAAACCCTAGATTGTGCTATCTTTATTAGTTAGTGAAATTTGGGGCTTTTATTGTGGACTTGCAATTAATGCTACTTAGTGATTTAAACTCTACTTGATTAGAGAGTTTGAAGTAGTTAAGTAATATTTAACTCTTCCATGATTTGGAAAGTCATTACACTAGTCCTATTAGACATCTTAGTGAGGTAGAAATGAGAGCATATTTGGGTGATTTAGGAGATTCCCACTATCCTAAGGTATACATCTATCATAGTTTAGTTAGTTTAGTCTTGTTGTTTTCTTGGCTTTCCAATATCAAACCAAAAACCTAGAAACCCCAATTTAAGTTTATGCACTTTTATTTATCTTGCACATTTACTAAGCTTATAATTAACTAGATAGTTACGAAGTCCCTGTGGATACGACCTTGTTGTACTACAATGATTGGGTTCACTGCCCATAGTTAGCAAGATAGCATAATCACTATTTTGCTCAACAAGTTTTTAGCGCCGTTGCCGAGGACTTCGGTCCAACTATCTGGTTAATTATCTTTTTAGTTTTCGTGCATATATTTCATTTCCTTATTTCCCATTTGCGTATAAATTTTTTCTTTTCTTTGTAGGAACTTTAAGCTGATAGATGGTTATTATGATCCAGCTGGAGGTTTGAATGACTACTCTTATGGCAAAGAAAACTACAATCAATGGTTTGTGTGTCAAAGATGCGAAGGAAACCATGAAAGCTCCCAATGTCAGGTTGGAAGCTCTAGATTGGAGGAGATGATGACAATTTTATCTCAAGATACAACCATATGTGAGTAGACCAACTGGAGTGGAGGACTATCATGAGTTTACACAAATCGCCAACCCATGGATTGTATGCCAAGAATGTGGAGGAGACCATGAGCGAGCGTTCTCAATGTCCGGTTGCAATGTCAAGATTAGAGGCTCTCATGGAGGATTTCACCACTTCCATCAAGTTTACGCACCTAGCAGTAGAGTCAAAGTTTGCTGAGCAAGAAGCCATCAATATGAACCAGCTAGAATTCAATGCAAGAATTCAGGCTAAGCAAGATCATATATCGCAACAACTTGAGAGCGAATTAGTTCATGAGATGGAGTAACCTTCTGAAGATTTGAGTTTCTCTCCTTCTCTTCCCTTGTTTGAGTCAGAGAGTACACTGCCAAACAACCACCAGCTTGATTATGAATACAACTCGTCAGAAGAGAGTTTCTACTTTGACCTCATGGAGTTTCCTCTCTCTGAAGTCAACCACCAAGTTGTATCCCCCTCCCTTGTTCATCAATACAATGAGGATGATCACATCATCAACTTTGAGAAGGAGGAGACACCGCCTCCCTCCGAGTCATTAGAGGAGAGTGCTACAATCAACTTCAAGGAGCCACCACCCTCTGAAGTTGATTTCCATCAAGGCTCTTCCCATGAGCCTCACCAAGAAGTTGAGGACATTTACATCCTCAAATTTGAGGAGGATGAGCCATATAACTTTGATCTTCATTTGGAGGATCAAGACCTTCCCCACATATGCCACAATGATGTAAGGTGGAAGCTCAAAGTCCTCCCACTAAGTGTGGAGGCCACCTTTCCATTTGATCCGGGACCAGAGTTTGAAGAAAAAGTCCGCCCCGGAGTTCTCCCAACACCGCTCAACGAAGATAAGGATGTCTTCATCCTTAAATTTGAAGAGGAGTCTCCACCACAAGATGATCCTCGCACCAAGGATCATCAACCTCAATTTTGGGCCATTCTTCAAAGAATGATGCCCGCCCAACCCACCCGTTGAAGCCCACATCAACATTCATTTTCGATCCTGAAGGACTTCAATGTGGTATGGTCTAGCTAAAGACCTTAAAGATGGGCAGCTTCCCAGGAGGCAACCCGGATGAATTTCTTTCATTTGCATTTATTTTAATTTTTCAAGTTGTCCTTTGATTTTGTTTTTTCTAACTCTTAACCCTGTTTGTAGTTTGGTTGCTTCTAGTGTTTTATGCAGGTGCGACTTAAAGTCCACACCACAACCAAGCTACGCTAATTGAGGCTAAAACTCAAGTGTGGGGGAGTTCCTTCAATGCAAGCAACAACAATCTCAGGGGAGTACTAGTTTATTTTATTTTGACACTCTCATTCGTCTTCCTTCATTTTGATTTGCTTGATTTTGTCAGTAGGCATAGCTTATGTGCTATAATGTTGTTTGTGTCCCATGCATTTTCTCTTTATTTGCTTCCCGAAAAAGTCTTCTAGAACCTCCCCGGTTTGTTTGGTGAACAATGAGGACATTGCTCAAGTTAAGTGTGGGGGAGTGACCTTTTCGGTGAATTTTATGCCTAAATGTTTAATCCCTCCGCTTATCTTGTGTTTGTCCAAATTCAAAAACTTGGACCCTTGTGTTGTGAATACTGTTATGAATTGTGGGATAAATGCTCAAATTTTCTTTTTGATTGCTTTTGAGGACCATTTTACATGCGGTGTGGCCAAGAGATCTTATATGGTTGGATTTTTATTGCTTTGGGGCTCTTTCTGTCTTCTTTCTTAGGGATTGCTAAGGGGTGCTTATCTGTAAAAATCCTTTAATGGACTTGTGAGACGCCATTGGTAACCAACAATGAGAGCTGAGTGTTTTTGATTGCAAAGGCTTGATGCCAAAATTTTATCTTCTCATCTCTTATGCAAAAGTGAAACAAATGCATAAATCTATTTTTCTTTTTGTTTTCTTCTCAATGCCCGTTCTTGAGAGAAGTTGGCCATGGTAAAAGTTCTTCAAGTCACCTAATCTTTAGAACTTTGAAGCACTCCGGATCATACCCCGAAACTCTAAATTTTATTTTACCCTAAGCACACCCATGCCACCACTAAGAGATGGTTCACACTCCTCAAAAGTTATAATCATTTTTTTTATTCTTCTCTTATCCTACAATTCATGTTAGTATTTGTTAGTCTTGAGCATTCCTTACTTGCTTGGGTGCTTGGTTTTGCTTGAGGACAAGCAAAAAGGTAAGTGTGGGGGTGTGATGAGTGTCCAAATGAGCATGTTTTAAAGGTGTATTTCATATGTTTTATCAACACTTTTCATGCTCATTTCTCCACTCTAGCTAGTTTCCCTCTACTTTTGTGTTTTATTGATGTTTTACACAATTATTATTGAAATAGGAGGAATAAAATAGATAAGGTTAAATTAGACGAAGAGAAAAACACGTAGGCGCAAACGGATCCAAAATCGGAGCTAAAACGAAGAGGATACAACGTGTTGAAGATTAGCCTGTCCACTCGACTGACCCTAGGACCGACCCAGAGTGGGTCGGTCAGAAGTTCCGGAGGCCGGAAATGCTCGTTTTGGGGGGCGAAATTGCTTTTGGATTGGACCGACCCAGGGACCAACCCAAGGTCGGTCGGTCGGACTTAAAAACGCGCGTTTCAGGGGCCAAAATTGTTTCTGGACTGGACCGACCCTAGGTGGGTCGATCGGGTCGAAATTTTGCCTAGATCTGCGTTTTTAAAAGTAGAAAAAGAAGGAGAGAGAGGGGAGTTCGAACCCAGACGAAGGGCGATGCCAAAGGAAGAAAAAGAGGGGAAAGAAGAAGAAGAAGAGAAGAAGGAGAGGAGGAAGACCCACCTCCATTGAAGCTCCCAAGCTCCATTAATGGCCATTTCTTTCTCTCTCTCCCTCCTTTACTCTCTAATGGTTGTTTGAACTCTTGTATACCTTGGGATGAGGTTTCTCCCCAAAATCCCTAAATTACTTTTGTAAACCTAGCTCATCTTTTGTAGTTATTTTCTATTATGTAATGCTATAACTTGATCATTTATGGCATTTATGAAGCTCTCCAACAACATATGAGTTTGAGTTGGAGATTGTGACCAAAAAGAGAGAGAAACCCTAGATTATGCTATCTTGATTAGTTAGTGAAATTTGGGGCTTTTATTGTGGACTTGCAATTAATGCTACTTAGTGATTTAAACTCTACTTGATTAGAGAGTTTGGAGTAGTTAAGTAAGATTTGACTCTTCCATGATTTGGAAAGTCATTACACTAGTCCTATTAGACATCTTAGTGAGGTAGACATGAGAGCATATTTGGGTGATTTAGGAGATTCCCACTATCCTAAGGTATACATCTATCCTAGTCTAGTTAGTTTAGTCTTGTTGTTTTCTTTGCCTTCCAATATCAAACCAAAAACCTAAAAACCCCAATTTAAGTTTATGCACTTTTATTTATCTTCTTGCACATTTACTAATCTTATAATTAACTAGATAGTTATGAAGTCCCTGTGGATACGACCTTGTTATACTACAATGATTGGATTCACTGCCCATAGTTAGCAAGATAGCATAATCACTATTTTGCACAACAACCAGTTAGGTTTGCAGATTACTGTGAGTGGAGAGAAAATAGCGGCGCATAGCATGTATGTTCCATATTCGCCGGTTAGGGGTGCAAATTTTACTTCAGAGAAGAGAATGTAAAATTGCGCAGAGCATGTACGGTCCATGTTCGCCAGTTAATGTTAAAAAATTACCATTAGTGAAGAGAAAAAATAGTGGCATAGAGCATGTATGTTCCATGTTCGCCTAGGATTGTGAAATTACCTTCAGTGAAGAGAATGAAAACCTGTGTAGAGCATGTAAGTTTTGTTCTCTAGTTAGGGTTGCAAAGTCACCGAGAGTGAAGAGACAAAATAGAGGCGCAAAGCATGTATGTTCCATGTTCACCCGCTAGGGTTGCAATATTACATTCAAGGAAGAGAGAAAATAGAGGCGCATAGCATATATGTTCCATGTTCGCCAGTTAGGGTTGCAATTATCCTCAGTGTAAAGAATTAAAAACTGCACAACGCATGTATGTTAGGTTGCAAAATTACCGAGAGTGATGATAATGAAGAATGACGCAGTTGCACAGAGCATGAATGTTCCTTCTTCCCTAGTTAGGGTTGCAAAATTACCGTGAGTGAATAAGAATGAAGAATAGTTAACACATTAACATATAATATATATTATTTATGCGGGTGAGCGGGTCGGCTAAACGGGTCGGGTGACGGGTGGAAAATGTCCACCCATCACCCGACCCGCATCCGTTTCACCCCATCATCTGTTTTCACCCGTTTTTACGGGGTTTTCACCCGGTTTAGCGGGTTGGGTGACATTAGCAATCTTTCATCCTCCCATAAGACATTAGCAGTTGATATCCACACTAACATTATATAGAACATGGGAGAGCAAAATTGTTGATTTCTAAAATATTCCATTATGAATGTTTCTTCTCTATGCTCTATTGTCTTCTGTCTCAACCTACTTAAATGATTTTCAAGTCAAACATCACAAATCCAAGAACATCTTTTCCTCCGGCACACATACCCATCATATCATAAGATGAATGAAGAGAAATTCCTACGTTCTTAAGACATAATGCAAAAGAACTATGAGATTCAGTGATACATCTATTCATCTTCAACAAATGAGAATGAGATAGTGGTTGCAGCGGGTGATAATGTTCATCAGTCTGACTCTCAGTATAGTACACGTGTTTGAGAGTATTCAACCTAAGATATACATGAACTTGACAATTAACTTTAGTCCCCGACCTTGGATTTGAAGACATATTAGGCAAAACATCATCAGGTATGAAATACCCCAGACTCAAATATGGTGATTAAATTATTCTAATATGATATTTGGAGGCCTAATGATGCCTAAAGAGTATTGGTGAAGAAAGTAAACCAAAAAAAAGAGAAAATGCTTAAAAGGCACAAAACGTAAAACGTGCGTAAGCAACTATTGAAGGCATATGACCTTAACTAGGGTCCTAGATGGATTCCTAAGAGTTAGATATACACTAAAAACATGTGGGAAAAAATCCCGAAGAAAACGAATCCATATAGTGGATTAAAAACGCAAATGAAGTCCTAAAGCACGTTTTTCGAGAAAACTCGAAAATGTAATTTTAAGTGGTTTAATGGACTTGTAAAAATTATAGTTGATCATATAACTATAATTAAACATTAGTGAAGGTCTAGAGCCATTAAAATTAACAAAACGAGAAAATTCCGGAAAACGGACCCGGTTGATGAATAGTGTCAAACCGGGATATTTTGTAGCGTTTCTTGCAAAAAGACGAAAATGCCCTCCCGGGGATATTAATAAGGGGGCCGTTTTTGTAGGTGAGTCAGAACTCTCCTCTCCCAATTAATTAAGTCTAGACTCTCATAAGTTAGAATAAGACAAAAATAATAAAGCAAAAAGTGAGGGAAAGTACAAATATGCTTTTACTCTCTCTCCTCCCATTCCCATCTCCCTCTCTCACGTTTTTTTCCTGCCTTCCCCAGCACTCTCTCTTCTTCCTCTCTTATTAATGGCGATTTCACAAGCCTCCCAACCAGCTTGAGCTTCTTTTCCATTATTCAAGGCTTAAACAAAGCTAAAACCCCACAAAAACTAAATATTCTTGCTCACCTTGATTTGGAGATTCTTTTCCACCTTTCAAAGTTCCAAAACCTTGAAGTTGAACTCCAAGGGTGAAGCCCCATTTGAAGAAGGAAGCAGCCCATTGTGAGCTAGATTACTCCCTTGTTGGTTTAAGGTGAAGAAAACTCAAAACACTCTCATTTCCTAGCTTTTCTTGGTGATCGAAAATTCCAGCTCTTGAACTCCATTGTTGCTTCTTGTTCTAGCTCTGTTTTGCCTTCAAAAAGTGTTGGAGCATTTCTTGTTTGGTTGCCAAATACTTCATCTAGAAGTTGAAAGGTAAACTCCCTTTTTGGAGCTTTAAACACTCTCCTTCATTCTAGGGTTTATTCCTAGAGTTTAAACAATTATTTGGTGATTGTCTTTCCATGGGTAATGGCTGTAGCTTGGCCGATTTTCAATCAAGAGGAAAGGAGAAGAGAAAGAAGAGAAGTGAAAAGAAAGAATACTTGTGAATTTAAGGTAAATAAACTACCTTAATGTCTACCCTTAATGCCTTTGAAATTTTGGGATGGGTAGTTAACAAATGAATCAAAATATGTGCTGGAAATGTGTTGGTTGAGATGGGAGGGAATTATGGTGATGCTTAATGTAATGGTAAATTGTTGTTTGATGTTTAAGGGTCTTGGAGCCAAGTGATTTAAGGTTTATGCATTATATTATGATTGATGAAATTTTGGATGAGATTGTGTGCTGGTAGAATCCATTGAGGATATGGCTAGTTGATTGTGTTTAGGTACAGAAAAATAATGCATTTGGGCATGTTAGAATTGTAGAGGAACTATGGCAAAATTTCTGTAGAATTTAAGAGGTTTATGTGATGTTATGAGCTTGAAGAGCCTAAGGTTAACTAGGAGTTGATAGGGATGAATTCGGGTTAATTAATCACCTTGAAGTGTTGGTTGAAGGATTGAATTGGACTGGGCAAAAATCTGTAGCAAATAAGATGTATGAATGTTTTGGATTTGCTAGAAATGGATTAGTGTGTACAATGAGGAAATTGAAGAGTATAATGTGCAGAATAAGTGAGATGAGTTATAAAAGGGTTTGTAAGACCAAGAGGTGTAAGTATGGAGGAGCATACATGATTGTAAGTGAAACAATTGAACTAGTGCAGATTGTGAGCAATTGTGCAAGTTAGAAACTTATAAACTAAGTGCAGTGCAAGAAATAAGAATGGAAATTTGTGAAATTGACCAAGAATTTAGTAGTAGGTTTGATCAATGGTTTAGGAAGGTTGAATGTGTGTTTATGGTGTTATAACATGTTTGGAAACATGTGGAAAGGTTAGAAAAGAAATGGGTAAGAAATGAGGTTGGAATAGAGATTGAAACTGTCAAAATTTACAGATTTTTAGCAGGGTCTGGGACCTACTCCTAGGATGTAGTCCCGGACCACAACAAAAAAAGGGCCGAGAATTAAACTGCCATGTTGGTCCGGGACTTAGGTTAAGGATGAAGTTCCGGACCACTTGAAAATATTAGCCGAGATTGAACTGGACAACTGGTCCGGGACTTAACTCAGGTACAAGGTCCCGGACCAACACAAAAAATGTCCCGAGAGTTATGCAGAGCCTTGGTCCAGGAGTTAGGGTGCGGACCAAGTCCCGGACCACCCCTGAAATGTAACCATGAGTGTATAAAGGTGGATAAATGAATGGGGATTGAATGGTAATGGTATTAGAAGATGTTCAGGACTTGTTTGGTGACATGTAAAGGTCATAAGAAGTATAAACAAGTGTAAGATTGAATGTGAAAGTGAGAACTTAAGATCACATACGTAAAGATAAGACTAACGGGACAACGGGGTTAAATACGGGCGCACTAGTCGTTAAATACCGTATTATCTTAATGTTAATAGAAACGCTTGGAATGTTATCAGTGATGCGAGAATTGTCTGAGGAGCGTGAGACAAACGCTAGAGTAATTCCTTGGTGAAAGGTATGGTTTTCTTGCAATCAGTGTCCTGCTGAGTTACACTCGGCTAGTGTGCTGCTTGTGTATGTGTGCCGACTTAACAAGATAAAAGCACGAAAATGTTTATTGAATTTAGATATATCTTGATGCTTGTTGTTTCTTGTGTGAGCTAACCATCTTTACTTTAAGTTTGCGAACTAACTTAGAATAGTTGACCAACTTGTGAAAGAAAGACAAAGAACGGTTAGAGAATCGAAACGAAACAGTCCACGAAATAAATGATAGTGGGAAAGATATAAGGAACCTCTATTAAGAGAACAACGATAGTTCAACGATATGAACTAACGAGAAAAGTAAAAAGAGATATACGGGACAGTTAAATCCCTTATAAACGATTAGTCGACCTACTATATGAGGAATCGACCCAACATGAGAAAATGACCAAAACTTCTAAGTATCGGTAATGTAGGGGCAACCCTTAAAACTGAGAATACAATGACTTAGGAAAATTCCCTAAGATTGAGAGATGACATCAAGAGAGATGTTTCTGAATACTGTGTATTGGTACTAACCCTGAGAGTGGGTTAGGGGATTGTGAGTCACGCGTGCTAGGAAGAGGGAACAATAAAGAGGTTGTTTTTGATTCTGTGGTCGAACTCCCTTGTCAGGGGCCGTGAGCCACATGGTGGTGCCCGTTGGGGTCGTAAGCCACGTAGTGGTTCCCGTTGGAGTAAGACTGACAAAGTTTATCCGTCTAAAGAGATAAGCTGGGTATTATGGTTTATGAGTGAAAGATGAACCAAGAGACTAGAACATAAAAGCCCGGTGGTGAGATCTGTATGTGTCTCTGCCCGGAGGCCTGAGAGGCTTAACTTAAGAATTATTCAAGAGAAGAATAATTGAGAAAACTAGATCGAGACCGAGAGTGTCTATAGATCTAAGAGAACAAGTAAAAAAATTATCCGATGAAGATGGATAAGCATATGATTAATGAGAGCAGATTAATGAGGTAGAAACCCTCATGGCCCTAAGAACTAGGTAGTGTAACCTAACAACTTAATATGTTAGCCTTGTTGTATGTATTCCTTATCTGAATACTTGTGTTATGCGAGCATGTTGTGTGTTTACAACATTTTATGTTTTGATTTAAATAAATTAATCGCATGCTTAGACGACAATTAGTTGGGTGTGACCCGGTAGTAGCGGGTTGCATGACTACCATACCAGCAAAGGTGCTGAGCCCCCTTGGGGCCACCCATTACTTTTCAGGTACATTGGAGCCAATTAACGTTCGAGAGTAGGACGGGGTTGCTGCTATTTCATGGGTAGTTTTATTTAATTACATTTGTAATTGTTTGTATGGTAAGACCAAAACTGTTATCGGCAAGTTGAGGATTGTAATAGACTCGGTATAGTATTAATTGAGAATTGTATAGGACTCGGTTTAGTAATGGAATGAGAATTGTATTTGTATAAGTACTCGGGAATTCCGGTCCATCAGACCATTACTGTATTGAGTTAGGCCTTGTTAGTCACGTGGGTGACTAACGACGTTGTTTCACCCACCGTTGTAATTGAATTTTTCCGCTGCGAGTGTAATGATGAATGAGACGATTATGAGTTAATGATGTTGAAATACCCCAAACCTTAATGTGTTAATTAATTGTGTAATTATAATTTTCTAAGGCTAATTAAGTCCTTAAGATCATTGGTGAAGAAATAAAAAACCAAAAAGAAAAAGAAAATGCGTAAAAGACATAAAACGTGAAAACACATATTTAATTATTTTAGGAGGCATATAACCTTCACTAGGGTTATAAATATATTTTATACCCTAATTACATACTAAGAACATGTGGGAAAAATTCCGGAAGAAAACGGATCCAAATAATGCGATAAAACGCTAACGGAGTACTAAAGCGCGTTTTTCGAGAAATACCCGGAAACGTGACTTTAAACAGTTAAATGACCCCGTAAAAACTATAGTTGATTCTATAACTATAATTAAACATTAATGGGAGTTTAATAACCATTAAAATTAAAGAAACGAGAAAATTCCGGAAACCGGACCCGGTTAGTGAATAGTGCTAAACCGGGTAAATTAACGAGCATTTTTGTAAATAACGAAAAACGCTCTAGCTTGTATTATAACAGATGGCCGGTTTTTACAGTTTAAATCAGCTCTCTCACACACTCTTGACTAGTTAGCTAATTAAATAAGCTAAAAAGCAAAAAGTAAAACAAAAGAAAAAGGTAAAAACACCTTTATTTTCCTCTCTCCTCTCATTTTTCCTTTCCTCTCTCCTCTCTTTCCTTCCCAGCCGTTCCTTCTTCTTCCTCCCAAGCTGGAACGATTTCTTCTCCTCCTCCCATGGCTCTTGCCATTCCTTGCCTTGCCCAAGCTTTATTAAAGCTCCAATCACAAAATAATTACATATTCTTCATCTCCTCATCATTCTCTATCATTCTCTCTTTTCAAAATTCAAAAAGAATGAACTTCATCAATATGGGTTTTCTCCATTTGAAGAGAAAATGACATCAAAAGATAGCTTGGAGTCTCCTCTTCATTCTAAGGTAAAAATTCCCAAGAAAAAGTCATCTTTCATTCACCTCTTGGTGTAATCGATTTTTCACCACTTTGATACCTTGTTTTTCTTCTTGTTCTTGAGCTCCAAATTGACCCTTCAATGGTGGAGTAGTTTCCCTCTTGATTCAAGGGTGAGAATCCCTCTTAAAAGCTTCAAAAAGGTAAACCCTAACTTTGTGTTCTAGCCTTTGATTGAATTAAGATATTCCAAGGGTTTAGATAATTAATTGGGTATGTTTATGTGTTCTTGGATGTTGGGATGGAGTTTGGAAACTCCATACCCTCTTAACCAATTTTGGAGAAGATGAGGAGCAAGAGATGAATTAAGGAGGCTTGTGAAATCAAGGTAAGAAAAACTACCTTGAACCTTGTTTATAATTGTTTAAGTGTTTGGGATGGGTAAACAAAGTAATGAACCCAAAGTGATGGATAATGTGGTTATTGAGATTTTGGAGATTTTTGGTGATTGTGTTGTTGTTGTTGTTGTTGAATTTGAGGATTTTGTTATGTGCTGGTAGAACCCTTGTGGGTTTGGCTAGTTGTAGGGTGAATTATGTGAAGAAATGAGTTTTGGGATGTGTAAGGTTAGTAACGAGGTCATGGCGAAATTTCGGTAGAAATATAGTAGTTTAGATGGTGATGTGAGCTGGAAGAGTTTAAGTGTTAATTAGGTGTTGTTAGGAATTGGTTTGGGTGGTAAACCACATTGAGGTGTTGATTGAAGAATGGAATGGAGTTAGACAAAAATCTGTAGCAAGGATGATGTTTAAGAGTTTGGATTTTGCTAGAGAGGAACTAAGGTGTGAGACTTGGGAAACAATGAATGAGATTGGGAAATGGAGATGAATGTGCTAGGAATGAATGTGGTATGGTCAAATGGCAAGGAGAAGGCTAAGTGTTGTCATGAGAATATTTTGAGAGTGCACTGATGTGCAACTTGTGCAGTGAGTGAAGAAAATGTGGAATTGAAATTGTAGAATTGGAGCAAAGTTTGGACCATGTTTTAAGGAGGTTTAGTGAGTATTTTAGTGTGTTTAAACATGTAAAAACATGTGGAAAGTTTAGGAAATGATTAGAGGTGAATTATGGGTTGAAAACTGATCAAAACTGTAAATTTTGACAGTTCCAGGGTTGGTCCGGGTTGCAAATCGGTACGCAAACCCGGACCATAGCAAAAACACGACAGAAGATCATCCCAGGGGGTGGTCCGGGTTTGTAAACCCGGACACAAACCCGGACCACATAGAAAAATGTCCAGAACGTGTTTTCCAGGGTTGGTCCGGGTTTGTAACCCCGGACACAAACCCGGACCATGCTAAAAACTTACCAGAATGTGTTTTAAAGTGTTGTTATGATGGGGAAGTGAATGGTAATGGTTTTAGATGTTGATTAGGCCTTGTTTGGTGAGTTTTAAAGGCCATAGAAAGTATAAACAAGTGTTGGAAATGATTGAGAAAGTTGTGAGTTTAAGTACACAAAGTTAAACCGAAATAACGGGATAACGGGGTAAGTACGGGAGTAGTAATTATGTACCTACCGTAACACCTTAATATTAATTGAACCATTTGACATGTTAAATAGTGGTTCAAGAGTAAGACATGAGGAACAAGTGTGAACCGAGGAACGTGAGAACACCGGTAAAGTAATTCCCCACGGTGACAAGTATGGTTTTCTTGCAACCTGTGTCCTACCGGATTACACCGGCTTGTATGCCAATGTGTTTTCTGTGTGTTTGCCACCTTGCAAGATAAAGCATGAAATGAGTTTACCGTAATTCATTATTGTGGCGTAACTAATTCCGATACCGCTTAACCTTAGTTAGGTGTTAAATAATAGTTAACCGACCTTAGGTTCACATAAGAGATCGGTATTCGGAATCAACGTCCCAACCCACGGGAACGTTCTAACTGCGGCTATCCGTGCGTTAGTGTATGTTGTGACTATGTGTGATGTATGTGACTTGTTTAGTATGTTGATGTCATTGGATACTGTTATCCGTGTTGTTGACATGGAGATGTGATTTCCCTTGGTGATTAACAGCGTTAGTAAAAAATATGTGTATGTATGTATGTGATAAGTTCCATAAGGGAACCTTTATCTAATAAGTATATGTTATGTATGGAGAGGAATCCGATCGTTCCGGTCGCGCGTATTGTTTGGGAGTTAATATATATATGTGAATTAACTCTCATCCTGTTATGTTAGGGTTGTTTTCCTTCATTGGATTTCGACCTCCCACTAGCTTAGCCAAAGCTTACCTACCCGACCTCCACATCGGGCTAGGGGGGAAATTATGTATAAAGTTGGTAGGGTGTTGAAGCTTAAGTTCGCTCCGACTCCCTCTTTGTTATGTTACGGTTGTTCTTCCTCCTTGAATTACAACCACCCACAAGCTTAACCAAGGCTTACCTAACTCATCACTATTGGAGTTAGGGGAAATTGTGTATGTTGTGATCGGTCCTATATGAGGCCGCCACTCAAGTAAAGAAAATGTATGTATGTTGTGCTCGGGCTTATATCACCCCGGCACTCCCTAAGTGAAGTTCATGTACTCTAAGAGGAGTGAAATTAAGTTGTGTATGTTATGAAGTGAAGTATGTTGTTATGTTGAGTGTGCTAACCTTGTGTCTGTGTCTATTAATGGATGTTTGCTTATAAGCATGATATGTGTGTGAGTTTGTGCATGTTTGAAATAAATCAACCGCATGCTAAGACGACAAATAGTTGTGCGTGGCCCGGTAGCATGCGGGCTGCGGGATTACCATACCAGCAAAGGTGCTGACCCCCTTTGGGGGCTCCCATACTTTTCAGGTACAAGGAACTGGAAGCCGTTCGAGAGTAGGACGGGGTAGTGTTTGTATGTGGTAGTCATGAGAATGGTGGATGTATTATAGGTGTAGTAAGACCGAAAATGTATCGGCGTTAGTTGGTAATTACTCGGTACAGCTGTAATGTAAGGGTATAATGACTGTTGGACATGGAACGGGATTTATGTGTAGTCGCTCGGGAATTTAGTCCATCAGACCGGTACAATGTATGTATGTTAGCCTTGTTAGCCACGTGGGTGGCTAACGGCGTGTAACACCAAAGAGTTAAGTGATGTTGTGAGTTATGAATTCCGCTGCGATATGTTGTTAAGTGTGTTGTTAGTAGTTGGGGTGTTACAGATGTGTTTAGCGGTAGGGGTGTTACAAGGTAACACCTCCTGCTATTTTGGATTGGAAGAACTTGCCTTTTTTAATCCATGTTCAACACAACAGAATGCAAAATACTTCAAAAGCCTAGTTTTCTTGTACTTATTTGAGAAACAAACTCTGGTATCAAAACCAACCTTACAAGCATACTTATCATAAAATGATCTACATTTCCCAACAGAATTGAACTCCAACTTTTCCCGTGAGATTCTATCTTTAGGATCATATAAGGAGCATACAATAGTCATAATAAGAAAGCAGTCAATGAATTGTAGTACTTAAAAAACAAAACGTATCCCGAGCAGTTACAAAAAAGTCCACCGTATACCATAATATTGTCCACATCCATTTAAAAACATGTACAATAGTATCAAAATAGAATAACAAACGTAACAGAATAACTAACCATCATGAACTTGAACACTGAGGTCAGGAGCAGATTCATCTGAGCAGCATTACCAGGGAGACCTAGTTGATTTTTACTCTCAGCCAAAAACTTACCCAAATTAGACATTCGTCCCCCTTCAACAACATATTTCTCAGTATATAAATCAACTTCAAAAGAAGATATGTCTTTATTAAGATCAACTTAAGCTGCTGAACAACTTGCGGATAATTCAAGTTCCTTAAACATTGTACAAATTTTGAAGTATGTTCTTCAATCAACATAGCTAAACCCCTAAAACAGATGGAACTAATTAGAAACATGAAACAATAAAAAGGATTAGAGTAAAATTTTGAGTTATGATGAAACCCTAAACTGAAAGTGATAAGATAAGAACACATGAACAAAACAAAATTAAGATGTGAAGACAAGAACTTATCAGCATAGATGATTAGCATTAAACAATCAATATGTATAGAAGAAGTATTACCGTCAATCAAATGCACTCAAATTGAGGGTTGTGGACCTTGTGGTATGGTTGGTGACGATACTGCGAATAAAAAGAGGGGAGAATAAGATGTCAAGTGTTTAAGGGTTATTATTGAGCAGAGTAGAGATTGCAAGGAATAATGGCTGTAAGGTGCATAATCCATGGAAGAACGGTGTGGTCCATAGGCTATGCTCTGTCCGTCATCATTCAATAAAAAAGGTGAATAGAAGAAAGAGAAAAAATCACACACCAATATTTTTTTTGAAAAGGAATACTATATTAAGAAAGTAGTTTAAGTACAATCTCCGGAATAGTCTCCGGTGTCCATGAACCCGACGTCTGCGTAGTACGGGCATGGTTAGCTAAATTATGCGCTAAAAGATTGGCCTCCCTAGGGATGTGAAACCATGAAACATCATAAAAAACTCCTAAGTCCGCCAATATGCGATCTAAGATGTTAGTCGTGGAGGACAACAAGGAAGTATTAATGCCGTATTGCAAGTACTGTATGATCGCTTTGCAGTCCGACAAGATTCGTAATGATGTAACACCTATAGCTCTTGCTGCATGCAACAAATCCTCAATAGCTCTGGCCTCCGCATCGGCAACAGTTATATCCGCTCGAAAACAAACACCTCCCGCCGATAACAACTGTGTCTGTAGTCGACCCACCCATGCAATACCCACCCGCTGGTAGGCATCTAAATTGGCATCTGTGGAAAATTCCTGCCACATAGGATTAATATCACGATGCTGTTGCAAAGCTTGAGAACTTGCGTGATCAAGTGACATGGATTGCTAGAGAAAACTAGCAGCTTGACACCACCCCTGCTCGAAATGGTGCACTTGACCATGAGAAACTTGACAACGTGCATACTAAAGTTGCCAAAAGAAACAAATATAACGCTGCACCTCTTGTGTGGATTCCTGCAAGATAAACTGAAAAAACCAATTCTGCAATCCTTGATCAGTGGTAATGTGAGAAAGCGCACACTAGGGCAAGCATAAAAAGCATGCATCATAGTTTCATTTGAGTCGCACATGCCGCATGTGGTAGGGATGTCAATGCGAATTCTGTCTTTAATAGCCGTTTTGCATGCAATCTTTGAGGTAATAAATTTCCATGCAAACAACTTAATGCGGGGTGGGACGTAAATCACACACCAATATTAGACGAATGAGAGTAGAGTTTTATAAAAATTATCTGACAGTCACTATTGGATCCGCCAGGGATGAAAATTAACTCCGTCTCCAAATCCTCTTATCAGGAATAAAGTCACTTTTGTATTGGTTTGTCTAAAACTATACGACAAAAAACGTTTCTTTTTGGGAAATTTCATGAAATGTAACTATATTTTTGGCTAATTCATGAAATGTCACTAAAAAAAAAGTCATGAAATGTCACTAAAAAAAGAAAGTCATGAAATGTCATTATATTTTTACAAAAGTCCATCAATATCACTATAGCCATTGACCAGAAGGAAAGTGACAAAAATACTCCATACTAGTTAACAAAGTACTTTTAAAGTTCACAATATACCCCTAAGTGTTAAAAAATTCACCTAAATTCACAAAAAAACAAAATACTATAATAATTTATAAAATATATGTAAAAATTTAAAAATTGAAAAAGATTAAAGATTAAAATATCAAAAAATATTGAAAAATAAATATTTCTTAGATTTTTTAAATTATTCAATACCATAAAAAATAATATAGAGTTTTGAACACATAATTTATAATAATATTTATACTAATTTATACCAATTAAATACCATACATTTTTCAAATTATTTTTTCAATAAATTTAAGTTATTTATTTAAAATAAATTAGTTTATATTTTAAGATATATTTATAAAATTTTGAAAAACAATATATCATATATTGAATATAACTTTATGACATAATATTTTGTAGATAACCAAAGTATTATGTCATAAAGATACTACAAAATAGAATATAAATTTTTACAATATTTGTCTCAATATTAGTTTAAAATATAATTTAATTTACTTTGAATAAATAATTTAAATTGGTAGAAAAAAGATAATTTAAAAATGAATGGTATAAATTATGGTACTTAATTGATATAAATTAGTAGAAAAATTGATATAAATTATGTTTTTAAAACTCTATATTTTGTTTTATGGTACTAAATAATTTAAAAAATCTAAAAATTATTTACTATTTTTCAAAATTTTAAGACATTTTTAATATTTACTATTTTTCAATTTTATGAATTAACAAAATATCAATCTTTTATTTTTTTCAATACTTTATGATATTTTAATCTTTTTATTTTTTTCAATTTTACATAGATTTTATAAATTTTTATAGTACTTTGATTTTTTTGTGAATTTTGGTGAATTTTTTAACACTTAGAGACATATTGTGAACTTTAAAAGTATTTTATTAACTAGTAAGGGTATTTTTGTCATTTTTCCTTTTGATCAATGGCTATAGTAGCATTTTATGGACTTTTGCAAAATTATAGTGGCATTTGTGACTTTTTTAGTGGTATTTCATGAATTAGCCAAAAATATAGTGAAATTTCATGAAATTTCTCAAAAATCAGAATACAATAAACATTTATAAAATCTATATAAACATTTTAAAATTTGAAAAAAATTAAAAGATTAAAATATCATAAAATATTGAAAAATAATTAAAATATTAATATTTTGTTAATTCATAAAATTGAAAAATAGTAAATATTAAAAATATCTTAAAAAATTGAAAAATAGTAAATATTTTTTAGATTTTTTATATTTGTCAGTACCATAAAACATAATATAGAGTTTTGAAAACATAATTTATATCAATTTTCTACTAATTTGTATCAATTAAGTACTATAATTCAATTTTTCTACTTAAAATTATCAATTAAATTTGTACCATTCATTTTTTAAACTAATATTGAGAAAAATATTTTAAACATTTATATTCTATTTTTGTAGTAACTTTATGACATAATACTTTTGTTATCTACAAAATATTATGTCATAATGTTATATGTAATATAGAATATAATTTTTTAAAAAATTCTAAATAACTTAAAACATAATAACAAATAATTTAAATTGATAGAAAAAAATAATTTAAAAAATAGTACTTAATTAAAATAAATTAGTAGAAAGGTTGCTATTTTATGTGTTCAAAATTCTTGATTATTTTTTATGGTATTGAATAATTTAAAAAATTTAAGAAATATTTATGTTTTTCAATAATTTATGATATTTTAATCTTTTTAATTTATTTGTCAATTTTTCAATTTTCTAAATTTTTACATATATTTTATAAATTTGTATAGTATTGTATGAATTTTGGTGAATTTTTTAATACTTAAAGGTATATTGTAAATTTTTAAAGCACTTTGTTAACTAGTAGAGATATTTTTATCATTTTTCCTTATAATCAATAACTATAGTAACATTTTATTGACTTTTAAAAAAATATGATAATATTTTATTACTTTCCTTTTTAGTGGTATTCCATGAATTAATAATGTCATTTCGTGACATTCCAAAAAAACGAGAGCTTGGGACGTGAAAATAAAGATTGGCCGTGTGAGTTGCACCGCTAGTAAGCTTCTTTTTTCTCCGGTCGGCGCCTTCGCAGAACATTTGAAACAAAAATTTGCCGCTCACCAGCGGGATTTCATAAACCCTCGTGTTTTTGTTTTCGTCGTCCACTCTAATTTAGGCCTTATTTTTCACTCTGCGACCTCGCTCCCGCCACATCTATCTTTCACCTTCACTTCCGTAGTTCCGTTCCCACTACCTTCTTCCTACCCTCCCACGACGGGAACTCTTGCCGATCCGTTTCTGCTATCTCGCTGTCGGGAACTTAAAAATGGATTTTGAAGACGATTCGGAGCAACTAATTATCCACGACGAGTCTCCCGACCCAGACCGATCCCCCAGGCTGAAGCGCTTGAAGAAGGGGATCCAGGCCCTGAGTGATTCTTCTATGGGCTCGCTGTTCCGCGATGACGAGGACTTCAACATCCCTATCAATTCCCCCAAATCGCCTGATTCTGCCGATTCAGACGAAGGGCCAGTCGAATCTGATACGAAAACCGCTAGTCTCGAGAGAGACAAAGCATCAGTGGAGTTCGAAAACTCTAAAATAGATTTGGTCGACGATTCCGAGCTTCTAATTATCCACGGTGAGTCTCCCGACCCAGACGGATCCCCCAGGCTGAAGCGCTTGAAGAAGGGGATTCAGGCCCCGAGAGCATCATCTATGGGTTCGCTGTTCAGGGATGATGAGGACTTCAGCATCCCAATCGAGTCCCCAAAATCGCCAGCGTTTACCAAGTCGGACGTCGGGCCGGTCGAATCCGACCCAAAATCCGCCAGTCTCAAGAGAGATAAACAATCGGAGGAGTTCGACCGTCTTTTCCCTTGGGAAGGAGAAGAGAAACTAGGGGCGAAAAGGGCTTTGGATTTTGGTGATGACGATAATGATACGGGCGACATATTTAATGGGATTGGAGATACTGAAAAGGGGGATTGTGGGAATCGTGACCTCGATTGGGATGGGTTCTGGGAGAATACGGGGGAGAAGAGAAAGAGGGATGAAGGTGGTGACACTGAAAGTAATGAGGCGAAGCAGAAGAAGGGAAAGAGGGGTGACAAGAGTAGTAGAGCTGGTAGCAATCCTAAAGTTCCGAAAAGAAAGAAGCAGGAAGTAAGTATCTCGCGCGCTTTGCAAATTGAATTTTAGCTTCAATTATCTTATAAATTTGTCTCACTTCAAGTTTGGTTAAACTTTTGCAGGAGAAAGCTCAATTTGCTAACTTTCAGAGGGAGCTTAGAGGTACAGTTGTATGCATTTGCTGACTGGTTCTTATTTCGAACAAAGACTGGGTTCTCATTGCGTGGGATTGGCTTGCTGCTTATTTTTAAAATATACGCTCTTAGTGGTTTCTATTGGTCTGATTTAGTTGATACACTACTCTCAATTTTTCTTGTTCCTTCTACCTTTCAGAAAGGAAAGACGTTGCATTCAAGCCTGTTTTCGTTGCCGCAAAACCTATATCTTCGGTTCTTGAGAAGATCAGGCAAAGGAAGTTGAATCTCTCTAAAAAGTAAGTTCTGCATGTTATGCCTGGAGGTGTTGAAATATTAAGATCATGATCATATGTTAATTGGTTTTATGATATTCTATTGGGGGTGAAGGGCATCATTCTCTAGCAATAAGGAGTACACAGGACCTCTGCATGAGATTGTGCCAGAAGATGTCCTTATACATGAGTTGGAAGATAGTAAAGAACGAAGATCAAAGTTGAAGGATTCAGATGCTATACAAACAGCCAAGGTGGATCACGCCAGTTCACCTTCCTCTACTGAGAACACTGATGGTTCTCCTCTGCTAAGCTGTGGACAGAAGACCATTGTGACGGTGAGCCTCACATTGCTTTATATTTGTCATACCAATTTGATTAGTTATGCTTCCATCGTAGAAGTTAATGTTCTTGTGCTCGTTAAGGAAAGGTTTATCTTTGCCGTAGCAGGTGTGTGTCAAGGTTAATTGGAATATTTTAAGGCGCATCTTTAGGTCTAAGTTGTACAGCTTTTGTTGAATTTGTATACGTGAAACTGAAATACGTGGTATTTTTCATATAACTTGTATCAGTCTTTGGAGGAAAATGAAGATGACCAACAAGCATTTCGTGCACCAGCAGATGACACTCAGGTTTGCTTGCATTGTTTGTTCAATGAAGCATCTTCATTTATTTGCCTGTTTGTGTATGCGAATAACATCTCTATTCTATGTTATTAGGATCTATTTCCTGAATCACAAACAAGAGACTTCCAAGAAGATCATTCATATAAGGAAATTAGAAGTCCTAGTGACGAGGATTTGGTTCCATCTTTGCCTTCAATGAATTTAAAGCTGGATTCTGTTCCTGCTGATGACATGTAATTGCTATATATTGCTTTCAGATACGTATACAAACTAGATCTCCTTACAACATAACAGTTGAACTTACAATGCTTTTTCTAAATGTCACAGGTCTGATGATGATGAGGACAGTGACAAGGAAAACTCGAATCCCAGTTCTGACTTATCTCCGGAAACAAATTCCTTTCCCAAGGGTGATCCTGTGAAAGCATTTGTGGATGAAGAAGCCTCGGAAGAGGATGATAGTGACAATGACAAAATGCGCTTTGGAGATGATGATGACGAGGGTGAGGGTGATGATGATGAAGTGGCTGATCTAATTGCTACTAATTACAGTGAGAAGCCTATTGATCATGAAATGCGAAATGAACTTCATCAGAAGTGGCTGGAGCAACAAGATGAGGCTGGAATTGACCATCTATTACAGAAATCAAACCTGAAATATGGGTTCACGCAAGGAGACGAAATAGCTTCTCTTCAGTTTGACAAAGAAGAAACAATTGCGGTTGGTGAAGCAGATGATGAGTCTGGTGGTGATGAAGAGAGTGATGATGGTGAAGATATTCTCAATGCGAACTTGGTTCGTTTTAGTACCAAACAGTTGAGACAAATGATACCGAAGATGTTTGTTGATAAGGATGAGGGGGGTTATGTATCATCCGAAGATGAGGAAACAGAAAAGAGGCTAACAAGACAACATACGCTAGGGAAGATGGTGGGTGTTTCTTGATGGGTTTGATGTTTCGATTTTAATAACATCCAAGTATTTGTTGTTTCGAATGAATATCATCGGCTTTATATTTATATTTTGTGGTTTCCTATACTTGTTTTGCCCTGAATTTTTTCTATACAGGCACTCGAGGAGAAGGTAACCGCTGTGTTGTCTGCAGAGGAAGAGACCTCCAGAGAAGTTTCTGGTCGTGCGAGAAAGTTGAACATAGTGCAGCAACCAAAGAAGAAATCAAAGATAACTTGTAAGATGGCTTAGTTATTTTGTCAAGTGGTTTTACTTTTACGTTATCATACCCTTTGATGCTCATGGGGTTGTTTCCTGCTGTTCAGCTTTCTTTGAGGCCAGTCTTATTAAAGTGAAGGTTTCAAACTCATCAACGAAGGTAATTAGTTGATATCCATACAGTTGATTTTGTTCCTTCTAACTGTTGTATTCGTGTTATTGAAAAGAAAACTAGACTGATCAACATTGTTTCTGGGCAGTCATCATTTCTACATCGAGCATCAAGCATCCCGGTATCACGTAAGAAGAGTGGATCCAGCGTAACTAGAGGTTTTATATTTGGCAGAGATGATAGCAACAGCAGGAGCTCAATGTCTGTCCAAGAAGAAGATTCATCTGAAGTGGTAAGTGGCTGCTGCTGCTGCTATTACAAGGATTGCTTCTTAATTCTTTTGTTGGGACATTTTTTTTTTTCAATTGCAAACAAAAATCTGGTTACGGAGAAGTCAATTTCATACATAAGATGATGTATTTGATGAAATCATGTTTATTTCTTTCCCTTTGTCAGATTGACCCAGCAGCTCATAATACTAATAGCAAGGCAAAACGGATAACTTTGGGAGCCAAATATGGTGGTTCTCAGGCGAGATTAGGCAGCCAAAGTTCTTCCAGCTTAGAAACTAACCGCCTCAGCAGCAGCATATCACTTTTTGATGTACTGAGTCGCTCCTCTGCGCACTCCAGAGATAGTTTTGCAGCTCAAGATGAGACGATCGACCATCAGGCTGTATTTGCAGCAATGAAGGCCACTGCAATGAGATCGGCGAATGTTGAGGCTACAAACTAGTAGTAGGTACTGGTTCATATTCATCAATTGCTAGGCAGATTGTATTGGTTTGAAGTACCAATATTTACATTCACATTGATAGTGTAACTGTAACTTATGACCGACAGCTTCACCGTTGCAAATGGTTTATAATCCAGCTTGATTTGCATAAAACCCAACATCAATGTTGGAGGGGAACAGGCCCTAAAATTTGGTCCTAAAGCGTTTAAGAGGCTCTAAATACCCATCAACAGAACAAAATTCAAACTCCGCTACAAATTCTCTGTCAGGGCCGCAGCTCCAAACTAGAGACTCCCGAGTCAATCTTGAATTCCACTCTCCTGGAGATTCTCTATTTCTCATTTCTCTTTTCCTTTTCCTTTGATCGATCATACTGACCCAATGCGGCGTCTGCAGGTAACTGTGAGTACTCTCAGTTAAATGAACAGTTTGCCGTTACTTGGTCTGGCTGTTTATATATATATATATATTTTTTGAATATAAGACTAACAAATATGCTATCAAATATTCTAAAGTGAACAGTCTTATACTATCATCGGCTCAGCAGCAAGGGCAGACGTGGGCGTATAGTGGTCCTAAGGCTGCACTGCACATGTAGATGTAGGTAGGTGCTTGCGTTATCTATCTCCGTCTAGACTTACTGTATTCTCATGTGTGTGTGTGCGTGTCGATCTCGAGATTGAGCCAGCCGGAGGTGCGCGCGGCGCTATCATAGAGACACGTGAGTTTCCCACGACTCTCTTGTCTTTCCGTGCATTGATGGTAATCAAGTGTCAGCGCAACCCTAGTCTAATCAGCGAAAATTTGATTTCTTAATTTTGGATGTTTGAGCATAGTAGAGTGTCTAAATTTGATTTCTTAAATCAAGTGTTTTCTCATATTTATTCACTTCACATTCACGATAATTTAGATTTCTTATATTATTTAAGTTTAACTAATTTTTTTTATTATTTTATGACATTTCCGATTGGATCTGCACCCCTTAAAATAATAAAAAAATTATTTAGACAAGTTGTCCAAATGAAATCCACATACTATTTCAAATAAATTAAGATTTTAAAAATGATGGATTTCAAGTTAGGTAAAAGAAACTTATTTTGGGTAAGTTGAAGCTGCTAATTAAAAGTCAAAATTTAAACACTAAAAATTGTTTAAAACATTTAATAAATAATTAATGACTAGTTTGTTGTGTACATTTATTAACTAATTATGTTTGTTTATAAGATACCCGAAAAATTTAAAATAAAATAAAACTTTATAATGAGTGGATTGGGTTCAATCAACCAGTTCCAAATTTAGTTTTAAGATATACAACCCTGAATAGAATGTAATCGGTTCAAATTTACCCTTTTTTATAGTTGAATATGACTAACCCCAATATAACTCAAAACTGAATTCAATAACCGTTCTTAATAATCCCTATAGTTTGTTTAAGATCTTGTGTACTACGGGTGCGACAAGTGTGATGTTATTAAAAAAGAGAATTGTATTTGAATTAAATGGTGAGAGAAAGTTCGAGCTTTAATTAGTTGATTAACGGAGCTAATATTGGATGAGACAAAGGTTTCATTCATAATCTATTAAATTAATTCATTTATCTGTATTATTTATCCTTATTAAACAACATAAAATTAGGGTGTATATTTTCATAATTTAAAGAATCGTTCAAAATCATGGTTAAAGAACATTGTTTCAAGTAGCGAAGCCAACTCAACAATGAAAGATCCGGACTAAAATTAGTTAGTAAGAATGCTCCAACATTTTGCGGGGGATTGGTACACCATTTTTTTTTTTTTTTTTAACTCTTAGTCTATGATGCATGTTTTCACTTTCTCTTGAGATGTGTTGTCTTTTTGGGACTTGGAACTTGGAAGGGCTTATTGCTCCGGACTTTCTTAGATTCGGGTTGGTATCAAGCCGAGAGTTTTCTACAAATGGCGGAGCGGTGTAACCTTGCATGACCTGTCTTTGATGCGGTGAGAGCAAATGCCACATGATTGCGTTAAGATATATGTTGACAAAGTTTTGATTGCAGATGGGCGGTATGGCTTAGGGGTGGTATGTATGAGGCAAGACTTGGCCTATGGAGTAGGGATGAGGGGAGTAGCAGGGGCGGTTGGTGTAAGGCCACAAAATTTGGGAAAATTTCCCGGGAACGGGTGTTTGGCCTCCTTATTTCCATGCAAGAGCTTCTTCCATTGTAATTCCCGATTTCGGGTTTTTTTTTTACCCGTTGTAAAGAAGCCGATAAATGAATTATCGGCTTCTTTACAACCAGAAATTCGACCGTTGAGGATTTGTAGAGAAGCCGATAATTCATTTATCGGCATTACTGAAGCTACAAATCCTCAACGGTCGAATTTCTGGTATGAGCTTATATAAACGACTGAATGGCTCTTCAAACTTGTGCTGCTTCATTGCTATCTCGTTCCTATTTTTCCTTATCTTTACACATTCCTCACTCTTGAACCATTTGCTATACATATTTGATATGGATATCCCATGTACTCTGTACCTAAATGTAGAGCTCAAATACAATCCAGATGGTATTTATTTTCATATAAATCCCTATTGGTCGAAATTTATCCATTGTGAAATTCCCCAGTCTTCCACATATCAATCCTTCAAAGATACCGTCAAAAATCTTGTCGACTTGGAGTTAGGGGGAGATTATGTCATCACCGACATGGTTTGCAGAAAGTTGGAGAACAAATATCCAACTTGCTCATATCTTCCACTCAAAATTACTAGCGATTCCCGGTGAAGCTGATGATATCGAACTTCATCAAGAATTCAGACTTGCTGAATAACGTGGCTGTGCAAGTTGAGTTCGAGCATGTGACTACCCCTTCTCCGGAGGAAGACAATGAAACCGATGATGATTTTTCCCAGCATCAACAAGCCGAAGATGAAAATCTACAGACTTCGGATGATGATTCTGAGATGGAGCCAGAAGATTTACCTGACGACGACGACATGGTTGATGAAGCTGGGCCCTCCACACCGTACACTCCTGCAGCCCCGTTCTCATCGCAAGTGGATTTAGAGGCCATAAGCCAGATACCATCAGACATTGATCGACGCGGTTTGCCATACTGGAGGCCAGGTCAAGAGTTCGTCGTGGGGCAAGAATTTGCTGATAAAAATGTTCTTGTGACTGCAGTAAAACAGTATCACTTGGAGAGAAACGTAGATTTCATTGCTCCCGAGAATAACAGGAGAATTTACACCCTAAGGTGCCGACAAGGGTGCACTTTCAGATTTCGAGCTGCGCTGCTAAAGAATTCATTTGAATGGCGGATACGGAAATTCAGTCCTCACACATGTGCTCCAGCCCTAGACGAGAGTAATGATCGTTTTTTGACTTACAATTTCATAGCTGAAGTCATGATACCAAGGATCAAAGAGAACCCTGGTCTACAAGTAGAAGACTGTGATTCAACTTATCCCGCTTAGAAATAAAGGAAGATTAGCTACAAGAAAGCTTGGTTAGGCCGTGCTGAAGCGATAAGAAGGGTCTATGGTGATTGGGAGCAGTCATTTACCGAATTACCCAGGTATATCATAACCATCAAACACACTATACCTAATTCGTATGTCGACCTAGAGTCAACTGTTGTGTTTCAAGATGAAACTCAGACCACTTTCTTTAGGCGGTTTAAGCGTTGTTTTTTGGGCATTTGGGCCATGCCTCACTGCTTTCAAGTATATGAAACCTCTACTTCAAATAGATGCCACCCACCTGCTACGTTAAGTACAAAGGAAATTTATTGGTTGCTGTGGCTCAAGATGGTAACAACAAGATACTACCAATGGCCTTTGCTATTGTTGCTAGCGAATCTAGAGACGATTGCAATATTTTCTTGACCGTGTTCGCAACATAGTCATTGGAGCTAGGAACGATGTGGCAGTTATTACGGATCGGGCCGCAGCTATAATGTCAATAATGAGGGAAGAACAAGTACTGGCTTCCTCCTTATGCCCAACATTCTTGTGTATTCGTCATATTTGCTTCAAACTTTCAGACAGATTTGGAAACAAGGAGTGGAAGAAGTATCTCATCAACACAGGTAATTGCGAGAGATTTGTATGTCTTTATCTTTTTGTATCTTGTATTCTGATAAAATTTGTTGTGCAGGCTACTATTTCAGGAGGGATATAGTTTAGGACAGATTAAATCACTTACTTCACTAGACCCCTCAATTCCTCCTTTTTATAACGAGCTGCCCCCTGAGAAGTGGTCACGTGCGTATGATGATGGCAAAAGGTGGGGGCCATATGACTACTAACTGGTAGAGTGCATGAATGGGGGTGTTGAAGAGGGTTCGGCTCTTACCGGTAACAGCTATTGTTGAAAGCACACCTGTACAAGTTAATAGATTACTTTCGAGATAACTTAGAAACTTACACTGCACAAAGGAATAGTGGGTTGTTTTTCACCAAAACCTACTGGAGAAAGTAGGTGAGAACCAAACACTTGCCAACTACCACCGTGTGGTTGTTATCGATGCTATGGATTTGGTGTTTGAGGTGGTTGACAATGGGGATCCGAACTTAGGCGTGACAAAGGTAAATTTGCAGTGCGAATTAACTCTAGGGAATGTGAATGCGGTGAATGGCAGGCGTTTAAGTATCCATGCTCACATGTCATGGCCGTGTGCTGTACTACCGCCCTGGACTGGAGGAACTACTTCATCCAGTTTACAGACTTGAAACGATGATACAGGCTTACAGCGAGAACAAGTTTGTGCCACTAGGAAATCAAGGGAAGTGGCCCATACCGCCGGTCTTCGTATTGTTCCAGATCCTGGCATGATGCGCAACGTTAGAGGGCGCCCCACATTCTCCTGTATTCATAATGAAATGGATGAGAATTATGAGCGTGAAACAAGACATTGTGGGCTATGTCGCCAACGAAGAGGACATGTAAGGACAAGATGCCCGAATGCAAGTTATAATTAATTCCCACTATCATTGTATCTTATTGCATTAGCCAATTATGCTCCTGCTCAGACAGGTCGTGCCTTTAGCAAGCACAACAAAAAATGTAATTTACCCATTGTCTGTTGTAATGAATTATCTCTACATTGCATTTCTTAAATAAGAAAGGACTAAAGATTGAGTTGATATACCATTTTATTGGCTTAGGAAATATTCCAAATACATAAAGTGATTCAGTGACATCCATACTGTTTTATTGCAGTACGACATACTAATACGTATTCATCTTCTCATACGCGCTTTCTTAAAAAGGACATATAGTCCATTATATGTTCTACGGGCGGCCTAGCCCACCCAAATCTCACCAAAATCTTGAAACAGCGCAATGGCGAGCAAAAAACAGCGCAAGTGGCGAGCAGAGTAGGAGTAGTAAGAGAGAGGGAAGAAATAGAAAAATAAGGAGAAGCGTGAAGAGTGAAGCTTGAAGAGTGAAGCGGAGTGAAGCTTCCATACGATGCTCAACAGAGGACTTGTATTCAACAAACGAATAAAATTGCTTTCAAACACCGCAGTTGGAATTCCACACGATACATCAAATGCAAGGAATAATTAAAGCATCATTTTTTTGGCAAAGACAATATTCCAAGATAAGGAATTGTATTCTATTGCAATGTAGCAGGAAAAAATGTAATTATAAAAGGGGTACAGCTTGGAATAATGTCGTCATCTCTCATTTCCGCAACCGTTGCACCAGTTTCAATTCATAGTATATTTTCCTCACCACTCCTCAAAGTAGTGAACCATAAATTGAGTGATGTCTTCGACCAACATGTGGATGGCTTTGTACCGAGGAGATGATATTATCCTCAGACACTTTATTAATGTCTACTTGGTCAACGACATCATGCTGAGAAACGGTGGAAGTTGTGGTGATAAGTAAGGCTACTAACCTTTCTCTCTGACAAGCTCTAGGGAAGAAGTTATCGTCAACCACTATTCTAATGTATACCAGGTGAACAACATCACTCTTATAGATGATGGCCAAGTTTGTGTGGTTAGTATAACTTGGCTTGGCATGTTTAGTGTATGTTCCCCAACCTGCGCAGACATTTTGAAATAGTATTTGTTCTGCACTCCTATTTCGTTCCTTTGTTTTACAAAGATGGACAAAGTGGCGAATGTAAACAACGTTTGAATATATATTAATATGTAGATCCATTCTATGACATCCATTGGGGGACTGGGGAAAGCTTAGCCGATACAAATGATGTAAAACAATTACGTAAAACCTAATTGTTCCCTGACCTCTGTCTATCAAGTTGTTGTGCTATTATGTTACGTCGCATCTCGTACATTGACTCTTGCATCTGGAAATCATCGTCGTCGGGTTCAATAGATCGTAGATAACTAGTAGTGGAATATGTTCCATGAAATCATTGTACTCCATGTAGTTTTCCATCATTCGTTGAACATATGCATCATTTCGTACGTGTATAAATTCCACTCGTAATCGCCTTCTAACCCCAAATACACCATCGTTGCTATGTTTATTCTGCCAAGGATAGACTGCAGAGCACGGATGACTCGTCGATGTAGATCACTAAGATTATTAGGATACGGCATATTTATTTCTATGCGTCTATGCCCCATCCTTCGATCAAACTGTGCACCATGACGGCCGAAAGTAGCAGCATAGTTAACGTGCAAACTAAAAGGAAACTCCATTTGATTTTTAGAGGAGAGTTTTTTGTAAGATGTGAACGATTCACTACTGAACTACAGAGCTTTGGTGTAATGTTGTGTGGACTGAATGGGTTCGAAGCCAATACCCTGTTTTATAATACTAGAGCAACGGTTACTGAACGGATAGTTCAACGGCTACTTAAACGGTTAGTTAAACAGATAACTCAATGGCTGCTTCAACGGGTAACTCAACGGCTAGTTCTACGGCTACTTCAACGTTTAACTCAACGGCTAGTTCAACGGCTACTTAAACGGTTAGTTAAACAGATAACTCAATGGCTACTTCAACGGCTAACTCAACGGCTAGTTCTACGGCTACTTCAACGGTTAACTCAACGGCTAGTTCAACGGCTACTTGAACGGTAAACTCAACGGCTAGTTCAACGGACAGCGGCAACCTATTGAAAATAATGGCCAAAGTCGCGAACAGACACAAAAAATGCATATTAAAACTGCACTGCGGTACCACTTGCGCTTACAGTTTGGACCACCAAATGATTCACGTTGTGCACCAAAATTGTATGAATGTAGTACTACATGCATACATCATTTTATCAAAAATTGGTGGCCAACGGACAGCGGCAACTATTGAAATAATGGCCAAAGTCGCGAACACACAAAAAATGCATAATAAAAAACTGCACTGTGGTAACACTTTGCGCTTACAGTTTGGACCACCAAATGATTCACGTTGTGCACCAAAATTTGTATGAATGTAGTACTACATGCATACATCATTGTATCAAAATTGGTGGCCAACGGACAGCGGCAACCTATTGAAAATAATGGCCAAAGTCGCGAACAGACACAAAAAATGCATAATAAAAAACTGCACTGCGGTACCACTTTGCGCTTACAGTTTGGACCACCAAATGATTCACGTTGTGCACCAAAATTTGTATGAATGTAGTACTACATGCATACATCATTGTATCAAAAATTGGTGGCCAACGGACAGCGGAAACCTATTGAAAATAATGGCCAAAGTCGCGAACAGACACAAAATGCATAATAAAAAACTGCACTGCGGTAACACTTTGCGCTTACAGTTTGGACCACCAAATGATTCACGTCGTGCACCAAAATTTGTATGAATGTAGTACTACATGCATACATAATTGTATCAAAAATTGGTGGCCAACGGACAGCGGAAACCTATTGAAAATAATGGCCAAAGTCGCGAACAGACACAAAAAATGCATAATAAAAAACTGCACTGCGGTAACACTTTGCGCTTACAGTTTGGACCACCAAATGATTCACGTTGTGCACCAAAATTTGTATGAATGTAGTACTACATGCATACATAATTGTATCAAAAATTGGTGGCCAACGGACAGCGGAAACCTATTGAAAATAATGGCCAAAGTCGCGAACAGACACAAAAAATGCATAATAAAAAACTGCACTGCGGTACCACTTTGCGCTTACAGTTTGGACCACCAAATGATTCACGTTGTGCACCAAAATTTGTATGAATGTAGTACTACATGCATACATCATTGTATCAAAAATTGGTGGCCAACAAACAGCGGCAACCTATTGAAAATAATGGCCAAAGTCGCGAACAGACACAAAAAGTGCATAATAAAAAACTGCACTGCGGTACCACTTTGCGCTTACAGTTTGGACCACCAAATGATTCACGTTGTGCACTAAAATTGTATGAATGTAGTACTACATGCATACATCATTGTATCAAAAATTGGTGGCCAACGGACAGCGGCAACCTATTGAAAATAATGGCCAAAGTCGCGAACAGACACAAAAAATGCATAATAAAAAACTGCACTGCGGTAACACTTTGCGCTTACAGTTTGGACCACCAAATGATTCACGTTGTGCACAAAATTTGTATGAATGTAGTACTACATGCATACATCATTGTATCAAAAATTGGTGGCCAACGGACAGCGGCAACCTATTGAAAATAATGGCCAAAGTCGCGAACAGACACAAAAAATGCATAATAAAACTGCACTGCGGTAACACTTTGCGCTTACAGTTTGGACCACCAAATGATTCACGTTGTGCACCAAAATTTGTATGAATGTAGTACTACATGCATACAACCGTGTTGCTAAATTTTAGGGACTTCAGGGTTGAACAACTGCTTCATAGAAATGGACAAAATAACAAATAAATCAACGTTTTAAAAATAGAAAAGACAATGTTAAATCCTTACACTAATAAGTTTAAAATGAAAGAACAAGTGATAATACACGGGAAAACTACATAGTCAATGTCCATAAACTAAGGATTAGTGAAATCTGAATTAAAAAATCGACGATTCCTAAACCTAGAGTGTGTGCCCCTTAACCACATCCCCCGATCTTCCTCAGTTTCCTGCTGATCATAAGGTGTACTTGGGTCTGCTGATGCAGATGGCGCCGGAGGACCGTGCTGTGGTGTACCTGAAGGAGCAGTCTGCTGCAAAGATGACGGATCATATGAAGGAGCAACAACCGTATGAGTTTGTGCTGTACGCCACCAGCTAAATTGGCCCAGTTAATTCCGCGTCATCATATATCAGCTGCTCACAAAAGGTGACCAGCTCCTGAGTAGTCATGTTGTCAACAGAAGTAGCAACCTGGTTCGACGAACCCGCACCAGCCTCAAAGTGTGCACCAAAATCAGGGGGTACCTGGCCATAGGTTGTCTGCTCTGGCTGAGAAGGTGGCTGTGGCTCAAAAGATGGCCGATATCCCTCTTCCTCAGTGACTGTAACAGGGACAATGGAAAGTTGTGTCTGAGATGAAGGATAGTTCTGGGGTGGTGGTGGTGGTGGTGGTGCGTAGTCAACGCGGCCCTCTTCGTCTCTGACTGTACGGCCGGCTTCTAGCAGCTCTCGGGGCAGGGTTGTCGTTGATTTGATAAGCAGGGTACTGCAACTCCACCCTATCTGGCGCCTGCTGTGACAACTCCTGGGGGAATGGCACAGACCGATGATAGTGGTCAACATCAATAGTCTGAGATAGTCTGGTGGCATATCCCCGAAGGGATCCTCTGAAGCTGCTCCACTACAGACGCCTGATCAACCAGGTAGAACAACAATTATATAATGGTTAAAAACAATAGAACTATCAAACTAGAGGAACAACTGACAAACAATTTAAATAAATGCTTACCACGATGACATTCCTCCTACTCTCGACAGTGAACCAAGCAACAGAATGCTGGAGGAACCAAACCATATATGCACTCCCACCATCGCGCATCTGGCCTACCGGTCCTGGTGATTACATGGAGCATGTCACAGTCGAGTGGGGGAGCAGGAATAGGCTGATCAAACCCGAACTGGCGCAGTACCCGGTCCGGCTGGTGACCCTCTACAACATTGTAGTGGATTAAAAATACCACTACAGCCACCCTATCTGGCTCTGGTGATCTGGCACCGTACGGCTACCAAATCCACTATAGAACATCGAAATAAATATTAAAAATATGCAAACAAATTATAACAAATAAATTAGTATTGTAATAAGGTTTAGTTTTATATTACCTCTCCCTCGCTCGGTGGAATCCTCATATTGTCCAAAATTTGTCGCGCAACGAAAGCGGTGATACTATTTCCCTTGCCATTATATCTGCAACATGACATACTATTAGAGTTGTGCCATAATTTAATAAAATATTATTTCAACAACCATACAATGTCTAGTTTGTTACCTATGAGCAAGTGCAAGATGGGGTGAAAGATTAATCCGATCTGGGGTGAGTCGTGGCCTAAATGCTGGGATACGCTCGTATGCCCAGACGGTGAGCAACTTACTGCAGCCATTCAGATACTTAGTGTCGAATTTGGTGGCGTTGCACATCTCCCTATAGAAATGTGCAAGGAGCGCAGACCCCCAGCTAAGCCCCCCACTGTAGGCAAAATCCTCCAACAGCAACAGATAACTGACATTCACCTTGTCCCCATTAGAGTTGGGAAACAGAAACCCTCCAATCAGTCTCATAATATATGCTCTCGCGTGTTGCTGATGAACAATAGCGTCACGCTGACCAAAGTCAGCGTCTGTCTCGACAAACCTCTCAGCTAGCCACGCAAGGGGTATCTGGTTCCCCTTGTGAGTAGGGGGGACATCACCAAGAAGCCGCTGGCACACCGCATTAACATCCACATTACTGGTGGGGAAACAGATAGGTTCCCCCTCAATAGGCAACCCAAAAAGCACACTAACATCCTCTAAGGTGATGGTAACCTCCCCGAATGACATCAAGAAAGTGTGGGTCTCAGGACGCCACCTATCAATCAAAGCGCTGATGATGCCAGTACAGTTATTCAATCTCATATTTGCTGGCCCAAAAAAACCAGCTGTAGCAACATATGGAAGTATAGCGTCATGTAGGGTAGTAGCACCCTTCCAGCAGGATCTTGTTTTCAAAGTCCTATTTTGGTACTGTGCATACATCTACATTCCATACAAATTACAATTTAATAGAGCACAAATAACAATTCTAACAAATTAATCATCATCTAGAATATAATTTACAGAAATTGTTATGCTACATTACCCATAACTAACTCATACGGTCAATAAACTAAGCAATTATATTGAATTAATAATTAAACAGAATTACTGTTACACAAACAGATAATAATTAGACTAAACAACTACATATAGTAAATGTTATTTAACTAAACCATTTATAATCATCTAGAATATAATTTACAGAAATTGTTATGCTACATTACCCATAACTAACTCATACGGTCAATAAACTAAGCAATTATATTGAGTTAATAATTAAACAGAATTACTGTTACACAAACAGATAATAATTAGACTAAACAACTACATATAGTAAATGTTATTTAACTAAACCATTTATAATCATCTAGAATATAATTTACAGAAATTGTTATGGTACATTACCTATAACTAACTCATACGGTCTATAAACTAAGCAATTATATTGAATTAATAATTAAACAGAATTACTGTTACACAAACAGATAATAATTAGACTAGACAACTACATATAGTAAATGTTATTTAACTAAACCATTTATAATCATCTAGAATATAATTTACAGAAATTGTTATGGTACATTACCTATAACTAACTCATACGGTCTATAAACTAAGCAATTATATTGAATTAATAATTAAACATAATTACTGTTACACAAACAGATAATACAATCCAAATAATACCAAACAATAATAAAATTACTTATACTAATCATATACAAAGAAACTATAATTATTGCATCGATTACCACTATATCAAATATCTAAATACACTAAAAATGTAAATTATTACAATATACATTAGTTAGTAATACTAACCGGGTCATTGGAGGCATACACAGTAGATATATGTGTCGTCTGCAAACTGAACGGCTGTGACTCCACCGGACCATGCTCACCCATATCATATTGATCCGCCATACTATAGTTCCTATGCAAAGAGAGTGTTTTAGAGGAGAGGATTTTGGATACTCTTGAGGTGTTTTTTAAAAAATGAGGCTTCTATCTCTACCAACTCACGCGATGCGGCCTTATATAGGCTTTGTAGAGAAGCCGATAATTCATTTATCGGCTTCAGTAATGCCGATAAATGAATTATCGGCTTCTCTACAAATCCTCAACGGTCGAATTTCTGGTTGTAAAGAAGCCGATAATTCATTTATCGGCTTACGGGTAAAAAAAAAACCCGAAATCGGGAATTACAATGGAAGAAGCTCTTACATGGGAAATGAGGGGGTCAAACACCCGTTCCCGGGAAATTTGTGCAGCTAGGGCGGGGTTTTGACGTATTTATTTTTATTCTAATTAATTAATCAAATGTTGACTATGTTAATGGGTGGGGAAAGAACAAAGTCATGTTAAGGTTGTTTTGAATACCATGAGGTTTTTTGTTACGAACTTAACTTTGTCCATTTTGTTTTTGTGCCTAAGGCATATAATGTTGGTGCCCATATACTTGTAAATTTGGGTCGACGGGCGGGATAAAAATATTTGGTTTGACGATGTATCATCATGTTATATTTTTAAGTAAGAATGCTCTAACTTTTAGAATTATTGTCTTATGTTTTATCTAAAGAAGATCAGCAGGGTTGTGCACACTTGTGAGGATTGTCGTCAATTGTCAACGTCTAATGCATTGGTGTGTTTTCGACTTTTGGATTCCAATGGGAAAGCCGTGGCGGAGGAGTCTCAACCATAATAATATCAGTGTCCAGTTTGTTGTCACGCCTTTGCACCCTTCCGTTGGCACCAAGACGGTCTTAACGATTTTGGGGGTTCTGTGCTTAAACCTAAATGAGACATTTTATAAAATTAAATTATGTATATATATAAAAATTACTAAATTAAATTATGTCACTTCACTCTATAAATAAATAAGTAAAAATAAATAGTTTGAAGATTTGTGAATATCTTAATCATAAGTATTTCAATTTATTATATTTATTTAATTACTATATACCTAGCAAAAAAATTTGGGGCCCCATCATTTCAGGGACCCTGTTCTATCGAGCGGAATGCGCCACCCTCCGAGACGGCCCTGGTTGGCACTTGGCAACAGTCTCGCCGTAGTCATGGATCTCCGATTGTTTTAATCTCAAACATACATCATTTGGTAATGCGCGCTCTTCTTGGTGAAAGTGTTGTATCCTATCCTATCCAACTGTGTTGGCCAATTACCGCCCCGACTTTTCTTTTTTGAATCCGTTGTTGTGGGAAGTGGAATGGTAAAGGGTTAGTTTGGGGACAGTTGCTGGGCTGTTGTTGGGTTCTGCTGATGGAAATTGAGAAGCTGTCTATTATGGTTTTGCAGAAGTTGTCAGCTGTTAGTTTTGGTGTTTGGTGGAACGTCTGCTGATGGTTTTAAAAAGCAGAGACAATTGTTAGGTCCTGCTGCTGAAAATTGAGAAGCTGTCTGCTGATGATTTTGCAGAAGCTGTCAGGTACTGGTTTTGGGTATTTGGTGAAAACCTGTTGATTTTAGAAATTGAAAAGCTAGCTGCCGGAAGCTGTTCCCAAACGAGCTCAAAGGCAATGAAGGCAAAGGTTTGTTTGGTGGACTGGACTGTTGCACTCTAATATAAAGACAGACGTTTTTTTTTGGTCAAAACGGAGTATATAAAGACAGACGTTAAAATAGAGCGGAACAAAACTCAGCCTAGAAATTCCAACAATATCGCTCTCTCACGAGGCGATTTCAGAGACGACACCAGTCGTTCTCCTTGTTTTCTCTTCTGATTTTCAGAGAGATAGGCCTCCCGCCACCCCTATCGTTCCTGTCCTTCCTTTCGTCGGCAACTCTACCGTCTCCGTGCTGAGTTTCGGCCTCGAGCGTGGGTCTCTAGGTTTAGTCGTCTCGTTAGTTGGGGGTGTTTGGGAGCTCGGATGCTCCGTCGGTTTGAGGGTTCCTGCAAGTCCAGATTTGCTCTTTCAGTGGGTGCTTTTTGGGTGTGTTCGTCTCCTTAGGCCCGGCGCGGAGCTCAGTCGGTGGTGGTGGCTGATTTTTCCGATGCTTCAGAGTAGGGGTGTGAGGGGATTAGTGTCTCGTGGTGTGAGGGTTAGGAAGCAGGTCCCAAGCTTCTCCTCTCCGTGTCGCCTAATTCACGGGATTTCCTTCCCAGATTTTGTTTTCTTCGTGGCTGAAGTCGATTTGGAGGCTCAGTCGGATTTGGGTGCCGGTTTTGTTTGCGGCAGTCTCCAGGGAGGCGAAGGTGTGCAACTTGGTTGCGATTTGTTAGGTAAGAATAGGTTCTGGTAGCGTGGTTTTTTTTTTCAGTTCTGGGTATTCAGGTTCGAGTGTGCATCTTCTTTGATTGGTGAGGAAGATGAGTTTCGTTTAGCTAGTAGTTCAATCAGTTGGTCTTGTTGGTTTATTATTTTGCGTTTTGGTGTTAGAAGTCTTTGGTATGACTAATGATAGTGGAAAGGTAGATGAGGGTGTTAGAACCAAGTGTAAGCTAACTCACGGAGCTGATGTAGCTAAGAAAGAAGTGGGGGATGCGATGTGGATGCTAAGAAAGAAGTTATTCTGCTGGGTGTTTGGTTTCATGATCTTTTTAGATCAGAAACTAGGGGGTGGTCCAAATGAAAAGGGTAGTCGAAAATGGTTGTAACACCCCTACTCTATTCGGCTCCTAATCATCTTACTTAACAATATAATCGCAGCGGTAATCTCAACAATTGACTACTGGTCACCGTTCTTGCTCGCCCATTCGGGTAATAACGTGCTTCCTGATAAGCTCTTAAATACGAAACATTTTCTCGCAGTGACAACAAGAGATAGATCTAAACTCCCAAAACCAATATAAAATACATTCACAGTGAGCTTTCTACGTATCCAAAACCTATACATGTTTCTAGGTTCGTATTAAAATGCAACAGTGCATGTTTAAATAACTGTAATCAAACTACCCAGCGTGTCACTCTCTTTGCCGACACCGGAAGCTGCATACCTGCAAAAATGGTAGTTTGTGGTATGGAATCAGCCCCTGCTGAGTATGTTATTACCTGACTGTCATGCACCCTCGGACCATTCAGTTATTTGGTCGAGAGTATGCAATTCGTTTCCATACAAATAGTTCAATGTTGAAACTGTAAAGCAACATATATATTGCAGTAATCTCAAATAACAAACAAGCCCCCGGCTCACACATCGCATCGTAATAAACCACTGAAAGCGTTTACAGCGCTTATATGAGTACAGAGACTCCATTCCAACAAACACTTAATAATTCATAATTGAGTTCAGCGACTCACTCGACCAGACACCCAACCACAATCCACACATGAGTACGGTGACTCGACACTACCAGTTCACAACACACAATATGAGCACAATGGCTCGTTCAAACAAATCCACCAACATACCACACATAACCACAAAGCACAACCAATGAACAACAAGGCGAAGTAACGAGAATTATAAACGAGTATGAACTCTCGTCTTTGGCATGCAAGCCCAAATAATGTTCGCCTAATGTACGAGTTAATATAGTCGTTCGTAATTGTTCAGTCATGTCTAATGACAACGTCTCGTTAGAACGACGTGTCTCTAAGTTACCCATCTCTTATGGCGGGTCACCCACGGCAATAGCCACTCCAGCGGTAGAGTCTCCGTCCTACGAACAATCTATAGTTCGTTGGAAATTTATCCAGATACTTACGGCTACCACACGGTGTCCTAGTATCGTTAATGGATCACAGTTCACAGCAAGAGCCACATCCTTGATAAACTTATCTATACCATCGCATCGCTTTACTATTCTTTTTTTTTCTAACACAGCAGACCAAGGTCGTAGTCCAATCCTGAGTATGTCGACTCGGGATCCAGTGCTAGATACGAGAGCGGCGTTAAAGAGGCCAATGCTCCATATATAAGTCTCAGATATTTTATATATCTTATTATCCTAATGCTACAACGTTTTACTTACGTTCCTTATATTACACATATAAGATAGCATCATTGCCGCTAGTTCGTTTTATAATATGTTCATATATACGAACGGTACTGTTATCGCACAACAGTAATAATAAAGCAGCATTAATACACAACTCAAGCATATTAATTCACACAAGCAGACATTCAATCTTATCACAGATTTTCACACAATGTCTGAACTGAGGAAATCCTCAGAGACAATCAAGGCACATAAATAACATACCGTTCACACTGCTGAGTATTACGGTGGAGTATGAATCAGCTAAAGTCTCTGGAGATCCTCGAGACGCCTCTAACAATCTATCAACATGCATCACACTATGCATCAGCATCTCATATTAACAATACACTACGGCACCCCGTACCGTTATTAATCTACCCCGGTTTATTCCCCGCTGTTAACTAATAACGTTTGTCGGGTTTTCGGTTTAACTCGGGATTAGGAAAAACGCTATATCACATGCGTGGTTTCGTCGAGTATATTGATACTCTTAACTTTAAACGTTTATTATCGCATGTAGTGTAATACACCTTGTGTATGATATAGTTTGTTTCTATATTGCATGTATAATCCTTTATCGTGTACTGTACATCTCGCCTTAGTATTTATTTTTTTTCTAAGGTTTGTTTTCCCACATTTAATGGAGTATAATTCATATGTAACAGTACTTTTGGATTATATAAATCCTCATTTCCATGTACACTCCTAACATTAGAACTTCCATATCTAATGTTTGTAATTCCTTTTCCCTTTACTGTATATCATTTTAATTATGATATTACATGGTTATTAAACCATATTATATTTTTCTACTCCATAACATATATTTATTTGTATATATGAATTATGGGACTTATTCGTTATATGAAGTCTTTATAATATATATATTCATTCCTTTTAAGAATACCTCTTATATTATAAATGTTATACCTCTTATAACACTTAAAACCATATTATAAATTTCATTCAAAAATATTAATATTTCCGAACAGCACCTATGTTCCTTAATTATTTACAAAATCCACCACATAATTTATACCATGTTATATTATAGTTATATAACATATATTTGACAACTATGTCATTAAGACAATTATAACTTATAGTTATATATTGCTAATAAATACCAAACAGCCCTTAAAACTCTCGGTATTAATTAATTCCCACCAAACTTCCATAATTTACAACTCAACCCCAAATTATATTTCCTTGTTACACTTATAGTATATACCTTATATTATAATCCTTATTCCTTAATATAATTATAACCCATGGTTATATTTTCTCAAAATAACCGAACAGACCCCATGGTCTATTTAAATTATTTTTTTCCACCACTTAACTTTCTATATTCACCAATTTCCCCTCTTTATAACATATAGTTTTCTAATTCCATTAAAATCATATATTATACATATGTCCTTATAAAACCTTGTATATAATTCCAAAAATCACCAAACTATACCAAAAGGTTATAAACATTATTCCTAACCTTATACTTTCTCTAAATCTTGATTTTTCCACATATGTTACCCATTTGTAACAATATTATGAAATACCTTATATTATACTTATTTAATTCATATTAACTCCAAATTTAACCAAATCAATTCCTAAAAATTCCTAATAACCTAAGGTTTGTACTAAACTCCTCTTAGTACCCCCAAGTTTTCGGAAATCACAATACCACCCCAAGTCTTATAAATCTTTTATAATTTAATAAGTATCTTATTATAAGGTAGTATTTTAATTTCTAAAATTCTCCAAGGTTGGTCAAAGCCTCCTATATAGTCAACTTTGACTTCTAATACCAATTGGGACACAAACTTTCGGTAATTACCAACAATACCCCATACTTTTCTATTTTTACAATTTTGACCCAAAACTTTATAAAATGTTATAATTTTTATTAAATTCATTTAAAAACCCTAAACTCCTCTAAATTAAGCCCACGGCTTTATATTTTCCAGTAATTACGATTTGGCCCCAACTTAATTATATAAGCATAAATAAAACTAAATAAGCTTATAAACTTAAATTAAAATGGCCTATTGACATGGCCTTATTACAACCTTGAACTTGCAAAATAAATTACACAATAAATGTCTCAAAATATAGCATATATATTCGGCCTCACCATGGCTTAATTATTTTTCCACATAATGTCATAATTTGACCATTATGTTAATTAAATCTCTTAAATGACTAGCTTAATTTATCTTAGCCATTTTTTCCCATTTTTAGGTCAATATGACCTATATTTGAAGTTTCACTCTCGGCCATGTATATATATATACTTGGAAATTACAAAAATCATAAGTTTAAGGTGTTTATACCTTGATTATTCCTTGTATGGGCTCGGTCACTTGTAGGAAAATTCACCACTTGATTTAGACATGTTTAATACACAAAACAAGATATGGTTACACTCCAAGCTTGAGCTTAACCATAAGGAATAATTAATGTAAGATTTAAGGCAAAAATCACCTTAAAAATGCAAGGAGTGTTCAAGGTGGTTTCGATCTGAACCAAACACACCACAAGGTGTTAGATCCACCATATTGACATAGGAAATAGTTAGATCACGAAATGCTACCTTGTTATTAGGTTTTACCTTGGAAAAATGCCTTAAAATGGAGTATTTCTCTTGGATCTTGGTCACCCTTGCTCCAAATGGCTAACCAACTGAATGAACATGTAAATATGAAGATTATGAGTGTATAAACTCATAAAAATCAGAGGGAGAAAACCGCATGAAGAGTGGAGATCCTTAAGGTATGTTTTTACCTTAAAATGTAGATTTGAACAACCTTGGTCCCTCTACTGGTATCAACCGAGTTTAGCTCTTGTTCTAACCTTAGAACACTGAGAATAAGCCATAGGAATTGACGAGCCACGAAATCTAAGTGTTGGTAGTGAAGAGATGAAGAAAAAGGACTAAAAATGACCTTAAAACACTTACCTTAAGAGCTAGGTTTGCCTTCCATGTTCAAGAACAAGCCTTGAGAGCTTCAAGGAAGGAGGAGAGCTCGGTTGACAGAGCTGGAATCGGACAAGGAGGAAGGAAGGAATGGGTAAGTTTTGAAATAATTGAAAAAGTAACTTAATTTTCAAAAGTAATTGGTATTAGGTATAGTTTGTCCCATAATGATTGTAGGCTGTCTCCTCCCTCTTGCCAGCCGATTTACAAGGGGTTAAATGGGTCATTTAATTGACCATTGACCATACTTGGTCAATATTGACTCATGCGGGCCCCACTTTAGGGTTTTATTAATATTTTAATATTAATTTGTAAAAATTCGTAAATTTCTGGAATTAAATTCCTAATATGATACAATATGATAAAATATCATATTTAAGGATAATTATAATTTTTAAGCCCATTAAAAATCAATTTAAAAGGCAATCTCACAAAAACGTGCTTTAAGGAGTTTTAGCGCACATTTTTGTGTCACAGGGTGTTCCTGAGCTTAGTTCTCCTTGAGAATGGTTTTATTGTGTTTCTTGCTTCATTATAATACTTAGGAATCCACTTTGGATCCTATTTGAGGTCATACAATCTTTATGGTGTCTTAAAGCACATTTTTGGCTTTACCGATCTTAAGGCGTGTTTTGCCTTGTTGAGATCTTTTAGATTGTTCCCCAATAGTAATTAGATGTTTATTAATCATCTTAGATCATTAATAGATCATTTAATTATATTTTAAAGGTTAGGGGTATTTCAATGGTACTCTAATATCGAGAAGAAGCAAGCAGATAGAGTTAATGAGGAGCTGGAGAATTCAGGTAACATCAGCTGCTGGAGGAGATGCAGTATTAGTAAGTTGAGTAGGGGAGTGGTGTCTCAGAGTAGCAGAAGGAAGGGTTTTAGCTGGTTGTTTGGGCTGCTGATCTATAAAAGAAAACAGAAGAAGAAACGCAAGGGTGTGTATAATAAAGAGATGATTAGTGACAGATTTCGTAAGAGACAACAGAAGAAGGTTTATCCGCTTAGACTCAAGTCCCAAGTTCAAATTCAGATAAGAGAGATTTCAAGCACATCTTTTGTGCATTTGATTAGACTTTTGACACATCCAATAGCTCTGGAGCTTGTCTTTCAGATGGGTAGCCTTAGCTTGTGTTTTAATCTAATGAGTGGATCGATCAAGAGGAGGGTATGGTGGGAATTAAAGTCTAGAATGATCCCTTTCTTCCAAGACTGTTCTGTTTGTCGTGTGGTTTTCTACAGGACTCTTCCCAGGAAGAGAAGGAAAGATCAAGGAAAACTGGATGGTAGGGCATATCTGAGAATCTCTAAGAATAGGGAGGAAGGATTTTGTTGGGTTTATGAAGTGTGTAAGCTACTCTGGTTAGAATTATTGTTGATTGGTCTGAATGTTTTGAGGCTGATAGTGAGCCAATTTTTGTATTTTGAAATTACTGGAAGTGGTAGCTTCCGTTTTGTATATAGGTCTAGTATTTTGGCAGAGCGTATATCAGTCCTCTAGTACCCGCAGTTATGGAGGAAGTCTGTAGTTTTCTTGTTGGTTCCTTTGTTATGTGTTTTATGAATGAATGAAATCTCAATGTTTTATAAAAAAAAAAAAAGACAGACTTAAATGAAGTGCAATTTGCTTTGCGTTATTATTTCCATCGTACCTCACGTGCCGATCGCGATATAAGCCTGCCTGAGTTGCGCGCGGGCGCAATCACAGAGACACGTGAGTCTCCCATGACTCTTTTGTCTTTCCGTGCATTGATGGGAACATTAAAGCGAATAGAGACCGCAAACTGTGTCTAATCAGTGGCCATTCAAATAAAAAGAAAGTAGTAGTATATCAAGTGGAAAGGTTGATTTCTTAACTTGCGAAAAGGCAAGGGAATTGGAAAAGGCCAAAAGTAAATATTTCCAAATTGATGACACTTTATTGTTTGAAATTTAAACTTAGAAAACAAAATTTCAAATTTCAAAACTGTGAATCAAGCTTAGTCATCGCCATTATATTAGGAGATCCTTTCTACAGGAGCGACAAGTGTGAAGTTTTCAAAGTATACATTTGAATTGGGTCGTTGAGAGAAACTTTTGATTAATTGTAATTGAGTTTAATTATATACTAGCTCCTCTTTGTTCACGTAAGCTTGATGATTATGCAGTCGGGCGGTGAGCGGTTATACTGCCTGCGTGCTGCGTAGAATGTGTGTGGCGAATATATAGACACAAACGGACGGGTATCGCTATATATTTTATTAATAATCTCATATTTAATATGAATAACATCATGAATAACTGAAATACCCCTAAATTAATTTAGGGATTTCTTTTTTAAACCTTAAATAATACTATTAAATATTAAATTATTATATGGAATTATGAAAATTATTTAGGGAATTTCTCCTATTTAACCCTAAGAATATAATAAATATTTAATTATTATATATTATTATATAGTATTATGAATTTAATAATAATATTTATAAGTCAATAAATCATTGAAAAATTTCTAAACACTCCAACTATGTTATAAAGATTTTAGAAAGAGTTGGAACATTGTTTTGAAACATGAAAGTCAATATAAAATTCAAACCCTTAAAGCCTTTTACGCCTTGTATGACTTTTTTAGAATGGTCAAACCAGCCCATGAAACCTATACCAATAAATAGGGTATGGAAACCATGAAGATCGATAAAAGAACGTCAAAAACGGATCATCCTAGCCAAAGTTATGATCAAATGAAGTTTAGAGCCAAAATTTTGAAAAAAGCTAATGTGGCAAGGTTTGCTGACTCATCGCGCGCCTCGGGATACGCGCCCCAGTACTTAGTCGATTCTATCTCCTATTTTTCCGTAACAGATACCAGTCTTTGCCCTAACTTGTGACCTTCATAACTTTCTCATCTTTTGGAATTTTTGAGTGTCGTCTTCTTTGTTGTCTTCTCCTACACTTCCTCTAAACAACCATAACTCACACTAACCTAGTTCGTCCTAAATCAACCGGAAATTCGATCCAAAGTAGCCACCCTGTAAAACTGAAACTGCAGATTCCAGTTTGTTCTTCGATTTCAGGTAACTTCGTCTGCCATAACTTCTCTTCTTCGTCTCTCAGCCAAATTTCCTGTTCTTTAGCTCGTTTTGAAGAGCTCTAATCCCTCTACAACTTTCATGTTGATGACCAAAGCTAATTCCCAACCGTTTGGAAGAACGAGGTGTCTAAAGTTTCGATCGTCACCACATAAAATCATAGTTTTCTTTTCAGAAAACCAAGGTAAACTTGCAACTTCCAGCTTCGATTTCTTTCTATGTAGTGCAAGTTAGGGAGAGTTCTTGCTATCATTGTGTAGAGTTAAGTTTCTTCTTTAGATTAAGCCCAAGAACTAGTTCTAACTCGTTCTGTACTGGAAATTATAGCGTTGCAAAGTAGGCTACTCAATCGGGTTGTAAATGGGGCGTTTTTCCATAATCCGATTTCTAATCCTTTCAATTCGAGCAATTCCGGTAAGTTTTCTTCAAATTCCTTCAACCTTGCTAATCTATATTACATTATCAGTCAGATTCATGTTTCAATTGCATCAATTACGCATTAGATTGAGTGAATTTGAGAGATTCGAATTCAGAAACTCATATAAACCCTAACTTCGAAACCGAAATCGAAAACCGATGAATCCTGCATTATAGCTAGCGAAATTAGTATCAATGGAACCGTAATTGAATTTCGAAACCATAGAAACAAGAATCACTCAATTTGGTTCTGTAGATTTAGAGGAAATTGCAATTTAGTACTCGGGTTCGATTCTGTTCTCGCTGATGAACTGGGCTTTCAGGGACCATCCGATCGTGTTTTAAAAGATTGGACGGTCGAGATTAGATCGTGTTTAATAAGGAATGTTTTAAGTTTTATTACATTTCAGGTTTTGACTCTAACTTGTTCAATTTAGTTAATGGCCTTCCCGAATGTATTTGACTTGAAATTTTAACCATAGATTCCTTATTAAATCTAGTTTATGTTGATGTAAATTATTATGGTTTTGGAGTTTTTAAACGTAAGTTATGATTTTTGCAAGTTACGGGTTTCCTGGAATTATTTGGCTAATTTAAAAGATATTTTTATGAAATAAAAATTTTATAATGTCTAAAATGTTATGGTTACTGTATATTAAATTTGAGAATTTTTGGGCAATGGTAAATGGGTTAAAATTGTGTTTATGAGTTTTTTCATAAGAATACTTATATATATGGTTTTTGATGTAACCAAAATTAAAGTATGGTTGTTAATAAAATTTTTAAGCTGGGAAAAATAAGGGAAACTAAATTAACATTTTATAACAGTATGTTTATAAATGTTTTGGGTAATATCTTTTAGAGAGGTGAAATTATTTACATATATGTATATATACTTATTTAAGTAGAAACTTATGTTAAATCAAGGAATTTAATTATTTTATGTTTTATTTATTATATTATATGGGAGTTAATATTTTTAATTAAAACTAAGGAAAATATGTATATATATATATATTTTACACATATATAAAAAGGGAATAAAGTAGTAACTTAGGGTAAAGCAGGGAGCTAATAAATTAACACTTATATTAACTAAATATTATAAGAGCTAGTATCCTAAGATATAGTAAAAGAAATACTTTATGAAACATACTTGGAATGCAGTTAAAGGTTGTAGTAATATATAGTTTAAATATAATAAGTTACATAGGGAATGTCTTAATTAAATTCTAATACAGGTATACTTATATATATTAAATAAATAAAGGAAAACACTTTATTTTATAAACCGTATATCGGTTGTGGTTATGCCTAGAAGTTATTAAACATAATTAAATACAATAAATTTCCTAAAAATGTTATGGATAAATATTAATACATAAAGATATATATATATATTCTTATTATAACTATCACAAGGAATGTTATTTCCCTCATCTATTTTAAAGTATATATATATATATATATTAAACTTAGGTTTTAATCGGTGTGTAATTAAATAGTCACTATTAACTTAAGGGTTTAATTACACAACATAAACGTAACACGGTCTTGGGCTAACCTACTAAGCCCAAGTCTATGAACTCCAAAAGCCCACTTAAACAATTCAAAGAAGTTTGGGCCACTCTCAGGAATAAACTCTAAATCGTTCCAAACTAACGAAATGGGCCTAACAAAGGATTTAGTTAACAAGTCAAGCCCAATCTTTGTGAGAGAATAATGGTAAACCTGGAACTATTAACCAGTAAGAAAATAAGGTTTTTTAGTTTATAAGTCCCTTAACTAATCGACACTTGGAACACCTTAATTATAGGTTACTATTGGGGAATCACTTATTCGAGTTATTATTGTTCTTCACATACCAGGTACGATTTCTCGTACTCCGATACTTTTACTGATTGACTTATGAGACGTTTTCGAAAAACGTTAACTGGGTTTAAGAGGAATTCTTAAAGGAAATGGTTGTGTGACTAACTCAGCTTGTGTGACTAACTGAGCCTTGAATGTGAAACTCACTTGGGTATTGGTTCCTTCTATTTGGTTGTTCCATTAGACATTGACTGCTTAGGGTTTACGCTTCTGCACTCTGTAGGACTGAGTGTTTTGGTATTGCTCTGGGTAGTTAGTGATCTGGTGGGAATTTGGAGAAGGTCAATTTTTGTAAACTCTTCTTTTGACTCTGGATATCGTTTCATCATGAGCTGGTTCTTGAGGTTTCGACGTGCGCGCGTCTTCAATGGTAACAGTGAGGGGCTGTGAAATACCTGGGAATTTGAAGTTAGGAGTACGATAATATATAGTCAGAATATTAAGTCCGAATTAGTAATATATGGCCCAGGGAAACTAACGATACTCCTATATAACTTATATCCTCTTCCTAGACCTCTCCACATTTATTCATTTTAAATACATAGAGTTCTAATTCAAATTGACTTTCTCTTTGTACTTAATTAATTTCTAGAATTCAAATCCGAGTTTACTTCCTATTAGTAATTATCTCTGATTATAGAGTTCAAATCCCATTTGACTTCTTCAAATTAATTTATATATATTTTGTTATTAGTATTCTAGAACTCTCTCTAACGCAATTATAATTCCCTTGCTAGTATTATTACTTCACTTTATTTAATTATTTCAATCTCCTTCCTACTTCCAAGTAAATGTTTATTAATTATCTTCCTAGATTTTCTATTCCTTCCTTATCTTGTTACAACGATCTACTTTCTCAACAATATTCAAACTAGGAAACTATTTCTGAAATTCTAAAAGAATGTTGTTAGAGATTTTATTTTCCTTCCTGATGTTCCTCAACGTTATGTTGTTGTATAGGTTCCCTAAAACAAATTACAATGTTAAGTATTTATTTTGATTTCCTTTTCTGAGTTATTTGTATTTCGTATTTATTTAACTCTTTTGTTTTAAGATAGTAATCATTAACTTGTTTAACAATATCGATTTCCCTTATTCCTATAATTTACTTATTTATATATATACGACCCTTCCCCACTACGGTCTACCTTCATCACGACGCTTCTACGCTTTTGCTCTACCAAAAAACTTATTCACGTATCTTCTTCCTTGAGTTCTTATAATTCGCGTTCTCAATTCTACCTTCGGCGTTCTTCACTCTACCCTTGCTGGATCGTTCCCTTGGTGCCAATTAGGAGCTTTGTTGGGTAATGTATTCTACTTAGTTACTTAGTGATCTATTCATGGCTTGACGAATTCTGATTGTTAATTTTGTTACCTAGACGTCGATATCGTTGACGAGTGCTATCAATAGTCCGGAGCAGTTGGGTTCTTGAGGGATTTGGTTGTTCCAGGTAAATTCTATGCTCAATGGTTTTGATTGTGGTTTTGTGAAATATTGGAAAAGGGTTCGTTGTGTTTTATCTCGGTTATGGTTTGGAGATTTGGGATTATTCCCCACGTTTTGGAATTGAGGAATTGGATTGAGATTGTGGTGTTCAATTGTGGTTTTGGAGTCTTTCACAGGTTGTATTCTGTTGTTTGGGAGCCCATAGGTGCTCCCTATTATTGATATTATTTGCGCTGCACACATTGTTGCAGTTAAGCTCTATGATCTACTCTATGTTACTTGCTGTTTCATAGGGGTGTGCACACTTAAGGACTTAGGGTGAGGTGGTTGTTTGACGGTCCCATAGGTGACTGTCCTGGAATTGTTGTTTGGGGTCCCACAGGTGACCCCGTGTTCGGAATTATTATTATTACTCCCTGTTGAAAGCTCCCTACTACAGTTCGGTATTGTTATGTTTTTTGGAAATTCACTAACTATTCAGTAAACCTTCTCATCTGATTGTTAAAGGCAATGGTGTTCTAAAATGTATTTTACAACTTGAGGTGGAATTTACTCAGTTTTTCTGATTTGTGCGATCCTTTCTGTGTTTTGTCTATGTTTTATGATCGCAGGTATGGATGACTAGCTGAGGGGATCGGGACCGCGAATCACATAGTTTAGGACCACGTAATAATAAGGCGATGTCTTGAATTTCAATGTTTTAGAGATGTTGTTATGTTCTCAAGGTTTTATACATTAACGTTATTTTGCTTCCGCGTAATTTGAAAGTTAACTTTGGTTTTAATGTTGTTTAGTTCATCAGCCTGAGCACCCATGGGTATTGGGTGTGGCGGTAATGCCCTGGATATTTTGAGATCCGCTGCTATATTGAAGGTTATGTGCATTTGAGTTTTTGGTTAACTAAGTTAATTGCTCTTTGAATCAGTTTTATCAAGTTTGTGGTTGTATTGAGTTTTATTAATGACTTCTTCTGCTCGAGAGATTTTCTTGTGTTTATTATGTTTTGCATAAGTATTTCTAACGGGTTTTGGGTTCTATTTCTGTATTCTAAACTGCACTTAAGGACCTATCCGAACGTCCGTCCGGACATCAATGTTCGGACAGGCCCCGAATGTTTCAAGTGTTTCTTCTTCGTTTGGCTGTGTCCGAACATATGTCCGAACTTCAAAGTTGGACATCATGCGAGGACGGGTTCGGTTTGCAAGTCTCGACCTATGTCCGAACTTGCAAGTCCGGACCAATGTTCGGACCACGTAAGGTTGTTTTTCCGGAGTTTTAAAAGTTCGACTGGTGTCCGAACTTCGAAGTCCGGACACAAGTTCGGACATTTGGTTTTCCGCAGTCTATTTCTCTTGGCTTGTGTCCGAAACTTGCCATGTCCGGACACAAGTTCGGACCAACTTTGTTTTGCTCTTCTAGGACTCGTTTGGAGTCCGTTTTTAGTGTCGTTTGCGCCGTTAGATTTGTATTTTCATAAGCTATGTTTTGAGGTAAAAATCCAGGGTGTTACAGGCTGTATATCCCTGTCCCAAAAGGGACGTAGTAGACAGTGAGGGGCTGTATATCCCCTGTCCCAAAAGGGACGTTGTAGACAGTGAGGGGCTATATCTCCCTGTCCTAAAAGGACGTACTTGGCGGTGGGGGCCATCTCTCCCAGTTGAATTATTCCACTCTTGAGTTATTGGTTCTGGATCTATCTTATCATTCCTAGTCCTTTGTGACTATCTGAGTCTTTCTACTCCTAACGGGAATTGGGTTTAACTAAGGCATTGGATGTTCACTAACACATGGTGTGGTTTTGTTTCACTAACTTTACCTTTCTGTTATTTATCTTTATACTTAACTTGTTATCTTGATTTGGTGATTTGTGAAATGCCTTGTTCCTCTGTGTGGTTTAAGTGATTGTTTCCTGCTATTATTTGTTTAAGAGTTGTATTATAAGTTTGTTTTTGGAGGATCGTACCAGTTCCATTCCAGGGAACTGACCCACCCCTCGGGGTGGGCTGCTTGGTTTTATCTTGCAGGTACGAGTTATTTTACGGTAGCCACGAAGAGAACGAGTGATTGGGATGGGGTTAGGAGTTGTGGAGAGTTTAAGCGTTTTATTATTGTTTTATTATTGTTAAGTTTTCTCGAGGTTCAGGCCGTGACAATTGTAATCTTTAAGTTGTAATTGGTGAGGTTTGGTGCCGGGTGTTTGGAACCCGATGGTCTGTACACCTTTAGTATTTTATTTCCACTATAAATATGGTAAATAGGGGCGTTACAAAAATTGGTATCAGAGCGTAGTTACGCTCTGAACCTGAGAAACCAAGCCAAGTGAAATACTTAGATTATAGGTGCACTTAAAACTGGGGAACTGGGGTAGAATTGGGAAGTGAGAATTCCAGAAAGGCGCGTGACCCTTACCCCATACTTACTTTACTATTTATGTTTTACTTCACGTACCTACGAACCGTCCTTAGGACGTTATAAATATTGCATATATTACTACATAGATATTTAGACTCAACAATACGCCTTCTGAGTAACAAAACCGTCATACCAGCTAGATGTCTCGAAGAGGAGGAGCTAGTCCCTCAGGAGGCTATGGACCCGACGCTGTCACCCCAGAGGTCATAGCGCAGATTGTGACAGCTGCATTAGCTCAGCAGCAGCTCAGATCCCACAACCACCACCGCCACCACCTAATGGTCCCCAGGAGTTCAACTGGCTGAAGGCAGTCAACGACCTTCGTCCCCCAATCTACGAAGGCCAGCCAGAACCGAATACTTTAGAGAGATACATCGACGAGATACAGAAGGCCTTCACCTCTCTGCACGTTCCAGCGGGTCGCCAGGTGGACATAGCGGCCTACTTTCTTCAGGGACCCGCGCATCGATGGTGGCAGACCGCCAGAGCTGAGCTGACTGTGCAGGCGGACTTCGGCTTCCCATCCTTCTTAGTGGCCCTGAGAGCCAAGTTCTATCCATCCTACCTGCAGAAGAGGATGAGGAGTGAGTTCGAGCATTGAAGCAAGGGAATTCCTCTGTTGCTGAATATTATAATAATTTGTGGAGCTGCTCGCTGTTATTGGAGAGGGAGCTTACGCTCCGAGGTATCTGGTGGATAAATTCCACACCGGCTTGAACTTCAGGATCATGACTATGATCGGTTCCACCAGAGGGATGACCCTACATGTATGGAACATGATTTAGAATTTCTTATACACAAAGATTCCCCACTAACATATATTGTCACCACAGGAGCTAGCGGATGACGCGATGACTGCGAGACCACCATTGCCTACCAGGACTCTGTGCTAGGCAAGAGGAAGGGGGATAGAGAAAGAGGAAAGGGAAAATTACATCGCCCACCCATGACGTTTGGCGAAATTACACAGCCCACCCACGAGGTTTCAAAAATTACTTTGCCCACCCATGTGGTTTCCACAATTTTACATCCAGCAACTTTTCTAATATTTGATTAACTTAAAAGATGGTTAAATGATATCTAAATTTGATGAAACTTTACATGGACGATATTAAAGTGTTATATTTGGTAAAACGTGAAATCCAACATTTTTTAAGCTCATATATGATCCGTGGGACCTGATGGACGTGTCTCATGTTTCATTGGGTCCCACAGGTCATATATGACACCTTAGCATCGTCCATGTAAAGTTTCATCAAGTTTGAATATCATTTAACCATCTTTTAAGTTGATCAAATATTAGAAAAGTTGCTGGATGTAAAATTGTGGAAACCACATGGGTGGGCAAAGTAATTTTTGAAACCTCGTGGGTGGGCTGTGTAATTTCGCCAAACGTCATGGGTGGGCGATGTAATTTTTCCAAGAGGAAAAGAGGGAACTTTTCCCAGAACTATGAGAGGAAGGGAAAGTTCTACAAGGGTAGGAACGAGAAGGCCATGGTCCCCTCATATACTAATGCTGAGCCACTCCGCTCCCAGCCATTTAAGGGTGAGATAAATTAGAAACTCCAAAGTGGTTACATCTTGTTATCACAATTACTAACCTTGAGACTGAAACAAGGAACTAACTTGCGAGAAAGTTCTTCTGCAAGTGGTGCAAGAAGGACCACCCGGGCAAGGATTGTAAGGGAAACCTGGTGGACTGCAACCACTGCGGTAAGAAGGGGCACAGATCGTTCGAATGCTTCTGAACCCGGATTCCAGGAACTACAAGCCACACACGGGGAACCCTGCTAGAGCCCCAGTTGCTACTACTACGGAGGAGGTCGAGGTGGCACAGGAGGTGCTGGACCATCTACCAGCCGCCCTGCCCAGAGCCATCCGCAGAGGCCGGGACAGAACTACCCCCAGAGGCCGGGCAAGAAAAGCTACTAGTTTATGATAAACTTTTTTTTTGAAACAAGAGGACTTCACTATAGATAAAACATAGGGTTTTACAAAAAAGCTACTAGTTTGAAGATTAAAACATCCCAACTACTTATTCCCGATGCTATAAGAAAGTCATTCCAGCAGGAAGGATGCATGAGCAACATATGGAGCGACCAATCTATACCTGATGAGTCATAGAAGCATAACAACCTCAACAACATATCAATAACCATCAAACTAGTAGGATTAGCTATACTAGTACCACTTAACAAACCAAAAGTACTAAAGTCATATATAAACCAAGATCCTAACCCAACATAGTTAAAATCTAACAAAAAGAATGAAACATAGTCTCCAGCAACGAAAAACAACAACGAGCAGATATAAAAGAGTTTGATTGAAACAAAAAAGGAACTATATATCAGATCGATCCAAAGCATAAGAACACATAGGTAGCGCTGAATCCCATGTAATCCCTAACTTGGGTGCTCATTTTCTCAAGCGACTTTGAGCACGCCTCAAAGTCATCTTCACGCCAATTCTTGGCTGACCTTCACTTCCACTTACCAGCTGATCCAAATAAAAAACCTCCGTGATCTTTTACCCTTTTGGTTGGCCTCATCAATCCACCGGTCCCAGAATTCCTCTCTAATGGTTTCCTCCAGCAGGCTCCCAAACTTCCTTTTCCTAGGACTATTAAATGACTATGGATGGTCCATTCACATACCTACAAGTCGAGAGGAAGCATCCTTTTTAGAGTCAGACGTGGATGAACTCTACATGGGAGGAGCATTTGAGGCATTTCTCTAAGGAGGAGGAATAACTTTTCCCCTAAAGACCAGCTGCCAGGCCTCGAGGAATATATCAAACATCAGGGACCACCTGAGAAGATCTTCTTGCAAACCATGCTGAATGAAGTATTTCACACTTCCGGCAAACCATGGGCATGTCAACGTATGTGACGGTGAACACCAGAAAGTTTCCATCCAAGCAAAATGGCAAGCTGCGCCAAATCAGCTCATTGATATTGAGGAGGAGTTTGAGACGTAGGTACGTGAAGTTGGACATGGTCGGGTCTTCCAAGATGCCCGTAAATCTACCTACTATCACTGCCACCTTCTCAGCAAATTGCATGGTACAATAAGCTTTCGGGTTGTCAAAGACATGCACCAAGAACAACACCCAAGTGCACTCGTGTTCTTCAAAGCTTTTGCCAACATCGATACTCCAAATTGCGAAAAGGGCACCATTGAATACCCATGGGCTTCGAACCAGCACCACTTCCATAGCAATTGATGGTCGAATTGGGCAACAAAGAGGTTGTGCCACCCGACTCTACTAAAATGAACCCCCCCAAAAACACTCCCACAGGTGTTTGAGACTAATGGCTAGGTCTCAGCGCTGACCATATACGGGAGTACATTTTCTTTTTCCCAACAGGTATCACTCGAGCACGAAGGGAGTCTAAGGAACTTGTAGGATGGCCATGAGTAGGGAGATTGAAATAGAGAGAGTAAAAAAGGCGAATTAGAGTAGTATTGTAACACCCCTACTCAAACGTCTCATAATTACAATCTTATCATCTTGCTTAATCAATCTAATATCAGAAAGAAGTAGAATCTGGCAATTTGGGTCGATGGGTCGGGTTGATATCAACCCTAACCCAACCCATTTAAAATATCATCAACCCAACCCAACCCAAAATTGGATGGGTCAGAAATTCATGACCCTAACCCAACCCTTTTAAAATCCTTTAACCTTAACCCAACCCATTTTTTTAAGCATACAATAATTTAGATGGATTAAGTGTATAAATTAATAAAAAAATCCAAAAACATCTAGTGCTAGTTGGTATACTAATTAGGATGGAACAAAAGGATGAGATGTAATATTTGCTTGATCGATCAAACTTTAAATGAATTCCATGTTATGTGAAGAATCTAAAGTACTGCACTAATTTCCCATGAATAGAATAACTCGTACTTTTTCCATAAGTTTATTTGTATTAATCTAAGCCTAGAGCTCTACCTCTATTGGGGAGGAATTCTATCTAGACATGCACATGATCTTAGTGCCCTTAATAAAAAAAGGAACGAATAGGAAAATCTTCATTATGCATTAGAGAAACACTAAAGACAAATCTTTTAAAGTTATAGATAATTTATAAACTAAGTGCTCAAAGCCTCAAAGTATGACTAATAGTTTTGAAATAATTACACCCATTTAAACCGAGTGCTCATGCGTGAGAAAGTACAATCACAATCACTTAATCGTTACTAATAGCCGAGGAACTTTTATGCAGCACGTATCCGCATTGTTGGCTTCAGAATTCACTAAGAGGTCTATAATCAAGATCTTACATATATATCAACTAATTTTGTTCACCCTTCTAGATAATCCAAACATACTTATGTTCTCAAGCACGTAATGATTGTGAGAATAAGAAAAACAATTCTTAGGTTCAAATGGTGTAGAGAATAAAGATGGGCGTGAGTCTGCAAGACGAGCATTAGGGTTTTCAACATTATGTTAAGGTCTGGTTGGGCCCTTTGTTTAATATGCAGCTGGTTGGACCGTTTGCTTAGTTAAGATTGTGTGATATGATTAAATGTTGGATAGTCCAACTACACTTGGGCTTCAGGCTAAGATATAGTTTGATCTGAAAATGATATATATTATATATAAGTAAATTAATATTTTTACTTTTTATTATTAACAAATATATTTTGGGTTTGGGGTTGGGTCATAGGTTTAGATCTCTACCCTAAGCCAATCCACAAAATTAGCTTATTACCCTAACCTAACCCAAAAAATAAATGGGTCAATGATCAAGACCCTAACCCGTAAAAAGTATGGGTTGGGTTTGAGTTGGTTTCGGGTTGGGTCAAAATTGACGGGCCTAGATAGAGGGTTTTGGGGTAATATCATTCCCTTTCTCTTTCCTGAAAATAGGAAAAACTGACAAACAAACATCAGGATAGGGAATCATTCCGATTCCTTTTTCTGATTACCCCAAAACAAACACCCCCTAAAATAAATAAAATTCCTAATATCTTCCTAAACTAAAAATCATTGATGGGAGGAGAGGGAATGTTATAGAACTCTACCATTGTAGAGATAGAATTTCTTTCTTATATAATAAATATTTTGTTGACACGACACCCTACTATGTTGTTTTACCTTGACATAAATATAGTTTAAATAGTACTCCTCCTGTTCTTAATAGTTGATTTTATGGGTGCTTTCACTATTTTCAAAATAAGTTTTAAGCCTTTTTGTCATCTACTTTCTAATTCTAGCTTTCTTTCTTTCTTTCTAATTCTACCGCTCATCCTTTCCGTGGCAACTCTCCTTTTTAATTAACTCCAATTTCCAATGTAAAAAGTAAGGGCAAACTTATCTATTTTTTTTCCTTAATTTTTGTGTCCAGGGCTAGAAAATCAAATATTGAGAACAAGAAGGGATATTTATTAGATATCAAGGATGACTAGGTATATGTTATATAGGTTAACAATTATCTAAAGATAACATAAATCCATGGATATAAAATCTAATTTAATCAATATGTAATAAGGGTCATCTTGAGTATTAGGATACCTTGTATGGAATTGGATATGAGACTCTTATACATTTAATATTAAATATTTAGAATAAAATGAAATATAATTAGTTACTTATTTTAAGTGACATTGTCGTTTATTAATTTATGAAATGTTGTCTAATAACTCTTGATAACAAGTTTCTTTTAATTTTCTAAACCAAAATTTAAAACGATAATTTTTCATTCAAAAAGTATATTTTTTATTAGTATAGATATTTAATTATTTAGGTTATGTTTGATAGTATTTCTTGAACTATATTCTAACAGTGAATAAGTAGTGTTTTATTGTACAGTGTAATTTAATTTAAAATTATTACTTGTATGCATAATTATATTATTGTTTAAGTTATAGTTTTTATTAGTTATTTTATTATGAATTAGTTTACTTCTTTTTATATGTTATACCCATCAACTATACTAATAAATAAATAAATTATAATGTTTTTCCATTATTATTTTTATTTACTATATTCGTTCATATAAACTATTTGGTAATCAACTAGAGGTAAAATGTGAGATCTCTATTGTATCACCGCTTTTAGTTTTACATCCTTTGTACCATCATGTATGTAGTTTCGAAGAAGCGGCCGGGCAGCCCGTTAGGAAGAAAGGAGCAGTTGCACATGTACGCCGAGTCAGGAGATGATCGAACTGCTTATGTGGGTTATAAAGAGAAATTAATGTTGTATTAAATTTTAAATAGCTATAATTTAATATAAGTCCAAAGTGAAATTCTTTTGTTTATAAATTAAACTCTTCAGAATAAGATTAGTTATGGATTTGTTGGATCTAATATATAAATTTTATTTTTACATATAATTTATGATGATACACTAAAATAATAAAATGATCATTAAAATTAGTATTATGATTCGTTAATTGATAAGTGATAAATTATACTCCATCATGTTCTAAATATATGATTTTCTAGCTGTGGACACAAATAATTAAAAAGAAAAAATATAGATCATTTCATCCTTACTTGTTGCATTAGGAATTAAAACAATTTGAAAAGTAAAGTTGTGAGATAAAAGTTGAGGGATAGAATTGAAAAGTAGATGACAAAAAACTAAAACATCTTATATTTTGAAAAGATAGAGGATCCAAAAAATCATATATGAGAACAAAAGAGGATATATTTTTCTGAAATATAGATTATTATTGTTTTGTAGGGTATTATTATTGTTTTATGATATTGTATAGTGTATTTTAAACCTTATATAATGAACATTTTTTGATGTATAAATTTGATCAATTATCATTATGTTGTGGTGTATTATTATTAATATCTAGTGTAATTTTAACCTTATATGAGTCTCGTTGAAATGTATATATATAGTATGATGTATCAATTTCATCCGATTTGATGTAAAAAAGTTTAAATTTGGAGTTATATTTTAAAAAAACTACAACCATTTAAAACGGTCCAATTATCTGTCCGGGACTTCCACATGTAGGCGCTCCTTTCTTCCCAGCAGCCACACCCCATGGCCATAATTGATGATCTGAATGTCTAGTTTGGATATTTCTTCATAAATACTGGAGTACCCAATAATCTTACATACTGTAGGAAAAATTGTCTTTTATAGATATACCTTGTATAATACAATCAATAATAACTTTTGTAAACAACTAGATAGTTGGTATGGATTTTGATTCAAATTGCTTCGGTTTGGATTGACTTAGGCTGTTTGGTATTTGTCATTGAGTGAATTTAATAATTTTTTAGTATGTTAGTGTTGTTGCTATTTCGAATCAGTTCAGAGTATTTGGGTTACTTAAGCTCAGATTTCAAATCATTTTTTAGATTATATTATTAAGTAAATTTCAAGTTTAAATAAGAACAATTCTGTCAATTATCTTATTCATGTCGACTTTTCCAGATTATAGATGCCAATATAGGGTGGGGTGGGCACTCGGCAGCCATACAAACCAAACTGTTTTCCCAAGTGCAAATAGGCGCGCGGCCTACCATCCAAATGTCAACTCAAAAGTGTTTTCTCAACTGAATATGATTGTGACAGCACGCGCCCCCACACGAGATTCTAACGGCCGATGCAAAGCCATGAACATCATCAGCTCATAACTCACTCAGATGCAGGTCAGCACCTTACGTAAATGTATTTTTACTATAGTTTTCTGTAACGTTTTCTAGTTAGATTAAAATGGCTCTGTCGGGCTTCTTCATGTGTATTTGTTGTCCCTCCGTTTCACTTGAGCTGATCCGGTCAGTTTTCATTCATATATAAAACTCAACAACAGCAATAACGAGATGGAACTAGAACTTCTTTCTCGAGTCTTTTTTAAAAAAGAGAAAGCAACGTGGAGTAGCTTAACGGTTTTTATATTGGTTTCTGCTGTTGTTGCAGCTGGTGGGTCAATTTGGACCATTTCAAATCTCCACCCTTCTTCCCTCTCATATCTCTGGTATCAAATTTCGTTTCCCAAAAGTCTCTCAGTTCGGTGACATTTGTCCATCACAGATCACACCCCAACTGCAAAACGAGAAACAAGTTTACCTTTTCCCCACTACTACCCCTTTCAATATCTTCCAGATTGTTTCTTCAAAACTAAAACCCTTTTCCGTTATATTTTTTTTTATCGTTTTTTCCTCTCAACTACCAACAAAGAACACCTCTCAAAGACCTCACAGAAAAAGTTCACACTTTTCCCTCCCTCCCTCCCTCAGTTTGACTTCTGTTTCACATCATCCGCCCCAAATCTCTCTTTCTCTCTTCTATTCCTATCCCGCTGCTGTGTTAGTTTCTATGCCGCGGCGTCATGTTCTTCATCTCCATGTCTTGACCCATGGACAGGTCTCGATCATCCCATAATCGGGATTTATTACAAACTATGGCATGTTCCGATCTTTCATCGAAAGAAGTTGTTCGTACAATCCATCATGTTTGAATCGAATTAAAACCGGTCGTGAACAGGTTATGGAAATGCGCATAGTAGACTTCGCCGCAGTAGTCAGACTCCAGATATTCCCGGTAGTTTGATCATCAAACGAGTGATCGGAAACAAGACTCCAAGGTCACTTCCTCCTCCACCTCTGCTTCTTCCGCCGCTTCAACGACCATCACCAGGATGTCTAGGCAGAAAACCTATCACCATCTCAAGTTTGGCGTGCTCCCGCGAGGTTATTGTTTTATTCATTCGTTACGTGATTCAATTTTCAGGTTCTATTATGTTCAGCTTTCTCTTCGCAGTTTTCTTATTCGATTTTGTTGTATAGCGTTAGGTGAGTGTTGTTTATATTGAAAAATTAGCTAAGATCGAGGTGAATTTAAATTTGCTGAACTACTATGGTATTGTATGATTTGCGTTGAAATTTCTCCCTCTTTTTTCCTCTTTCCGTTAACTTCGTTACTGTCGGCGGTGTTTGGTTTGAAAGAGTTAGGAAGTAATTGAGGCGTGAGAATTCGCAAGTGAAATGATGGACGCAAACAATAAATAAATTTAGAACTGAACTATGATACTACTATAATACAAGTGGAAGTGGACCATGCTGGTAGTAGTAGGTCTCGTGCCAATTGAGCAGTCAATGGTGAGGAATCAAAATATGTTTACATCACTAAAACTGGAAATATGCTCTTTTTACTTGTCCTTTTCCTCTTTCCTTTTCTTTTTTTGTCTTTGTTTGGTCTTAGTTTCTGTGATACGTTCTCTGCTGAGGTACTGCTTTGTAACCAACTATAAGCACAACTAAAAATAAGAACAACAACCATACATAGACCGTTGTGTTTGCTTTGATGATTTTGAAAAGGACAAATAGAATATGGAAAATCATGTAGAGTTTTCTGCCATAACCAAGAGGTATGGCCTACCTACACTTTGATCATTTACCATACCTGGTGTGGCACAACTTGGTTCTGGGTTTGTGCATGGAAGTAACAACAAGCTATGTTAGTTTATTCCGATTGCTCAGTTTTTTTTTTTTTTCAAGTGTCTAGTGACTACATTCTTGCTGTCTTGGAAAGTTCCAGTCTGACTCTCATATGCGTCATGTTCAATTAAACTCAGTTTGCTTATATTCACTTTCTCTTCATCATTTTGACAGGGTTTTCTAGAGGCAAGAAGATAAAATGGTGGTTCGCATCCTATCTTTCCAAGGATCATAGCAGGGCCTTAAGCTCTGAGGCCTCTAGTACTAAAGTAAACTTTTGAAACTTATGATAAATTGCTTGTGCTTTTACATTACCAGCAACGCTTCTGCTTTCTGTGTGCTGCATTAGAGTGTAGTAATCAGGTGCAGTTCTCTTGTCGCAGGATGCTAGAACTACGAATCGAAAGGCACATAACAAGGAATCTTACATGAGGAGTGTGAAACATAAGGAGGAAAAGATCCACCAGCTAAACAACCTCCATTGGGTAATAATAGTGAGAAGGATGAAGTCCCCAAAGATTATAAGAGCGTATCTTGTGAACTTGGACGTGGAGTACGTTTGCCTCCTAATTTGAAAAAGCTTCTCCCATGAACTGGGACGAGGATTGATGCTGCGTTTGGTCCGCCAAAGGCCCCAAATCATCGTAATCTAAAGGTGCAGTTCAAAGTCCGAAAGAAAATATCTTGCTTTGCTTTGGCCCCCAGTTGGTGGTGGCAGCTGATGCTTATGAAGCATTATTTTCTTTCTTCTTTGATTCTCTTTCTTCTCTTCCAAACGAAATAGTTATCAGCCATGAACTGTTGCTAAATCCACCTTTTTTTATCCTAAGAAGAGAGAAAACAAGTACAGACAAGATATAGAAAGTAGCCATTAACCATCAGTTATTATGTTTCCCCAAACTGTACTCTGAGTAGTGCATCCCCAAATTGATAGCCATATTGTTTGCTCTTGATAACGATTAGTACTTGTGTTGTATGTTGATCTTTGGTAGCAACTTGACTGCATAACTTCATGACTCAAGAAATACCTTTATAAGTAATGGTGATAATTATAATTCTCATTGCGAGTTGTTATTAGGATCATAACCCCACTTCAGTCCATGCTTATTCTTAAGTCATTGATGAGTACGCTTTGTAATTCATGGTTACCTTCTAGTGACTAATCAATAAGAAATTTCTAGTTGCATTCTTAATCTTCATGTCATGTTTTATCTTCACTTTGGAGCAGGAACTCTTAGGATCATTACATTTAAAATTTGATGAGGCCAAAGAAATTGTCAATGTGGAGCTATCTAGCTTCATTGATGATGTGGTAAGTTATCTCAAGGAGAATGATGGTCCATTCACCGGATATGAAATAGCAGAGGAATTGTTGCATCTCGCTCAAAGATGCATTGAGATGCCCACCTTGAGTTTCGGGAGAAATGTGAAGGTATTGTGCAAGATTTGAGAGAGAAAAGGCAACTCTGCCCCACTGGATTGCTAAAGTGGCTAGTTACTCACATGCTTTTCATACTCACTCGTTGCACAAGGCTGCTCCAATTTCAGAAAGATATTGAACCTGTTAATAGCAAGGCTTTCCAATAAGCCAGATGAATTTTTGGAAAGCATTCCTTCTCTTGATATGAATTGGTTGCCTGACTCAGAGACAGATTCCTCCGATGTGGGAACTAACTGCATTCAGAAAGGCATTTCTGAACATAGTAATACGAGGATTGAGCTGAAAACTTTGAGAAGGCATGATTATGAGAACTACAAACTGCCTGTGTCTCTTCTGAGCAAGACAATATTGCAGATGGATCACAATCTGTTATATGTCGAATATGTGAAGAATATGTTTCTGTTGCCAATTTGGAGTTTCACTCATATATATGTGCCCATGCAGAGAAATGTGATATGGCATGTCTCTCTGTAAATGAGCGTTTGTCCAAACTCACTGAACTATTGGAGCAAATTATAGAATCATGTAATAGCAATAGCACGGGCGGTCATCTCTATTCAACAGTTTCCAGCCCAGAAATTTTAAGGTTGACGCCCTCAAAATCGTTGGGCGCATATGAAGCTTGTTCTCCAAAGGTGCTGAGTGAATGGCAGAACAAAGGGGTAGAAGGAATGTTTGAAGACCTTCATGAGATGGACACTGCATATATGGACGACTGCTGCACAGTGGCTTCAATCTTCACAAAGGGTCCTTTAGCAATAAAGCTTGGGAGTCGTGGCCCATCCTCAACCAATGGAAGTATGACTCCTGGATCTTCATCAACCACCCCTAGGGCTTCTCATTTTGACTTCTGGTTGGAGCAGTACAATCCATGCAGATTAGAGGATGTTCAACAGGTTGACTACTTCACGTTTTCTTTTTATCATCCCAGTTATGTATGAGTCGGAATCATACACTAGGTAGATAAGCTCTGGATAGCACTTGCTAGTTCTAATTTTATTGATTTCAGATGAGAAGTCTAGCAGACGTAGCACACAAAGCAGTGATGGCAGATGTATCAGAGGACTGCTCTTGTGAGATATTATTTGCCTGTATGATAGATTTGCAGGAGATCCTTCAGCGAAGCATATTAAAAGCTTTGGTTGTTGACACAATTGGACGTCGAATAGAGAGCCTGCTCAGGCAAGTTTATTGATTGCTGCAATAGATTAAGTTGGCCCTTTTTTTAGTAATTGCTGAATTTGTTGCTAAGTTTCTATGTGTTAATGCACTGCAGAGAGAAATATATGCTTATATCTGAGACCATCAATACAATAGATGAAGAGAATAGCAAACGGACCATTAAGTGGTCCAAGGTTGCACCAGATGATGCATCTCAGTGCAGTGCCATGGCTACAGCGTTAAATTCTTCAAATAGGGAGCGGATACGTATTGACGACTTCCACATTATTAAACCAATTAGCAGGGGTGCTTATGGGAGAGTTTTTCTTGCAAGGAAGAGAACCACTGGAGACTTCTTTGCCATAAAGGTGAGCATTTAATAAACACCTGCCTTTCTCTCTTTTCCATCATTAGTCTTTTTGAAGACAGTGATGAGGGCCTATACTTTGGACGGGATACCCTTCTTCCGCAATTATCTGGACTGAGTTTTTAGAATATTTAAACGAAATATACTACCTTCAATTTCAGGTTACTATGTTCATTTCATAACATGTCACTATCTCTATGCTTTTCTAGGTGTTGAATAAACTGGATATTATCCGCAAAAATGATATTGAACGGATATTAGCAGAGCGGAACATATTAATAGCAGTTCGAAACCCCTTCATGGTAATATTGCTTTCACATTATATTTCATGTTAAACTAGTAATTTATTCCTATAATTTGAGATCATGAAATTTTTATGCGGTACCAACTCCTAAGAAACTTGGTGTTATCCCTGCAGGTTCGCTTTTATTATTCATTCACATCTAAAGATAATCTTATCTTGTTATGGAGTATCTCAATGGTGGGGATCTCTACTCTTTGCTTAGGAAGGTTGGATGTCTTGAGGAAGATATCGCTCGAATATATATTGCAGAACTGGTGGGCTAAACTCATCCCAAACATATAACTTGATGATTTCTCTTGATGCCTGCATATATTTAATTTCATTATTTTCAGGTCCTTGCTTTGGAATATTTACATTCCATTGAAATTGTTCACCGTGATTTAAAACCAGACAACATTTTGATAGCGCAAGATGGTCACATAAAGGTACCGCTTGTATAACAACTCTGAGACATACATGATATAGCTCTGTATCGAGTGTTCTCTTCTCCATATTTTCCAACGCTATGTTGAGTTTTAGTGTTGGTAGGTAAGGAGAATTTAGGCCGTCATGTACCATAATACTACCCTGTTGGATTGATGAACTTATTTTATGCAAAATGAGAATGTTGCTCCAGTTTAGCATCCAAGTATTTGGGTTCTGAGATATTGACCATTGCTTTCTTCATTTTCTTCTTTTGTTCCCAGCTTACGGATTTTGGCTTGTCAAAGTATGGGCTCATGAACAGCACAACTAATTTATATGGAGACTGAACGAAATTCAGACAAGTTTAGACACGAGGAACTCAAGTACTCAGCCAACAGAAGAAGAAAAAAGGCAGTCAGCAGTGGGAACACCAGATTACTTGGCTCCAGAGATACTTCTTGGCATGGATCATGGTTAGTTTTGTCATTTCTGTTTGAATTTTGGTCTCTCCTCCTGCTTGTCTTATTCCTCTATGGGTGGCAGGCATTTATAGTACTTGAAGATCTGTTGCTGAATTGATCACTGAAAGATATTTATCCTTATATTACATGTTGCAGGATTTGCCGCAGACTGGTGGTCAGTGGGTATAGTTCTGTTTGAATTGATAATGGTATTCCACCTTTTTCAGGCGATTGTCCAGAGGTAATTCTTCAACAGTTACATTTATGCCCATTCTGTGAGAGTGTATGTTGTGCTCCAAATCCTTCTACTCGCCCTCCAATATAACTTTCAAACTTATGACTGATATACTTGCATCATCTTACCTAGGGTTTGTAGATCATCTGGTCCAGTAATATTCTCATTGATTCGCTTTTAGCTTGATGATTTATAACATGAATGAAATGTGACATTATGTTTTGTGTGTGGTATGCACAGGTCATCTTTGGTAACATTCTCAACAGAAAAATTCCTTGGCCCCCAAGCTCTTCTGATATGTCCACTGAGGCCCGAGATTTAGTTGACAGGTCCGTGATGCAAGACTTCCTTCTTCAAGCATAGCATCTCTTTTACCTGAAAAGTTGGCTTCAGGGCCGTCTTAACAATGGTGATGTTTACAATGTTTAAATGTATCTCAACATAAAGTTGTGATTTAGATAAATTTAGGCCCCTTATATAATTTTCTAAAGACAAAATCTAAAGGGATAAAAAGGGGCCCCCAATATATTGGCCCTGTTCCATAGCCCCTGATGCACATGTCCAAAGCCGGCCATGGTTGGCTTTGTAATCGTATTATGCAGATTAACCATTCAACAAAAGAAAATTCTTACTATAGTATAGAGGCCTACCACCCGCTGGCTTACCGTGAATGGTTTAGGTTGCAGAGGCAAGAATATAACTTGTGAGGTTCAGGGCTAACGGTGTGTTGGTGTCCTAACTGAAGGAAGTCATGCTTGGGGGCTCTGTTATCTGCTCAAAATTTATGAAGTTGTTGATTGTGCATCTTATTCTGAATCCACGTCACCCCATTTCTTTGATTTTTTACATGTAGTCGGGCCTTAATAATGCTTCATATCTTTGTTCTAGATTGCTTATGTTGGATCCAGCTGAGCGTCTCGGAGCAAAGGAGCATCAGAGGTAAGTTATTTTTTTCCTTTTTTTTTTTGTTTAAGAAAACTTTTGAGATTCAACTCAGGAAAATAACCAACTTTTCTCTCTTCTGAAGCTTATAGTTCTTTTTTTTTTGGGTACTGTTACTGTAGTATAAACACACTCCTTTTTTCAAGGGGCTACTAAACTGGGACACCCTTTCATCGTCCGAGGTAGCAAAGTCGTTGCATTGTTTTTTATCTAACTACCATATGAAAGAAGGTTGCTGCTTATCTTGTTTCTTACCATTATTGAATATCTTTTCTACAGGCTGCTTTTGTTCCGCAGCCAGACACAGTAGACGACACGAGCTACTTCGTGCCTCGGTACGAGAAAGTTTTAGGCTATCTGGACACGACATATCCAATTATTCTGCTTCTGAAACTAGCAGCTCCTGCTCAAATGATGAAAGCCAGGTCAACCACTGAAATCTTCTTCTTTCTCTTGCTTTTCTCCAATTTTTGTTTATTACTCTACAAAGATAGCCATGTTACGTAGCAAGTCATGGTTCATGCTAGGCCAAGTTCCATGTACACGTAACATAACACTAGAATTGAAGTTACGTAGATATACAAAAGGAAACTGGTTTTCATACAAAATCTCACCGGCTACTACATTATATATATGCTTTCTATATGAACAGGGAGATGGTTGCAGTAATCTTGAAGATTTTGAATCCTCGCCCATAGATTTTCTGTCATTCAATTTCTCTTTCAAGGTAAAATGCAACACTTTTCTATTCCACTCCCTAGCTACTACCACCCCCTCGTTTTCTTCGTGTATGATTCACAAGTTGCGGATCTTGATTGTTTCACTTCCCTTAATGTCCCTACCAATTACTAATTTGCGCTTATTATCTTCTGATTATAAATTTATTGTAACTGGGTTTTGTTTCTTCTCCATTATAGAACTTGTCACAATTAGCTACAATAAACCACGACGTGCTCAGACGAAGTGGGAAAGACCAAGCAAGCCTTTTTCATTCCTACCAGGATGAAGAGGAGGTTTGAGGGATATATATAAACGGACATGCGTGCCTGTTACTATATACCGGTCCAGTTTTTCTTTGTAAATAGCATGGCTTGGCCCTTCGTGTGATTGTAAATATGAGTATCTTTTTGACGGGGTTCCTGTATCTTCTTCTTCCTTCTTCTTTCCTCCATCACCACCACTCCTTTTCGGAAGGGGGATTGTACATAGTACAGTACTACAACATCAGCTCATCGGTATATATATACAAGCATGTGTACAACATCTTTCAATCTTATATATCCAGTAGTGAAGTTCAATTAGGATAACAACATATCCACAAATAAGTTTTTGGAGGAAACGTGAAGCTTGATTTCATTTGATAATTCACATAGGGATAGGCATAGGCATATATAAGTTTTATAAGTTACATTCCTTTAAAATTCAAGCTAGCTTGTATCTGTTCTAAAAAACTCTTTAGAGGTGACAATAAAATTAACTAAAAATATCTTCGCATAACTTGTAACATAGGCTTGATTTCAATTGATGATTCATATAGGCATAGCATGAGTTAACATTCATTTTAAGTTTCTATACAAATGGGTTGCTTCCATTTTTAAGCTTCAAGCTAACTAGTATCATCCTTTGCCCTTGACTAAGTGAAGTAAGGAAATGTCGAGTCACAAAAGATCACTATCCATATCGAGGGGGCACCAGGTCTATGTTCATTTGGTGTGTGAGACGCATCCGAGGAAGAATGAACTCAATGCAGGTGTAAATCTCGTGATTAAGGATGACGATTGGAGTAAGGAGTTAGCAGATGGAGTGCATGCAGAATCTATGGATTAGTTGGGAAGAGGAATAGGTGGGGGAGAAGGAAAAGACATTGAGATTCCTCAGAAAGAAAGGAAGTAGATAAGATGACGATTGGAGCAAGGAGTTAGAAAATGAAGTGCATGCAGAATCTATGGATTAGCTGGGAAGAGGAAGAGGAATATGCGGGGGGAAGGAAAAGACAACGAGATTCCTCAGGAAGAAAGGAAGTACATAGAATGACGATTGGAGCAAGGAGTTAGCAAATGGAGTCCATGCAGAATCTATGGATTAGCTGGGAAGAGGAATAGGTGGGGAGAAGGAAAAGACAACGAGATTCCTCAAAAAGAAAAAAGTAGATAGGTACGCATTGGGAATCCAAAAAATAGGAGACAAAATGAATGTGTATGTGCTCACTACAGGTGGACCTTAGAACTATATATTTGGTAGCATTATTCCCAGGAGGGAAGGAATCAATGCTAGTGGGCATTGTTTAGTTACATGTCTTCTTGGAATACTGGTAGAGACCGAAGTGACACCATACAAGACCGCATGAGGAGGTTTAAGTTCTTATATGTACCGAGGGTATGTGAGGTGTCCAAATCCAGGTGTTTAGCCTGGAAAAGTGACTGGGTCGACCCAAGAGCAATTGTTTTTCTAGAAGGTCGAGCAAGATGTAAATCAAGAGCTTCATACTCTTGGTCAAGGACAAAAGAGAACCCCGCTCTCTCCTCATACGAGTAATGACTCCCTCCCGCTCCTCCTCTCTCCTCTATTCCCAACCTCCAACCACGCAAACACCCCTCCACACCACCATGTTGCCGCCTCCACTAACCCCAGCTGCAAAACACCGTCTCCACCACAAAAGCCTAAATCTTCCTTCCACTATTGTTGTACCACCACAGTACTCCAAAACACTCACGCGAGATTCTCTTGCGTCCTACCCAGTATGAGGAGAGAGGGTAGGCTAAAGCGATGGGGCCGCAAGTCTTCAAGATTCAAACCATATTTGTGGAAGACCAGAAGACCGAGAGAACCGAGAGATCTAGGTCGCTGGGACAGGAGCGACTACTCTCCAGAAAGAAAGGAATCCGGGAAGCTGGAAAGGAGAGTCCCTGACCAGATCTACACCAGAGGCACCGAGAAGAAGAAAGGCAGAGGTCCAAGCTGGAAAGCGAGATGCTTCGCCTACGACTCCAACCTTTCAAGTGTCGAGAAAAGAAGAAAGGAACACCCGTCGCGCTATCGCCATAGTTCGAAGGAAATGCCCCCCACTACTATCTTCATTGACAACATCGACAGAGATGTGTCCGAGTTCCAACTGGGAAAATTAGTGGGCAGATTCGCCAGCTGGACTAGAATATACATATGCAGAAAGGTGAGAAAATGGTCTCAGAAAGCCTTTGCCTTTGTGGACGTTAGACATGTAAGAGATGCAAAAAGAGTGATTGACGGCATTGAAGGGTGGATTATAAACGGAAGTAAACTCCGGGCTAGAATGGAATTTCAAGGTCATAGAGATAGAGGAGAAAGGACCAGCTCAAGGCCGGGAGAAAAGTCAGAGATGTCAGGTGGAGCTAGCGATGTCCGGAAATAAGAGAAGGCGGGATCAGAAGAGAAAATAGCTCAGCGCTATCTAGATTATCTTTAAACATCAAGCGGATAAAGAGATGAAATCGTGCCTAGAGAGATGCGTCGTTGTTGCTACCACCCAAGAAGAGTTTAGTGCGAAAGATGCGCTGAGCGTAATGCATGATCGATGGCCCAACGCCACTGGATTGTTAGCCCTCTCAAGGAAAAATTTCTTATAGTCTTCAATTCAGCTAGTGAAGTAGACACTATTCTAAGTAAGGCGCAAGAGAAGGGCAAGAACCATGGGGACATAAGCATTCGACGATGGGCGGTATATGATCAGGTTGAAAAACGCAAAACCTGGGGTATCATTCGAGGCATCCCTCTGCATGCCTGGAACGGGAATAATGTGCGAAAAATCGCACAGACAACTGGGGAGGTAATTAAGATTGAAGACGAAGATATCGACTCTATGGAAAATGCGGAGGTGCGAGTCCGAGTCGAAACCACCACTCTTCAAATGATCAACTCGAAAATCATTGTCCAAGTTGAGGGCCAGCGATTCCCGGTAAGCATAGTTGAAGTCGGGGAACAGTCTCCCCATCTCATGGACACAGACCCCTCCAAGAGTATCATTCAAATAACGAGAGATGGGGGAAAAATCCACAACGTCAATATAGTTCTAAATTCGGCGACCAGCTGTTGCCTGATAATGATAAGGATCTCACAAGTAGCGAATAGTCCAGGTTCTAGCGGTAACAGTCAGCAATGCGGTGAGCATGGGGATGGAGAATCCGAGTCTGTGCCTCCCATGGGTAATGGCAATACGGGGAATAGTGTCAATGAGGAAGCTGAAGAGGGAAGGATTTTGGGTGACGACGTATTACTTTCATGAAACCGCAACACCTGGGGAAAATAAATTAGGTGAAGCTACAGACGTCGCGCCTCCCAAAGCCGAGTTTATGCTACAGGAAAGAGAAAGAGAGGGGTCCCTCTCGACACACCCTCAAAAGGAGCCAATAACCATGTCTCTTGAACGGTACAACATGCATGGAGAGAATGATGTATGTCAAGAGAATATTAAAGTGGGCATAGGGAATGACGTGCGCCGCTTGCCTCAGGAAGAAATAATTGCTTTTCAGAATAAAACTCTTCCACGTGTATCTACCGCTCCAGTATTCACAAGATGTTGTCTCCTTTCAAAATTCAGGTACTGCATAGGCAAGCATGTTGGTAATTGGCGCAAACTTTAATGACGCCGAATTTTTGTCCCCGAAATCGCAACGGACACATGCAGATAAGGAGGAAGACTTCGTCAGTATTCCAGATACTTTTTTTCAAGAGACTCCAAATCAAGCGCAGACTATTTGTTGTGATCTTGACAACAGCCCATTAAGAGTATCAAATATGGGCCCAGTCAGTGAAACGCAGGAAAATTAGGTAATATTGGATGAGGTCCAAAACTCTTCTCGAGTAGAGGAGTTAAATCCTTGGGCCCAGTCGAGAAATAGGTCCGACGTGGGTCAAAAGGCAGTGGAAGATAGTACCCCCGTTAAATCCCCGGGAAATAAAAATGACATCCAACTGGTTGTTGAGCTTGTCCATAATACTCCACCAGCGTCGATCCCTAGTAAGGAACTCCCAGCGAGAAATGAGATGGGGAAAATCATTAACCCAGAGAAAGAAGCGGAAGAATACATTGACCTGTTACTGCAATTAGGGTGCCAAGTTCCTAATCCTAGCCTAACCAAAGCTAACATTCTCAATAAAATTCATTCGCAGATGGAGCAACGTGAGGCCCAAAGAAAGTAATTACTCCGGAGTCTCGTGGTAAGGAGTAGGTGAGCCATGGAGGGCATGAAGTTTTTGCTGGTGCGTTTGGGTGATGCCAGAAAGATATGGAGTGTGAGTTCCTCGGTAGATTCTTTCATGTATTTTATTTAGTATGGTGGTAGTGTCTGTTATTGAGTGCATTTTCTTAGTTATATTCGGGGGGGGGGGGGGGTGTTTGCGTGTTTGAGCTCTTCGTGCCAATTATATCTAGTGTGGCGGTGTAAGTGATTAGTTGGACCCTTGAATTTGTACTGGATATGGTGGGCACTCTTTTTCCTCTTTAGGCTTTTTCCCACTGGGTTTTGCTTAAGGAGGTTTTAATGAGGCCCAATCAACCCATCCGTCAGTTCTATTCCAATAATAAATTATGGCTATATGCCCAAATTATCAAAAAAAAAAAAGGACAAGAGAACAAATGGTTCCTATCGATTTCAACTCTAGGACAGAGGTTTAGGAAGAGAAAGATAATCAAGAATCCAACAACGTTCTCATACCCGCTATAGATCACGCATAGGACAACGTAGGTATAAGCTGTGTTGAAGGAACAATGACTCTAGAAGAGAAACAAGAACTGGTTGGTGATGCACTACGAAATTTTTTTAAGAACTTGAGTTCCCCCAGATTTCTCTTCATAATGGGGAGGAAGGATGAGAATGTGTGAGGGGGGTGACAGAGAGAAATAACTGTATATATTTTAGTATAACAATGAGTATGTGTTTAAATACAAGATTAAGAAACTAAAAGAAGAGAAAAAAGAACAGAAAAAAACTTAACAACAAGAGAAAAGATAGGAAATAACAATATTTGCACTAACAAACTAACAATATATGCGAGAAAGAATAATAGAAAAAAAAGAAAAAAATATAGATAACAAGTGATAAATATCTATTAATTAAATTAGCCCTAATATCCTTCCGCAGGCTGAAGGTGCAACTTGGTGACCAAGAACTCAAAACGTTGACGGAGGAGAGGTTTTGTCAAGATGTCAATGAGTTGGTCACATGGAAACGAAGAAGACATGGCGTGAGCCATATTGGACATGTTGACAAACAAAGTGATTGGCCAACACAATGTGTGTGTTTTATCGGGAGTGGAAAATAGGTTGGCATTTGAGTGCAGTTGTAACACCCCTCTCCATAATCACGATATAATCCCTCACGTAGCAATAATTAAAACGTTTCACAGCGGAAAAATAAATAACAATTACAAATCTCGCTCGGGTGTCACCGGCCATTACTCGCCCATGCGAGCAACGTAGCCAAACTACATCCAACTTCCAAAATAAACAATTGCTAACCGCAGTGATAACGAGAAACTCCTATACATCATACTAAATCCATAAATCATAAACATCGACAAGTGAGCGTCTACCCAACCCTGAAAATACATAACCTTACCATACGACCATACACCATCCTCATTGCTAAACCCAATGAACTCCATGTGTGGTAACAAAAGCAAAACTCCAATTACCCTGTTCCTGCTCTCCAGCTTCAACAATGATCAACAACCTGAAATGGTGTAGTATCAGCGATAGACGCTGAGTATGCCGGGCTTGGACCCTAATGGTCACTTGTCATTTTACCACCTCTATTACTAGGTCGGTTTCATCATGCTTTACCCATTTTACAGTTATAACAATACTGTAATAAACATGTATATATACACATTCATCCATCCATCCAATATTCATAGATATTCAACCATCCATCCAATCCACAATCATTTAATAACACAGTCCACATTATATATCGAACGTATCGAACAATAACAATATAATGTACAATGTACATTCGCCGTAGCGTACAGTGCTCATATTTAATTTACCTTAGCCTCGTAGGCTCCATCCAACCATCAACACACAATAAAATAACCACAAGTATAACCAATGAACAACAAAGCGAAACAACGAGAATAATAAACAAGTATTAAGTCTCATCCATGGTATTGTTCGCCACTGTATAAGTCTCAATTGTTTTAGTTGTTCAGTTATACCTAGTGACAATGTCTCGTTAAAACGACATGTCTCTAGTTACCCATATATTATGGCGGGTCACCCACGGCAGTAGCCACTTCAACAGTAGAGTCTCCGACCAACGAGCCATTCTAGCTCACGGGAAATTTTCTTGATACTTACGGACCCGTACGCGGACATCCTGATATCGTTTTTGTGATCACAGCGCGCACCAAGAGCCACATCCTCTTGGCTTTACTTCCATTCCATTAATTAGTAATTATACCATCGCATCGCATTACCAAATTTTCTAACACAGCAGACTAGGGTCATTAGTCCAATCCGGAGTTTGTAAACTCGGGATCCAGTGTTAGATACGAGAGCGGCGTATAGAAAGGCCAATGCTCCGTATAAAAGTCTTGGATAATATGTATAAGTTATTATCCTAGTGCTACAACGTTTTACTGACGTTCCTTATATTTCATATAAGATAGCACCATAGCCGCTAGTTCGTTTTATATATATAGGTTCATATATACGAACCAATACTGTTAACTCAACAACAGTAAATAATAAGCAGCTATAAATACAGTTCATGCATATTAATTATCACATTCAGACAAACAATCTTATCACAGATCACACAGAAGTCTGAACTGAGGAAGCCCTCAGAGACAATCAGAGACACATAACAACATACAAGTTATATCAACCAAATCCGAGCCCAAGGAGCAACCTTAGGACAACTCGGATCAAACCCCTTTACATACCGTTCACCCTGATCGTATTACGGTGGAGTATGAATCAGCAAGATCCTATGCTCCGTGTAGTCCGCTAGCTTGTCAAGCGTCCTTGTCAGAAGTATAATCTAAACGGTGTAAAACTATAAGTCAGTCTCCATGACTAACTACATACATCCGGTATTTCCGAATAATAAGTAACCCCGACAGTTCACCCCTGTTTTCTACAGTTGTTTGTTACTGGTTTCTCTAAAACAGTCGGCTTGTTACTTAAAACGCGTACGTCAAAACATTCAACTGTTAAGTTTAATTCCTTATATTTCTTTTAATCTTATCCACATCTAGTTTAGGTACGTAACCTATAGTTGCATGTATGCATGCATTCTTATATTATATTGCATTCTAAAATTCATAACTTATAGTTCGTAACTATATATTTTTTTTAAATAACCACCACCATTAAATCATATGGGTTTCAACCAAAATATATATATCCACCTTATATACATTATTCTTGTGTATGTATATATTTTTACCACGTAGGTAATTCTCATGAGTTTCATAAACTTTTATATTTTATGTTACATTTTATCATCTTTTATTAGATGATTATTCCCATTAATTGTATTATATTATACCACTTATATTAAGATTATTATCCTAATATTATGTAACATTTTATGTTGTATAATTACAACTCCTAAGGTTTATTCCATAAACACCTTAGTTTATAAATCCCATTTATTTATAGTTTGTCACATTCTTTGATGTGAATATCCTTACTTATATTAATTCCATCTAACCCATATAATTGTTATAACATTTATAACATTATAGACCTTAGTCTAAAATTCATTTTCCAACTCCTATTAATTCGGTACGGCCCTTGAATTCATTTATATTCTATTTTAACCACATAACATTATGTAATGTTGTACCAAAATACTAATATCATTTGATATGATATTTTTATTTCCTTTAATTTATAACCTATAGTTTTTATACAAAACTATTATATATTGCCGCCTAGGCATATATATTAAACCTTATTCTTTTCCATAAACCATAGTTTCCTTTATTTACAAAATCACCCCTTTCTTTATACCATGTTATATATACCATTTAATATAACATTTCTAACTTATAAAAGAGTATAGCTATGGTTATTTTTTTGTAAATCCCAAACAGCCCTTGTGCTGTTTTATAATTGCCATTTGGCCCTATTTATAACATATAGTTTTACCATAACCTTAAGACTATATTTTATACACATGTCTTATCAAATACTCTTATATAATTCTAAAAATCACCAAGTTTCTCCAAAGGGTTATAGATATCCTTATTAACCCATGTACTTATGGTATTTACCTTCCACCATCTATATTTCTCCAAAGTGTCATAATGACATAATAACTATATATTGTACATATATAGTTCATTTTAATTCCAAAATCAACCCAATAAATTCCTAAAAATTCCTAATAGCCCATGGGTGTTAAAATACCATTGTACACCCTTTATTTTCGGTAATAACATATTTACCACATATGTTATAAAAAATATTACCTTAAGATACTTATCTTATTATAAAACCTTAAATAAGTTATTTAACTTATTTAATTTGGTCAAAACCTAGCATATGGTCAAGGTTGACCACCTTAATATTTCCTTGACCACCAATTCCTTATAATCACGGTTTTAACCCCTAAGTTTCCAAAATTTACCATTTAACCCCAAAACTTTATAAAATCTTATAAACTTTATTTTAACTCCTTTTAACTCTAATTTTCGGCTTTATTTTTCTAAAGTCCCTAAATTTAATTTAATTACACTATAACCCCTTATTCATTTCGGTAATAATTATATATCACCTAAACATAAATAAAAGCTTGTAAATACATAAATAAAATGGCCTAAAATACATGGCCTTATTACAAACATTGGCTTGAAAAAAAATTACACATAAATGTCCCAAAAACACTTATAAATCTCGGCCTCACCATATAACTTTCATTTATTTACCAAACTTCCACATAATGTCTTAAATTTGACATTTATGCTTGTTTAATTAGTTATAAATTTATTAAACCATTCCTTAATCATTTTAAGGTCAAACAAGACCTTATTTTAATCATTCACTCACGGCAATTAATATACACACACTTAAACTTGTGTTAATGTATCAAATTAAGGTTTTAAGTGATTTATACCTTGATTTAGCTTAGGTAAAGCCTTGTTTGGGTTCGCCACCTTAAGGAGAAATTCTCCACAGCTTGTTTTACATGTTTTCAAACAGAAACCAAGGCATAGTTAGTCTCCAAGCAAGATCTAACCATAAGGAATAATTTATGTAAGATTTTAAGGCAAAAATCACCTTAAAAATGCAAGGAATGTTCAAGATGGTTTCGACCTGAATCAAACACACCACAAGGTGTTAGATCTACCATATTGACATAGGAAATAGCTAGATCACAACAAGCTGCCTTGTTATTAGGTTTTACCTTGGAAAAATGCCTTAAAGAAGGTATTTCCTTTGGATCTCGGCCACCCTTGCTCCAAATGGCTAACCAACTGATTGAACATGTAAATATGAAGATTATGAGTGTATAAACTCACAAAAATCAGAGGAAGAAAATCGGATGAAGAGTAGAGAAGCTTAAGGTATGTTTTTACCTTAAAATGAGATTTTGAGCAACCTTGGTCTCTAAACTTGTTTCATTCGAATTTGATTGATGTTATAACCTTAGAACACTGAGAATAAGCCATAGGAAGTGATTAGTCACGAGATCTAAGCATAGGTGGTGAAGAGATGAAGAAAAAGAGCCAAAATAAGCCTTAAACCATTACCTTAGGAGCTTTGGAGTTAGATCTACCTTCCTAACTCAAGAACCACGGTTGGGAGTTTTGGAAACTCAAGGAGCTCGGTTGGAATGAGCTGGAGTCGTTGGAATGGAGCTAGGAGGCAATGAATGATTGAAAATGAGCATTATTGAATGAAAAAGCACTTTTGGACTATATTATTGATTTGTAATGACTAATGAGTCATCAAAGGGATAATAATGGAGCTGGCATCGATAATTGGAGGGGAAGACTGGCCTCACACGATTTGTGGCTGGTGGAGTCAATAATGGAGCCTCAAGGAGTGTATAAACTAATAAAAGGCAAAAAGTAAGCCTTAATTAAGGGAACAAGTGGAGTCTTGTTTATTAAGCTAGTAAGTGACGAATTTTGACTCCCCCAGCCTGTGTATGTCGACCTCATGTGGTCCAATGGTCAAACTTTGACCTCTTGACCATTCTTAGTCAATGTTGACTCAAACGGGCCCCATTTTAGGGTTTTATTAATATTTTAATATTAAATTTGTAAAAATTCGTAAATTCTTGGAATTAAATTCCTAATATGATATAATATGATATTTTATCATATTTACAGGTATTTATACCTTTTAGCCCATTTAAAACCAATTTAGAAGGCAATTACACAAAATGTGCTTTAAGAGTTTTAGTGCACATTTTGTGTCTCAAGGTGTTTCTGAGCTTGGTTTTCTTTGAAAACGGTTTTGTTGTGTTCCTTACATGATATTTGATCATGGTATCCAATTTTATATCATTTAGAGGTCATTAGACCTTTAAGGTTTCTTAGAGCACATTTTTGCCCTTTTTGACCTTGAAGCATGTAAATGCTTTTTATTTGTGTTGGAGTGTTGTCCAACGATTGTAATGTGTTAATATACTTAGGAAAAATTTTTAGGTCCTAAGAAGTTCATTTGGGTATTTATTTACCCCTAACGGTCAAAGGGTGCAACATCTTGATTTGTGTTGACCACTGTTGTTCTCAGTTGACTTTTAAGGCATGTTTAGGCCTTAATTAGTGTGATTAAATATTTAATCCATGTTTAATAAGTTTGGGGTATTTCAATCTATCCCCCTTAAAAAGACTTCGTCCCGAAGTCTCTTAATCAAGTAGGTAAGTATATATAAATGTATAACTACCCATTATTCTCATAATGTATATCTATGTGATATATCATTTACACATCGTATTGCGCTTATACAGCACATAGCCATCACGTTGTGGCGTTAGTTCAATCATATATGGATATAGGTGATCCATCAGCACCATCATTTCCTATCAGTTCTACCAACCCTGACAACCTCCCTGAGGTGTCCATAACATTCCATTGTTCCACATTCCATATCTAATGATTCATTTCGTATCTAGGCGATACCATATGTAATCATTCTATAAAGCAATATGAATACATATCACAAATAGCATAAGAAAAGTACTACACACATGGTGTACATACAATCATTCAAACAAGTATCTCATAAGATACATACATTCAAGTGTACATCACACCCAAACAACCAAACAACAACGCACGCCCCGCGTACCTAACATACACAAAACCAATTCACTGTATGCCATGCATACGAAACAATTCACTGTATGCCATGCATACTAAACAAACAACCTCGTATGCCCCGCACACCACCAATTCTTTGTACGCAATGCATACTAAACAACCAAAACTTAGTGCACACATGTGCACAACCAAGAGGCTCTACCCCCCTTAAAAAGGGTACGCCCCCGTACCCCACAAGTATACAACAGCAGCGCTCAATAAGGAGCGCTGGATACTTGGCTCTCAAAGAGTTCACCAACTCATGGGTTATCCTCATATCAGAGAGACGGGTATGACTCTAGCCCTTCTGGGCTCCACAATATATAAAGGGTGAGGCACCAACTATTTGTGCTCTCTCTAAGTTCGTTCTTATGGGCCCACTCGCTCCGTATGAGGCGTAGACCCATGAACATAGGCTCAATTTGCCTATTTCCATTGCTGTGTGTCCTCTCATTTGGATCACTAGCAAACATGCGTGTGTCTTCTCTCACTGATATTCAGCTTGAGGTATAATGTGACATTGGCTACTGTTAGTACTTAGTGCTCTTGCACTTGTCTTGTAATACTAAGACGTACCAGCCTATATGTCCATAAAGATGATGTTTGTCATCCTTGTCTCCTGGTGGTTTTTGTTCCGGAGTAACACACTGTTGTAGTTCTTCTTTTTTTTAACACACTCTTGTTGATATCCACTTTATCTTTCTGCATTCCCACTAGATTAATAACTGCACGAGTGCAATACCAAAACACTCAGTCATACAGAGTGCAGAGGCGTAAACGCTCAACAGCTAATATCTCGTGAGTCAAACAGATAAGATGTGGAATTATCCTGTGGGTGGTACATTCCGAATCCACTGTTCCTTGAGCAAGGTTTCTGCTATCATATAGCTTTATCTTTTCTCCTTGCGTAGTCACGCGTTTATATCCATATCATCTGGTAGATTTCCTCTGAATTGTAATAATTTACTCGATCCTTATGAGGATTCTACATGTTATCCGTCCATAACGGGTTTCCCTGAATTTTTTTTTGGGTTCCTGTCCTTGTACTGTTTCCCTGTCTTCACTGTATACTGTCTACTGTTCTCTGTTGAAGGTTCTTGATTTCCTTAGCCCGTTGGTTTAACTGCGGCTCTTCTCGTCCATCTTCGAGGTAATCCGTCTTACTGTCCGTAGAATGGAGTTGACTACTTCTCGTGTTCCTAACACTACTTGTCTACTTGCATGGGGTACCGTACTGATACATTACTACTTACCACGACTAACTCATAAATAAGTCTGTCAGGCCCACATGCTCCTAACGGAGTGCGGTCGTCCCATGTCTCGTTTAGTAAACTGGTAATGTCTATCACACGGTTGTTGTGAAGTATTCTGTTGTCAATCTCCCTCTGATGGATATCCCTTTTTTTTCCTTCCTTCTTTTCCTTCTTTTTTTTTTGTCTTCTTTTTGCTTGCTTTTTTTTTGTGTAATAGTTCATGTTATCAGTTATCCTGTAATAAGTGCTATTGCCTTAGTGGCATCCGTGGTAATTTGTGCCATAGACTGGTATTATTCAACTCGGTGTAAGTAAAATCCGTGCTATATTAGCAAACTTGTTTCTCCTCTTTTTTTTTTTATCTCATTGAGTACAACACATTTTCCTTTTCTCCCTGTTTATCATGATCACAACTCTTCCATAGTTCACATTCTTTCCCTCATCCGTTTAATTGGATGTATTGCAGATTGCATAATAGCTTGAGCAACTTGGCTCTTCACTTCCCAACCATCCTCACTAACGGTGGTGCATCTACAAAGGGTATGCTTGTCCATGAGGACTAAACATTTATCACTGATAGTGATTAGCATTAAATGCGGGTATACATTGATGGTATTTGGCTAACAAGCCTTGTCTGAAAATTCCCAAACAATTTAAACTGGTGTGATTTACAATCACAGTGGTTGTAGCATTTCTCCCAGTTGCTGTGGTTGGACTAACGGTCCTTCCAAAGTGGCATAGGTTTCTAACCTCAAGGTTTGTATGAAAAGTTTGAAAAGCCTTTTTTTTGGTATACATATAATAAAAGACTAAAAAGTAGTAGTTGTTGCAGTTGCATTTGCAGTTGCTGTTACTGTTGCTGTTGTTGTTGCTGCACTTGCTGTAGCAAGTGCGCAAGGCAGATGGAAATTTCAGTGGTTTTCTTGTCATAGCGCTTGCAATAGCAAGTGCGCCATGCAGGTGGAAATTCTGGTTCAGTAGTTGCAGACGTTATAATCTGAGTGGTTTAAGTGGTGTAATTAAAATTAAAGAAAGAAATTAAAACCCAAAATAAACGTCGGCTGCAAACAAATCCCGGTCACAGTAGTATAGTGAAAATGTAAGCGACCGGATATCGAACCACGGGACTAATGTACATATTAAAGTACCTAAGCGTGTCACAGGAGGGGGGATTAATTGACTTGTTTATATAAATAAAAGGAAAGATAAAATGACTAAATTAACAGATAAACTAAGCGGGACTCTGGTTCACATTAATATAATATCTGTTCTCTCATGCTAGGTCTACTGGTTAATTATAACTGTTTGGCAAGATTCCTGATATTTTCTTAAGGTCCGATGAAAACTCATAAGAACTCGTTCACCTGTAATGCAAGGTCCGATGAAAACTCAAGCAAAAGCCTGCGAACGGCAGAGGAGTGTTGAGGGATTACATTTGCAACTGAGTACTAACTTAAACGATGAAAATAAGTTTCCCCCAGTTTTACGGCTTAATCAACCCATCTGTTTCCAACCGATGAAATCAAAAACAGACTTAGTAAAGCATTTTAATAAATTCATGAGGTTTATTAAAAAGATGGCGAGAAAACCTTTAACCGTAACAAACTTTATTAAAACTAAAACCAGTAAAACATATTGCATAATTAATACAGAAACATAATAATTATTCCAGAGTATACGTAAACTAGCCTAACATATTAAATAGATAGACAGAGACAAGAGTAATAGAAATCATCCGTAATCACTCCGGCTCACTCTGCTATTTTGTATACGTAGGCTAGAGGTGGATTCAGTGGAATGTAAAATAAATAAAATGGAGAAGGCGGAAGGAGAGAAATGAGATGGTGTGTGAATTGGAACTCCAGAGGAACCACGGAAGGAGCCTCCGGAAGGACACTGGAGAAGGTGAGACGAGTGTTGTATTTATAGAGGAAGAAGAAGCAGAGCAGCAGCTTCATTGATTGGGCTCGATGATTGCAGCTCCCCATTGATTGCAGCTATTGATTGCGCAGGGGACAGGGCTGCAACGCGTGCGTGATTTCTGGTAGGCGCCGTCTCAAGTTGGAGCGAGTTGGCGTAGAAGATAACCGGTTGATTTCCAGACATTTACACGTGTCCGCCACTTATCTAGCGGTCTCCTCTATCTCAACCGCCCAATATGGGGCGGTTTCTTCTGTCTTGTCCGCTTCCTTCTCTTGTCCGCCTCGCGGTTGCATTAGAGTTGTCCGCCTCTTAAGTGGCGGTCTTCTCTGTCTCAACCGCCTCGCGTCTTTGTCTCTTGACCGCTAGATAACTAGCGGTACGCTCTGTCACGTCCGCCTAGCGGTTGTATTAGAGTTGACCGCCCAATACGGGGCGGTTGCCTCTCTGTTGTCCGCCTGATAAGGAGGCGGTCGCCTCTTGTTTCCTCCTCTGTGTCTCGTCCGCCTTGTTATGTGGCGGTTGCATGCTATGGAGGCGGTACTAGGGGTGGACTCGCGTGACATGCACGTGAGTTTCTTCAATCCTTATAATATATGTCTTTGTTTGTCATTTTTCCTACATTTTAACACATATAATACATCAGTTAATATAACAACATAAATATAGGAAAAACCCAAGATAAGTGAGAAACATTACTAAAAATGCTGCAATTAATAAGGTGATTAAACCTTAAAAAGTCTATATGTTTTGCACTTATCAAACTTCCTCACACTTGACTTTTGCTTGTCCTCAAGCAAATAAGGAATATAATTATCTCTAAGCCTTAATAATAAAACAAGATTAAATAAGTGTAGAAGGGAATTTAGACAAAGTGACAACTTGAAAGAATAATTCTGCTCTTAGAAGTAGGTTTTTATAAACAGTGAAGAGAACAGTTTAATAAAAGCATAGATAAACTAGACTGCAGAAAACAAGTTAGATTAACCTGGGATTTTCAAACCAATTTCAATTCTCTAACCCGGGATGACAAGGGCGTGAAGTAATGCCTTATTCCGCAGTACCTTTCACACCACGTACTCATGTTTATAAATATAAATTGCAATTATTATATACATTTTTTTGAGTGTGCAAATTGTATAGACAAAGCACATATTATTTAAATAATTTTTTTGAATTGCATTAATTTTCTGTACCCCAAACTTTTCTCTCTATCCTTGTAGCGGTGTTGGGTCTTCTATCCCAGATCACGAGACCTTAGGTAGATAGGTGTTAAAGCACCCCAAAGAACTTAATAACCGGATAGACGAGGCCTGTTTTGGTTAGAAAAATTCATAAACAGCGGAGTACCTTGCTTTTATCCTTTTCTTCCTTGACTTTCCACATATTCCATAATCCCAAGCTAAACTAAATTGGTTTTTACAATTAGCAGACCTATCATTTTTCGAGTAAAAATAGAGTATTTTGAAGGAAAATAATTTTATACAAGCTCCTTTAAATAAAACTACCTTTCAGTTGTCACTTGACATAATTTCAGACACTTCTACAATTATTTTATCTCATTTTTTCAATTTTTTTAAAATTTAGGCAGTTTAGAGTAGCAAAAAGTGAGTGTGGCATTATCGAACTACTGTCATAATTTCAGGGAAAGGTCTCTCCTTCCTCACACTTAAGAGGAGCAATGTCCTCATTGTCAGAATTAAAATCAAGAAAATGACCTTTCAAATTATGACAGACTCATAAAGGATTAAATAAATACTGGTTGAACATTAATAAAATAAAAGAAGAACTGAAACTCCCCTTATATCGTAGATTGAGGAAGGTATCCTTCCTCACACTTAGAGCTTTGGCAGGGGTGAGACGTTCCTCACACTTGAGTTTGCGCAAGTGTTCAACCGAAGATATTGAAATGCCAAGCAACTGAGGTTGCTTTCCAAAGGTGAGTTCAGCTATATATTCGACATAGAATTTGTTCTGAAAAGAAAATCATATATAGCCAGCAGAACTCAAGTGGCACCAAAAAGAAAATAAAAATAAAATATGATAAACATAAATAATTAGGCATAAAAAAAAACTTTAAGCAAAAATAATACAGTACTACATAAAATAAAAACATGAAGCAAACCGAACTGTTACCTTCCAGAAGTTTGATAAGGTTTAAACAGTATAAGTCTACAAAATGTTAGTACACAACATAATAAAGTACTACATAAAATAAAAACATTTAGAGTTAACAAATATTAATAAACAAAAAGCGACATAAAAACTAATATTAATAGCAACATAATAAATATTTATTAAAAACAACATAAAAATTAATATTATTAACAAAGCATTAATATTTGACATAAACATTTTAGTAATATTAACAAAAATAGAAAACAAGAAGAACAAATAATATGAAATATGAACAGAATAATTATACAAAATAAATTCTGTCGAAAAATCGACAGAACCTCCCCTAAAAATCTACGATTCTCCACAATTAATTCAGTCAAACGCAAGGTAATTTAATACCGTTATCAGCCTAAATCCACATATAACAACCTATAATCATAAATTCATTCGTTTATAAAACAAGGCATAATACAATTGGAGAATGCTATTTTAACATAGCAAGTCTCGTATCTACATATACCTAAATTTGAAATTCATCCAAAACGACAAATTAAAGTATATTCAGTGTAGATTTAACCTTGTGTATTATGTATATGATTTTATAGAAGAAGAATCTGAGACAAAAATCGCATATTAAGCTCGAATTTTCGAACGGGTCGACCTAGGGTTCGAAAGTTCAGTCCTTAATTTCTCCTAGTGTAGTTCATTATTTGTGGATTTGAAACTATAGAAACGTCAAGAATTAAAAAACAAAGATTTCGGTACTAACCTTGCGTACTTTGGTGGAGAATTGAGGAAGTTGTGTTGAATTGAAGAGGAGGGGAGTTGCGCGGCTTGTTCGTTCTCCTCTGTACCGGTTCGAGCTCTCTAATTTGGAGAGGAACAGATTGAGTGAAACGCGGCGCTTGAAGTTTTTTTTTTCTATACCGAGTCGCGTCCGCGAGGCGGTCCCTTGTGTGGCGTCCGCGAGGTAAGTGGCGGACAAGATTGGGGCGTCCGCGAGGCGGTCTGGTGTGTGGCGTCCGCGAGTTAAGTGGCGGACAGGGGGGCGGTTCCTTCAGTGGTGTCCGCATGGAACCGGGGCGGTTGTCCACGCGGACTGCCCCTGTGTCGTTTTTATTTTATTTTAATGTAACATTAACGAATAACAGATCAAACATTAGTGCATATAAATTAAGAATTAGTAGTTAGTTCACATAATTATAAGTTAGTGGTTAATTACATAAAATTAAATGTTAGAGACAATGGAAATTAAATGTTAGAGACAATGGAAATTAAATGATAATAATATAAGAGTTAGAAGTTAGATGTCAGAAGTTAGATGTCCGGAGTTAGATGGCCAAAGTCAGGTGTCCAATTTGTCCAAATGTCCAATTAATATTAACAGATTATTAGATAATTAATATTAACAAAATATAGAAGATAATTAATATTAACAATAACGAAAATAATATAGAAATATATTAACATATTTAAGAGAACAAAATATTTATAATTATCAGGTGAATAATCCGGGGCTTAGGAACTAGAATAAATCTAGTCCCCGGCAACGGCGCCATTTTGCAGACGTTATAATCTGAGTGGTTTAAGTGGTGTAATTAAAATTAAAGAAAAGAAATTAAAACCCAAAATAAACGTCGGGCTGCAAACAAATCCCGGTCGCAGTAGTATAGTGAAAATGTAAGCGACCGGATATATCGAACCACGGGACTAATGTACATATTAAAGTACCTAAGCGTGTCACAGGAGGGGGGATTAATTGACTTGTTTATATAAATAAAAGGAAAGATAAAATGACTAAATTAACAGATAAACTAAGCGGGACTCTGGTTCACATTAATTAATATCTGTTCTCTCATGCTAGGTCTACTGGTTTAATTATAACTGTTTGGCAAGATTCCTGATATTTTCTTAAGGTCCGATGTGAAAACTCATAAGAACTCGTTCACCTGTAATGCAAGGTCCGATGAAAACTCAAGCAAAAGCCTGCGAACGGCAGAGGAGTGTTGAGGGATTACATTTGCAACTGAGTACTAACTTAAACGATGAAAATAAGTTTCCCCCAGTTTTACGGCTTAATCAACCACATCTGTTTCAACCGATGAATCAAAAACAGACTTAGTAAAGCATTTTAATAAATTCATGAGGTTTATTAAAAAGATGGCGAGAAAACCTTTAACCGTAACAAACTTTATTAAAACTAAAACCAGTAAAACATATTGCATAATTAATACAGAAACATAATAATTATTCCCAGAGTATACGTAAACTAGCCTAACATATTAAATAGATAGACAGAGACAAGAGTAATAGAAATCATCCGTAATCATCACTCCGGCTCACTCTGCTATTTTATATACGTAGGCTAGAGGTGGATTCAGTGGAATGTAAAATAAATAAAATGGAGAAGGCGGAAGGAGGAGAAATGAGATGGTGTGTGAATTGGAACTCCAGAGGAACCACGGAAGGAGCCTCCGGAAGGACACTGGAGAAGGTGAGACGAGTGTTGTATTTATAGAGGAAGAAGAAAGCAGAGCAGCAGCTTCATTGATTGGGCTCGATGATGCAGCTCCCAATTGATTGCAGCTTATTGATTGCGCAGGGGACAGGGCTGCAACGCGTGCGTGATTTCTGGTAGGCGCCGTCTCAAGTTGGAGCGAGTTGGCGTAGAAGATAACCGGTTGATTTCCAGACATTTACACGTGTCCGCCACTTATCTAGCGGTCTCCTCTATCTCAACCGCCCAATATGGGCGGTTTCTTCTGTCTTGTCCGCTTCCTTCCCTTCTTGTCCGCCTCGCGGTTGCATTAGAGTTGTCCGCCTCTTAAGTGGCGGTCTTCTCTGTCTCAACCGCCTCGCGGCTTTGTCTCTTGACCGCTAGATAACTACGCGGGACGCTCTGTCACGTCCGCCTAGCGGTTGTATTAGAGTTGACCGCCCAATACGGGGCGGTTGCCTCTCTGTTGTCCGCCTGATAAGGAGGCGGTCGCCTCTTGTTTCCTCCTCTGTGTCTCGTCCGCCTTGTTATGTGGCGGTTGCATGCTATGGAGGCGGTACTAGGGGTGGACTCGCGTGACATGCACGTGAGTTTCTTCAATCCTTATAATATATGTCTTGTTTGTCATTTTCCTACATTTTAACACATATAATACATCAGTTAATATAACAACATAAATATAGGAAAAACCCAAGATAAGTGAGAAACATTACTAAAAATGCTGCAATTAATAAGGTGATTAAACCTTAAAAAGTCTATATGTTTTGCACTTATCAGTAGTTCACGGTCTCATTGACTCTTCGTCATTTGAGTATTGATACATGATAATGTAAGCATTAACATCTTGTTCATATATATCCGTCGAGGTTTAAAGCTTATAGGTACTGAGTACACACAACTAATCCCAAAGTCTTACACAAAAGGCGAGTGCTCAATGACACACTCCCACATACTTATAACATAGCTCCTTCTAACATCCAAAGTAAGCACACAACATAGTAAGTAAACAAAGTCTTCCACCAGCGGTCTCATGGAGTTAGGGGACTCATGCCCTATCTACTCCCTTGCCCTTCAGGGCTCCAGCATTAGTAGATGTCTGGCCATCCTGATCGCCTCGTGGTACTCCAGATCCTCCAGCTGAGGTCTTCTGAGTATTCTTTGGTGGCCTGTAATTACGGCTCTCTGGATTCATCCAGCACTCGAATTCCCTATGGCTCTCTTTCTTGCAGCACCGACAGACAACTTTGCGGCCTTCGCAATCGACCCCAGGATGGTCTTTCCCACAACGCTTACAGTAAAAATGGCGCGGGGGCTGTCTGGTGCCTAATGGTAGTAATTAAGTTTAAGTTACAATCTGATGATTTAAAGGTTAAGGTCACAATTCAATTTAAGAGGTAGGTGTTCTCACCCTTAGAAGGTGCTGGGCCGGTCAACCAAAGGACGTCTCTTTTCCCTTTACTCCTTGGTGACCCTGCTGCCCTTTCTTTGGAAAGAATTTCCTATTTAAGGTTTCGGGTCAGCCTTCCTAAGGTATTTAATATGATAATTAATCTGAAATGGAATAAGTCCTTACTTTCCCTTCTTTTGGCTTTCGCCTGGAGATGCTCCTCCACCCTCAGACTCTCCCTCAGGGTTCTTCCTTTTCTTGGCCCCGAGAGTCTCTTCCCGAGTCTGGAGCATTAGCTCCGTCCTCGAGGCAGCCTCATAACACTCCTGGAATCTCCTTGGTAAGTTCTCACAAAGTTAATTGGTAATGTAGTAAGTAAAGAATTTTATGGCTTTCATGTTAGTACTTCGATGGTAGTGTAGAGGGTAGCACCCATCGCCATCTCAATGCGAAATAATAGTCCTCCCTGGAACTTATCGACCTTCACGGTCTCTGAGTAATCCACACCGGGAATGGAGTCCAGCGAACCAATGAATCAAGCGTAATACTCATCCACGGTCAGACTCCTTGGGTCAGGTCTCTGACTCCTGGCGTTCTTTGTTGAGATGTGCTGGGTAGTACTTCCCTCTCAGTAACTCGACAAAGGAAGCCCACGAAAAGTCGGGCGTAGCCAAGTGATGGCCCTTGACCAATCTTCACCAAGTACTGGCTGCATCCTTCAGATGGAAGGCAGCAATGGCGACCTTCTTGTCGTCAGGTACCTGTAAAGCTTCGTATGCTTTCTCATGTTCAACTATGTAACGCTCCAAAGCTACGGGGTCTGGTTCCCCAGAATATGTAGGTGGTCGGGTCTCGCTAACTGACTTCAGCCAGTTCGTTTCCCTGGGCTGTGGCGGTGGGCTGGTGCTCCTCCTATTTGGGTACCCAGCTGTGCAAGAACGGCAGCAACCGTCTCAGCAACTCCTGGAATGCCGGGGCCACCGCCTCTACCTCTTCCAGTACCACGCCCCTTCATTCTTCCAGACATGTGTAGTACAGTATGTCACATAAATATTCGGTAAATTACCGTACACAACCAGTAGATATTAAGTTGCCTTAAGGCTAACCTATCACGCCATTTGCATTACTAGACACAATATCCTTCTAAGACGAATCGTCTCATACTTCCCAAATGTTTCCTAATACTTCCCAAGTCCTAAGCTCACTGTCTTAACCTACTTTCTCGTCATCAGAGCGGTACTCCACTCTGATACCACTTTTGTAACACCCCTCTCCATAATCACGATATAATCCCTCACGTAGCAATAATTAAAACGTCTCACAGCGGAAAAATAAATAACAATTACAAATCTCGCTCGGGTGTCACCGGCCATTACTCGCCCATGCGAGCAACGTAGCCAAACTACATCCAACTTCCAAAATAAACAAATTGCTAACCGCAGTGATAACGAGAAACTCCTATACATCATACTAAATCCATAAATCATAAACATCGACAAGTGAGCGTCTACCCAACCCTGAAAAATACATAACCTTACCATACGACCATACACCATCCTCATTGCTAAACCCAATGAACTCCATGTGGGTACAAAAGCAAAACTCCAATTACCCGTTCCTGCTCTCCAGCTTCAACAATGATCACAACCTGAAATGGTGTAGTATCAGCGATAGACGCTTGAGTATGCCGGGCTGGACCCATGGTACTTGTCATTGTAACCATCTTATTACTAGGTCGGTTTCATGCTTTACCATTTTACAGTTATAACAATACTGTAATAAACATGTATAATACACATATTCATCCATCCAAATATTCATAGATATTCAACCATCCATCCAATCCACAATCATTTAATAACACAGTCCACAATTATATATCGAACGTATCGAACAATAACAATATAATGTACAATGTACATTCCGTAGCGTACAGTGCTCATATTTAATTTACCTTAGCCTCGTAGGCTCCATCCAACCATCAACACACAATAAAATAACCACAAGTATAACCAATGAACAACAAAGCGAAACAACGAGAATAATAAACAAGTATTAAGTCTCGTCCATGGTATTGTTCGCCACTGTATAAGTCTCAATTGTTTTAGTTGTTCAGTTATACCTAGTGACAATGTCTCGTTAAAACGACATGTCTCTAGTTACCCATATATTATGGCGGGTCACCCACGGCAGTAGCCACTTCAACGGTAGAGTCTCCAACCAACGAGCCATTCTAGCTCACGGGAAATTTTCTTGATACTTACGGACCCGTACGCGGACATCCTGGTATCGTTTTTGTGATCACAGCGCGCACCAAGAGCCACATCCTCTTGGCTTTACTTCCAATCCATTAATTAGTTAATTATACCATCGCATCGCATTGCCAAATTTCCTAACACAGCAGACTAGGGTCATTAGTCCAATCCGGAGTTTGTAAACTCGGGATCCAGTGTTAGATACGAGAGCGGCGTATAGAAAGGCCAATGCTCCGTATACAAGTCTTGGATAATATGTATAAGTTATTATCCTAGTGCTACAACGTTTTACTGACGTTCCTTATATTTCATATAAGATAGCACCATAGCCGCTAGTTCGTTTTATATATATAGGTTCATATATACGAACCAATACTGTTAACTCAACAACAGTAAATAATAAGCAGCTATAAATATACAGTTCATGCATATTAATTATCACATTCAGACAAACAATCTTATCACAGATCACACAGAAGTCTGAACTGAGGAAGCCCTCAGAGACAATCAGAGACACATAACAACATACAAGTTATATCAACCAAATCCGAGCCCAAGGAGCAACCTTAGGACAACTCGGATCAAACCCCTTTACATACCGTTCACCCTGATCGTATTACGGTGGAGTATGAATCAGCAAGATCCTATGCTCCGTGTAGTCCGCTAGCTTGTCAAGCGTCCTTGTCAGAAGTATAATCTAAACGGTTGTAAAACTATAAGTCAGTCTCCATGACTAACTACATCCGGTATTTCCGAATAATAAGTAACCCCGACAGTTCACCCCTGTTTTCTACAGTTGTTTGTTACAGGTTTCTCTAAAACAGTCGGCTTTGTTACTTAAAACGCGTACGTCAAAACATTCAACTGTTAAGTTTAATTCCTTATATTTCTTTTAATCTTATCCACATCTAGTTTAGGTACGTAACCTATAGTTGCATGTATGCATGCATTCTTATATTATATTGCATTCTAAAATTCATAACTTATAGTTCGTAACTATATATTTTTTTAAATAACCACCACCATTAAATCATATGGGTTTCAACCAAAATATATATATCCACCTTATATACATTATTCTTGTGTATGTATATATTTTTACCACGTAGGTAATTCTCATGAGTTTCATAAACTTTTATATTTTATGTTACATTTTATCATCTTTTATTAGATGATTATTCCCATTAATTGTATATTATACCACTTATATTAAGATTATTATCCTAATATTATGTAACATTTTATGTTGTATAATTACAACTCCTAAGGTTTATTCCATAAACACCTTAGTTTATAAATCCCATTTATTTATAGTTTGTCACATTCTTTGATGTGAATATCCTTACTTATATTAATTCCATCTAACCCATATAATTGTTATAACATTTATAACATTATAGACCTTAGTCTAAAATTCATTTTCCAACTCCTATTAATTCGGTACGGCCCTTGAATTCATTTATATTCTATTTTGACCACATAACATTATGTAATGTTGTACCAAAATACTAATATCATTTGATATGATATTTTTATTTCCTTTAATTTATAACCTATAGTTTTTATACAAAACTATTATATATTGCCGCCTAGGCATATATATTAAACCTTATTCCATAAACCATAGTTTCCTTTATTTACAAAATCACCCCTTTCTTTATACCATGTTATATATACCATTTAATATAACATTTCTAACTTATAAAAGAGTATAGCCTATGGTTATTTTTTTGTAATCCCAAACAGCCCTTGTGCTGTTTTATAATTGCCATTTGGCCCTATTTATAACATATAGTTTTACCATAACCTTAAGACTATATTTTATACACATGTCTTATCAAATACTCTTATATAATTCTAAAAATCACCAAGTTTCTCCAAAGGGTTATAGATATCCTTATTAACCCATGTACTTATGGTATTTACCATTCCACCATCTATATTTCTCCAAAGTGTCATAATGACATAAACTATATATTGTACATATATAGTTCATTTTAATTCCAAAATCAACCCAATAAATTCCTAAAAATTCCTAATAGCCCATGGGTGTTTAAAATACCATTGTACACCCTTTATTTTCGGTAATAACATATTTACCACATATGTTATAAAAAATATTACCTTAAGATACTTATCTTATTATAAAACCTTAAATAAGTTATTTAACTTATCTAATTTGGTCAAAACCTAGCATATGGTCAAGGTTGACCACCTTAATATTTCCTTGACCACCAATTCCTTATAATCACGGTTTTAACCCCTAAGTTTCCAAAATTTACCATTTAACCCCAAAACTTTATAAAATCTTATAAACTTTATTTTAACTCCTTTTTAACTCTAATTTTCGGCTTTATTTTTCTAAAGTAAATATTAATTTAATTACACTATAACCCCTTATTCATTTCGGTAATAATTATATATCACCTAAACATAAATAAAAGCTTGTAAATACATAAATAAAATGGCCTAAAATACATGGCCTTATTACAAACATTGGCTTGCAAAATAAATTACACATAAATGTCCCAAAAACACTTATAAATCTCGGCCTCACCATATAACTTTCATTTATTTACCAAACTTCCACATAATGTCTTAAATTTGACATTTATGCTTGTTTAATTAGTTATAAAATTTATTAAACCATTCCTTAATCATTTTAAGGTCAAACAAGACCTTATTTTAATCATTCACTCACGGCAATTAATATACACACACTTAAACTTGTGTTAATGTATCAAATTAAGGTTTTAAGTGATTTATACCTTGATTTAGCTTAGTAAAGCCTTGTTTGGGTTCGCCACCTTAAGGAGAAATTCTCCACAGCTTGTTTTACATGTTTTCAAACAGAAACCAAGGCATAGTTAGTCTCCAAGCAAGATCTAACCATAAGGAATAATTTATGTAAGATTTTAAGGCAAAAATCACCTTAAAAATGCAAGGAAAGTTCAAGATGGTTTCGACCTGAATCAAACACACCACAAGGTGTTAGATCTACCATATTGACATAGGAAATAGCTAGATCACAACAAGCTGCCTTGTTATTAGGTTTTACCTTGGAAAAATGCCTTAAAAGAAGGTATTTCCTTTGGATCTCGGCCACCCTTGCTCCAAATGGCTAACCAACTGATTGAACATGTAAATATGAAGATTATGAGTGTATAAACTCACAAAAATCAGAGGAAGAAAATCGGATGAAGAGTAGAGAAGCTTAAGGTATGTTTTTACCTTAAAATGAGATTTTGAGCAACCTTGGTCTCTAAACTTGTTTCATTCGAATTTGATTGATGTTATAACCTTAGAACACTGAGAATAAGCCATAGGAAGTGATTAGTCACGAGATCTAAGCATAGGTGGTGAAGAGATGAAGAAAAAGAGCCAAAATAAGCCTTAAACCATTACCTTAGGAGCTTTGGAGTTAGATCTACCTTCCTAACTCAAGAACCACGGTTGGGAGAGTTTGGAAACTCAAGGAGCTCGGTTGGAATGAGCTGGAGTCGTTGGAATGGAGCTAGGAGGCAATGAATGATTGAAAATGAGCATTATTGAATGAAAAAGCACTTTTGGACTATATTATTGATTTGTAATGACTAATGAGTCATCAAAGGGATATAATGGACTGGCATCGATAATTGGAGGGGAAGGCTGGCCTCACACGATTTTGTGGCTGGTGGAGTCAATAATGGAGCCTAAAGGAGTGTATAAACTAATAAAAGGCAAAAAGTAAGCCTTAATTAAGGGAACAAGTGGAGTCTTGTTTATTAAGCTAGTAAGTGACGAATTTGGACTCCCCCAGCCTGTGTATGTCGACCTCATGTGGTCCAAGGGGTCAAACTTTGACCTCTTGACCATTCTTAGTCAATGTTGACTAAACGGGCCCCATTTTAGGGTTTTATTAATATTTTAATATTAAATTTGTAAAAATTCGTAAATTCTTGGAATTAAATTCCTAATATGATATAATATGATATTTTATCATATTTAAGGTATTTATAACCTTTTAGCCCATTTAAAACCAATTTAGAAGGCAATTACACAAAAATGTGCTTTAAGGAGTTTTAGTGCACATTTTGTGTCTCAAGGTGTTTCTGAGCTTGGTTTTCTTTGACGACGGTTTTGTTGTGTTCCTTACATGATATTTGATCATGGTATCCAATTTTATATCATTTAGAGGTCATTAGACCTTTAAGGTTTCTTAGAGCACATTTTTGCCCTTTTTGACCTTGAAGCATGTAAATGCTTTTTATTTGTGTTGGAGTGTTGTCCAACGATTGTAATGTGTTTAGTAATGTTTTAATGTACTTAGGACAAATTTTTAGGTCCTAAGAATTTCATTTGGGTATTTATTTATCCCTAACGGTCAAAGGGTGCAACATCTTGATTTGTGTTGACCACTGTTGTTCTCAGTTGACTTTTAAGGCATGTTTAGGCCTTAATTAGTGTGATTAAATATTTAATCCATGTTTAATAAGTTTGGGGTATTTCAGTAGTGGCACCAAGGTTGTAGCAATAGATGACTGGAGGACGCGGAGGAGTGTAACCTAGTTTATAGAACAAGAAGGAGACCTAAAGGAGTTCACTAGCAGTATCAGCAAGCACCTTGTATTCTGCTGCAGTGGAAGAATGAGCAACAGAGCGTTGTTTTAGTGAACTCTAGGAGATGAGCGTGGTGACTAGGTAAAGGAGATAGCCAGTAGTGGAAATATAATCATCGCGATCACTAGCTCAATCAGCATTGAAGAAAGCTTGGTATGTAAGAGGAATGGAGTTGGAGATGAAAAGACCCTTGTCGATTATTCCAACCAAGTAACGGAGAACACATTTGAGTGCCGACCAGTGAGCAGTGCGGGGGCTTGCATGAATTGAGCAAGTTTTTCCGTGCTATAAGCAATTTCAGGACGCGTTAGGTTGAGGTATTAAAGACTTTCAACCAACGTACAGTACTCAGTGGGACAAGAAAGTGGATCACCTGTGCCTTTGAGGAGAGGAACGCCAGGAGACATGGGAGTGTTGGCGGGAGAGGCTTCGACCATGCCTGATGCTTGAAGGAGATCATGAATGTATCAGCATTGAGTGAGAAACTAACCAGTTGAAGACGGAAGAACCTCCACTCGAAGGAAATAGTTGACCGGGATCTTTTAAGGAGAAGCAGGCATCCAGTTTGTTGACAAAAGTGGAGGGTGCTAAGGGCAAACTACCAAATATTGTCAACATAGTCCAAGAGGAAAAGGGTGACTTCGTGGCGGTGGTAGATGAATGAGGAAGCATCAACCGTGGAGTTGACGAAGCCGATGGAGAGAAGGAAGTGATGAAGTTCAGTGTACCAAGCCCGAGGGGTTGTTTGAGGTCATAAAATGCCTTTTTGAGGCGACAAGCATGATCGGGATACTGTCTGCTAACAAAACCAGGGGGCTGAATCATAAATACCTCCTCATGTAATGTCCCTTGAAGAAAGATGTTGTTGATGTCAAGTTGTCGGAGAGACCGGCCATAGCGGACAACAAGAGTGAGAACAACACGGATGGTGACAGGTTTGACAACAGGACTGAAGGTTTCAGTGTAGTCGCAGCTAGGGCATTGATAAAAACCTTTAGCAACGAGGCGAGCTTTGTAACGGTCGATGGAGCCATCAGAAGTGTGTTTGATGGGAAAGACCCACTTGCAACGAACTAGGTTCTAGGTAGTGGATCGGGGAACAAGATCCCATGTTTGCTTGCACTGGAGGGCATCAAACTCGGATTGCATGGCAGCACACCATTGAGGATCACGAAGTGCTTGAGTGATGGTGGATGTTCAACGGGTTGTAGGCAAGCATAAAGATTGAGTTTTTGAATAGGTTTGACAATGTTGTTTTTAGAGCGAGTAACAATATCACTATCGGTTCTTTGGCGCTGGGCAGGTTGTGAGGGATTTGGTATTGAGGTAGATGGGACAATGGGCTGTGCTGGGAAAGTGATTGGTGGAGCTTGGGGATAAAAGGTGATGTTGTCAGGGACAAGAGACGTGGATGGGGGGGGGGGTTGTGGGACAATGAGGAGACCGGGACTGGTGGGTCGGAGAGGATTGGTTAGGCAGATCGGGTATGGGTGTATTAGTATGGATTGGATGGGGAGAGATGTAGGCTAGAGAGGGAATGTTTGAGGGGCCGGTTGGAGGATTGGGACTGGGTGTAGAGGTATAGAGAATTGGAAGAGGGATGGAACACATGGATTGATCCGATGCAGAGATGGTGGGGCGACCTACTAGATCTGGATGGGGAAATACATTTCGACAAATTTAACATGCCATGAGGTGTAGATATGTCCATTGGAGGGATTGAGACATAGCTACACATGCTGATCTGCTAAATAACCTACAAAATACACATTACAGACGATTTAAGCCAGGGGTAACTTAAACATCCAAAACACTTTGATTTATGATAATTTGGTGCAGTATTGAGTATATGAAGATGCATATTTAAGGATGGGCGTTGGTAGACAATTGATAAGGTAAGCAACAGTTGTCATGGTGTATGGCCAATAGGTGAGTGGTAACCTGGAGTGTTGAAGAAGTGATAAACTAGCTACAACAAAACTTCTATTTTGTCTTTTAAAATTCCATTGTGTTCTATAGTATGGGGTGGAGTAGTATGATTGCTGATGTCGTGTAAGTGTTGGAAGCGATGTATACCAATGTATTCGCCACCATTACCATTGTATAAAATTTTGATTTTTTGACAAAAGAAATTTTCTACAGGTGCTTTAAATTTTGGAAAAATAGAGTGCAACTCAGATTTACGATGCATAGGATATAGCCAGAGATAACAAGTATAATGATCAACAAAAACGTAGTAGTAGTGTAAACCATCTACAAATAATATTGGTGATGTTCAGACATCTAATAAAATACCTTCAAGAGGATAAGTAGAACATAATGTAGATTCTAAAAAGGGAAGCATATGGCTTTTATTAGTTTTACAATAGGTGCAATCAGACGGATAAAATTTATTCTTTCCTAAAAGATAATGTTTGTGAATGTAAGCAAAAATGGAGGAAGATGGGTGCTCGAGCTTATGATGCTAGGACGCCGAGGAGAGCAGACAAGCACAATGAACATATGGCAAAGAGATTTTCCAGTGGTACAGGACATTGACATAAGGGCCACTGTGGGTGGTTTGGCCGGTCTACTAATTCTTGACATAGAAATATCTAGGCAAGAAAATAATGGACGGGTTAGTGTTTTGTAAATTGAGATACAAAAAGTATGTTTTGATTCATAGTAGGAACACACAACACACCGAGTAGAGATTGGTCATAATTGAAGGTGTTCCAGAATATGTCATGTGTATACCCTTACCATCGCCGAGGAAGACGGAGTCTGGCCCATCATATGGATGATGCAGAGCAAGATTGTTGAGGTCATAGGTTATGTGATGACTTGCACCAGAATCGACTAGGAAGTTGGTGGTGGTGGAATAGGTCATGGCAGTATGAGCTTGTGACTTGGAGATAGTGCTGATATAGCCATGGTCTGGAAGACTAACATTAGGGAAGTCTTGTTTGAACTTGCGACAGTAGAAGAAGACATGGCCATGTATGTTGCATTATTGGCATTTACCAAGGAAGAGTTTTCCAGAAGACTGAGAGCCTTGAGATGGGGGCATGTGTGTCGCTGTGAAGCCTAGAAGGTGGGTATGGTGCTCAAGACTGAGCAGCAAGGGCGGTAATCGGTGTAGTGGTGCGATGTGAATTACGGATATCCAGAGTCCATGAATCAACAACTTATCTATGAGTTCATAAAAAAAATGATAAGAGTGTCTTGAGCGTTGACACTATCAATGACGGGGTGATATCATCAAGACCTCAAAGAGAATAGTCGGTGAGGTATTCTATGGACACTGAAGAGCCCATGGATGCAAAAAGATCAGCAATGATTTTGAGGTAGTGCATATAAGAAGTGATGGAGCTGGTACCTGTAGAGGCGTGTCGGAGATGATCTTTGAGGTGTTTAAGGTGGCTGCAAGAGGGTTTTGTCATATGTGTTATTGAGCATTTGCGAGAGATCATAAGATGTTTTGGTTTGGGAGACGAGAGAGACAACCTTGGGGGATAGTGAGGAAAAGATTGCACCGCAAATCAAACGGTCTTGCTGATGCCAAGTATGATAAGGAGGATTGAATTTTGGCATTGACGCAATAGTGGTTGCAAACTCAAGGGTGGGCATCAAGGAGGCCGTGGCCATCAAGTAGTGCTTCTACTTGGATGTGCCAGTAGAGGTAGGTGGTAGGGGCTAATTTTGTAGGGTAAGCAAGAGTAATGAGGATGAATGGTTTGTTTGGTTCATGAGGATTGGAAAGAGTGCAGTTTTTTAGTCAATTTAATGGCAAGATTGATCGTGAAGAATGGTGGGAGGAAGAAGGAAACGACGTTACAGGTTGTACAACAGATGAAGGAAAAGGGTAGGATCAAAAGCAGGCGCATGATACCATGATAGAATGATTGTATATATTTTCAGTATAACAATTACCAAAGAGAGTATGTGTCAGCTTGTCCCATTAGCTTGGAAGTAAGGTGGATGATGACTGAGCATGTTTCATTAAAGGCCTTTAAGTTATTGTGTGCAATGAGAAACTATTAGTAGAAACTGAAGACAAGGAAGCTTGGAAAACAAAGAATTGATTGGAATGGGAGATAAAAATGACTACACGGTTTAGGGCATTAATTTCAGTGCCGATCCTACAATTTATCCTCTACTTTATTCTAAAAGACCTTTGAGCTATTTTGTGCAATGAGAAACTATTAGTAGAAAATAAAGACGATGAAGCTTGGAAAACAAAGAATCGATTGGAATGGGAGATAAAAAAAATGACTACACGGTTTAGGGCATTAATTTCAGTGTCGATCCCATAATTTATCCTCTACTTTATTCTAAAACCTGCACCTAGATATCAATTTTAGCGTCGATCCCATCTTTTCTCCTCTGCTTTATTTTGACAGCTGACCACAAATGAACTTAGACCTGGCAAACGGGTTATCCGTTCAGCCTTTGGGTCATATCTTTTCGGGTCATTAAACTTTCGGGTCATTTTGGGTTCGAGTCATTCGGGTTCAGGTCAAATGGGTTCGGGTTGTAATAGTGTCAGATAGAATCGGGTTTCAGTTATTTTGGGGCATGATTAATTTTTTTTTTAAAAAAATAAATATATACCTAATTTGTATAAGAATATACTACATGTAGATTACAAAAAAAGTCAATACAATGCCTATTCTGAACTTAATTTGGCTATACTAAGTTTGAATCAAGTTTTTTGTCATATTTATTTGGGTCATTTAGGTTTGGGACAAGATTATATAATATATGAATTAAGGGTGAAATTGTAAGGTTATGGAAATAATGTGGGCCAATTTGTAATTAAGCAAAAATTAGTGGTGAAGGAAATTGAATATGTACATGTTGAGGTTTGTTCGGTAATATATAAAAATGGGTGAAAACTTTATGTTAAAATTTAATAAGAATAGAAATATTATAATATATGATATTCGGGGTGTAAGTGTAACATTATAAAAGTTTGTGTGGACAGAATGTAATTTATGGAACTATAAGGGAGAATGCGAGAATATAGAAAGATGGAAATGAATATTGATATATGGTTGAGGATGTTATAAGTGTTACATTAATATTAAGTATAAATGGATTTAATGTGGAAATTAGTATAAGATAAGGAATATTATAATTCACCTAAATAATGTGAGTATTTAGGAAATGATGGACTATAAGATAAAGTTTAGATTATGGTTTAACATAAGGTAGGATGTGACATGATATAACATTAAGAAAATGGATTTGATGTTGTGTAACAACCCAACCGTTAATCCTTCCATTATCCACTAATCATCCACAAAATTACTTTACTGGCAGCGGAATACTTACTTACTTACTTCCGGCGGGTGATACAACGCCGTTAGTCATCCAAGACCAACAAGGCTACTACTACTTACAATAATGGTCTGATGATTAGAACATACCGAAAACATACTACTTACTTTACAATGCCAAATACTTGCTTACATTTGATTACCGACTATCCCAAAATATAAGAATTACATTCCAAGACTATTTCCAAAAATTAAGAGTTTGTACATCCACTCCCTTCTATCCAATCATGAATTCATTATCCAAAAAGGTGTACCACATGGTACACCGGCTACTAAAAAAGGCCTTAGCCGTGTACAACTCGGTACACCATCCCAATCTACTAACTACCCCAAAAAGAATTCGTCCCGGTCCTTACTCGACCATCACGCCTCGCGGGTACCTGTAGAATAAAAACAATCCCCCTAGGGGGTCAGCTTACGCTGAATATGATAACCGCATACCCCACGTACTAGCGAGGGTACGCCAACTATTTGGTCGAGTACATGCGGTTCGTTTCATTCATACATACATACATACATGGTTTATACAATACAATTCAATACATTCATTCCACAAGGCATACATACACTCAATACCTGCAAGGAAGACATTACAAGTCACCCATTCATACTTACCGTTTACTCACCGCATTACGGAGATACAATTCTCCCTTTCATACAGAAGTCATGTTAGCTTCATTACACACCCGGGTTAATCGGGTGTTCAATACCATTTTACTTCAGGTCATTGACTTACAATAGTCGAGACCGATACACATACAATACTTACTTCTTACTTACTTTACTCCAGTTAAGTCGGTATGACCTCCGGGCAGGGATTACTACATCCCACCACCGGGCTTTAGGGTGGCACACTAATCCAGGATGCTACCCATTCAAGGGATTTGGTCCATGGAAAAGATTACAGCCAGGATTCGGATCCAACCTCTTGTGTTTCCTTATCCTCACGCGTGGCCGAAACTATATCGGACTTCTACTCATTCCATTTACTCATTATTGTTAGGAATTAGTAGAAGTCAGTACTTCATTTCCATACATCCATACAATACACAAGTACACAATTACTTACATATACTCTTCATTTCCATTCATACATTTCATGAATTATACAAACTGAATGTTCAAGAAGATACACAAGAACAAAATAGTTCAAACACATTTAAGTGCAATATAAGTCCGATTCGTGCATTTATCTTATTGGTGATCACATAAGCACACAAATCGGGGTAACCAAGTTAGGATACAGGGCATGAAGAAATCATACCGTTCACCGTCGTATTCGTACTACCGGTTCCTTTGGAGCTCAACTATTTGATTCCTATACATACATGAAGTTGTGTGATCAATGATCTATTATCGATCCAACTCATTCCTTCATTAATACTCCTATTGTTTACATACTACTCCTTTACTTTCATACTTGACTATTAGACCCATTCCTTTCTCATTACTTCTTATTCTTGCTTTCTTACTCATGTACTTACTTTCTTACCTTCACTACTTCATTTATAGTGTACTACTACATACGTATGCATATATGTGTATAAGCATATATATACATACATATGACTACCATAGTCATATAATAATTTTTTTTTTTGTTTTGACTCGACCGACCTTGCCCAGGGTCGGACCCATGGTCGGTCGAAGTCAGTAAGTTTTGATCAGACAAAATTCCAGGCTCAACCGACCTTGCAAGTCCGGTCCCAAGGTCGGTCCATTCCAGTGGGTTACTTACGTGAAAATTTCAGGCCCGGTTCCAAGGTCGGTCTGTTCCAGTGTGTTCTGGGTTCGAGTTTCTGGACTCGACCGACCTTGCCCAAGTTCGGTCCCAAGGTCGGTCCATTCCAGTGGACTTCTGGCCTTCGCATTTTACGACTCGACCGACCTTGCAAGTTCGGTCCCCAAGGTCGGTCGAAGTCAGAAGACTTCCCGTCTTTGTATTTTAAGGCTCGACCGACCTTGCGGGTTCGGTCCCAAGGTCGGTCCGGCCCAGTACTTCAGTTTTAAAATCTGTTTCTTAGTGTTTTACTTTCCCATTGCTTCCCCAATCTTTACCAATACTTCCCTACATGTTTACCACTCATTTAGATGCTCTAAATCATATTAATTCATCCACCAAACCTACTACTCAATTTCTACTCAACTTACATAATTTTTCTTCACTTCTTCCGAACACTTATACTAGTTTCCATTTCACTAATGCTACATATTTTTGTTTTCCCTTTCATGCTACAGATTTTCACTCCCACTTCTATCCTCCATTACTTCCTCAACTAATGCCACTCTTAGCACTCAAAATACATTACTTTACATCCTATTCCTTCACATTACTTAAATCTTCTTCAAATCTGTTTCAAGACACTAGTTTACTCATTTTAACTCTCCAAATACACCTAGTATTTGTCTAGGTCATTACCTCTCCTTACACACACTAAGTCCTCAATTTCTAGACCAATTTGGACATAGTCTCCCCTATATTTTTAGCTTTGCCCACACATTGTTTCAGCTCACAAATGCTCATTCTCACCACCTGTTTATCCAATACATTATACACACATTTCAACTCCACTACAACACCATAAAATTCCTGCACATATACACATACTACCCATGGTTTTCCCAAGCTTTTAAACATCATTTTAAACTTCAAAACTGTTACAATATCATTCCTCATTATACTACAACATACTTACTACTCATTACTCAATACATTACTCATTTTTACTACTCAAAATCTGTTACAATATTACATACAAAACTAGCTCAAGGTAAGAGCCTTTACCTTGTTCTTTCTAGTTTTCTTTCTTCCTTTCCCTTCTCTTCCTTTCTTCTCCTTTGTTCTCGGTTTTGAATGGAGTTCACACTCCAATTCTACACCCATACCAATACACAATACCATTTCAATACTACCCTTAATTAACCTAAAGCTTAAAGCATAATTTTAGGGTTTAAGAAAAGTTATTACCTTCCAACCAATGAGTGAGGTCCTTGGTTAGCAAGAGAACAAAATTCCTAGCCCAAAGAAGAAGCCAAAATCGTCTGGAGCAAGAAGGAACAAAGAGTTCAAAATCTGAAATCCTTATAATGCAAACAAGGGCTAGGAATGATGGATTTTTGAATTTCTTTTTACCTCAAAGTAACAAGGAGGTGAAGGTGCTTCTAATGGTGGACTCAAGTCTTCAAATGGCCTCTACCCATAAAAACGAAAATGAGGCTTTTGGATTTTTGAAAGGAGGAAAGTGTTCTCCTTTGCAAGAGGATTCCAATGGTACTAATTTTACAATTTTTAGAGAAGGATTAAGGGGTTAACAAGAGGAGAGAAGGTGGGTTTTGTGAGAGCTTCTTCAATTCTCCATGGATGTCGCAGGAGGAAGAAGAGAATAGAGAAGGAGGGAAAAACGTGAGAGAAGGATGAGATGTGAGGAGAGAGAATTTTTATTTTACTTTTGTACTTATTTTCTTTGTACTTTAGTGAATTAGGAACAATAAAGAGAGGGAGAGGGGCTAGTTAGTCGGCCCACACACATCCACCCTACCGATTTTTGACTTTTATTTACAAAAGTGGACACACCAAGTTTGTTTATTTGCATTCTCACCCCACAACTTTCCGGTTTTGACAGTTTTACTAACCGGAACCCGTTTTCCAGAATTTTCTCGTTTAACTAATTTTATTGGTTCTAAAGCTTCACTAATATTTATTAGTGACTATTTAGTTGACCAAAATTGTTACGAGTCTATTTGACTCGCTTAAAGTCACGTTTTCCCGGTTTCCTCGAAAAACGCGCTTTAAGGTTCGTTTATGCTTTTAATCCGTTTTAAAGGTCTGTTTTCTTCGGGATTTGTCCCCTCATATTTATTTAAGTGTAATTAAGCCTTTAAAAATTATAATTAGCCTAATTAATCACTGTTTTTAATTAAGGGGTATTTCAATCTACCCCCCTTAAGGAACTTTGCCCTCAAAGTTGCTCAAGGCTTACGGTTTACTATTCTACTCATTTTGCAACTAATTGCCATAATGCATTCTACTACCACCTTATAAGGTGTTCACAATTCTTACACTACAAGCATACACAATTCAAATACCATACACCATACTCAATTCAAATACCATACACAATACACCATCCAATTCGCACATTCCACAATACACTTCACATTGTCATTCATGTCATATACCGTACAACACAAATGCATTACTCATTACACACATACCATACACATACCACACTCATTTTAGCTACATACTGGATACTACTAGCACTACCTTGTGCCAGTGAAATACAATTAGCACTACATGCACCAACAAAATACAATTACAATACCTACATACTATGCAATGCTAACCCAAAGCAATGCAAAAGCAAAAGGCTCTACCCCCCTTAAAAGGGGTACGCCCCGTACCCTCCGTACTATACGGATACTATACATCTAGTCTACAAATAGATTTGGGTACTTCGCCTTCATGGCGTCTTCTACTTCCCATGTCGCTTCCTCAACATCGTGGTTAGACCACAAGACCACCATTCATACGGATTTATGGCGAGTGTCTCTTGTCTTTTTATCAAGGATTTGTAGTGGAGTCTCGACATATCTCATCGTCGGCTCTAGGGATAGTTGCTCGGGTTCTAATACATGAGAGGGATCGGCTATGTATTTCTTGAGTTGTGATACATGGAAGACATCATGAACACGTCCCAATTCTTCAGGCAATGCTAGCCTATAAGCTACGGCTCCAATCCTCTCGGTAATGGTATACGGGCCTACAAATTTTGGGCTCAGTTTGCCCTTTTGGCCAAATCGAAAGATGCCCTTCATAGGTGAGACACGCAAAAACACTTGGTCGCCCACGACGAACTCAAGGTCACGTCGTCACACATCCGCATATGATTTCTGTCTATCTTGGGCTGCTTTCATATTTGCTCGGATTTGTTATACTTCAGCTTGTACTTGCTCTAAATACTCCGGTCCTATGATGACCGCTTCACTTGACTCATCCCAACACAACGGGGTACGACAAGGTCTACCATACAAAGCTTAGAATGGCGACATCTTAATCGAAGCATGATAGCTGTTGTTATACGAAAACTCGATAAGATGAAGCTTATCAATCCAGCTCCCCTGGAAGTCTAAGGCACATGCCCTAAGCATATCCTCTAGTGTCTGGATGGTTCTTTCTGTTTGACCGTCGGTCTGTGGATGGAAGGTAGTGCTAAGCTTCAACTCAGTACCAAGCACTTCCCGTGTTGCTCTCCAGTATCTCGAAAGAAATCTGGTGTCGCGGTCAGATACAACGGTTTTCGGGACTCCGTGGTGTCGGATGATCTCCTTGTCGAATAGCTCCGCGAGCTTCGCCACCTTCCAGGTGTCCTTCATCGGTATGAATCGGGAAACCTTGGTGAGGCGATCGACTACTACCCAAATCATGTTGAGTCCTCCCCTAGCAGGTGGGAGTCCAACAACAAAATCCATAGATATATCATGGAATTTCCACTCCGGAATGGGCATGGATTGCACCATTCCTCCCGGTCTTCGGTGCTCAAACTTCACCTTCTGGCATGTGAGACACCTCAGAACATACTCAGTCACGTCGGATTTCATTCCTGACCACCAGAAGTATCTCTTCATGTCTTTGTACATTTTAGAGGCTCCCAGATGGACATGCAATGTCGAACAATGTGACTCTCGCAGAATGCGATCCCTTAGCTCAGCATTGCTTCGGGGGACGCATAATATGCCATTCAATCGGATCAGATCATCTTCATGCAATTTGAAGTCGTACTTTCGGCTCTCGAAGGTACCTTCTGTGATTTTTTGTCTGATCTCTGTGAAGTAAGGGTCACTCAACTGAGCATCTCGCACCTCGTCAACCAAGCTAGAAGAAGCGAGTAGCGAATGGAGCGAGTGTGCTCGACGACTCAGGGCGTCGGCTACAACGTTTGCCTTCCCTTCTTTATACTAGAGGTTGATGTCGTAATCTGAGAGGAACTCCATCCACCTCCTCTGTCTTAAATTCAGTTCTTTCTGTGTGAATACGTACTGTAAACTTTTGTGGTCGGAGTAGATGGTGATGCTTACCCCATAGAGATAGTGTCGCCATATCTTCAAGGCGAAGACAATGGCTCCTAACTCTAGATCGTGTGTCGGGTAATTCTCCTCATGCTATTTCAGCTGGCGAGAAGCATAGGCTACTACCTTGCCATGCTGCATGAGTACGCATCCCATTCCCTTGCCCGATGCATCACAATACACCTCAAATCCCTCTGTGCCCTCTGGAAGTGTGAGAATTGGCGCTGAGGTCAATGAGTCTTTTAGGCTTTGAAAGGATACCTCGCACTCGTTTGTCCAGACAAACGGTGCATCTTTCTTCATCAATGACGTCATGGGCTTGGCGACTTTTGAGAAGTCCTTTACAAATCTCCAGTAATAACCGGCTAAACCAAGAAAGCTCCGGATGTCGGTAACCGTCTTAGGTCTAGGCCATGATCGTACTGCTTCGATTTTGGATGGATCTACTAAAATACCCGCGCTCGAGATGACATGACCGAGGAAAGATACCTGATCTAGCCAAAAACTCGCATTTGGAGAATTTCGCATACAGCTGGTTCTCGCGTAGTGTCTCAAGTACTCTTCTCAAATGGTTTTCATGCTCTTCTGCTGACTTTGAATACACAAGGATGTCGTCGATGAATACTACTACTAAAGTGTCCAGCTGATCACTGAATAACCGATTCATTAGGTCCATGAACTTGGCTGGTGCGTTAGACAAACCGAATGGCATCACCGTAAACTCGTAGTGGCCATATCTTATTCGGAATGCTATTTTCTCAATGTCTTGCTCTTTGATGGCAATTTGGTGATATCCAGATCGGAGGTCAATCTTAGAAAAGACCGAAGCTCCCTTCAGCTGATCGAACAGGTCGTCGATGCGTGGCAATGGATATTTATTCTTTACAGTGACCGCATTCAATTCGCGGTAGTCGATGCAGAGGCGGAGACTACCGTCCTTCTTCTTCACGAAGAGGACCGATGCTCCCCAAGGTGATACGCTCGGGCGTATAAACCCTTTGTCGAGTAGATCACGTAGTTGCTCCTTCAGTTCTGTCATTTCTGCTGGTGCCATATGGTATGGTGCCCTAGCAATGGGACCAGTACCAGGTACGAGGTCGATTTCCAACTCTACTGCTCTCTGTGGTGGCATACCAGGTAGCTCTTTCGGGAATACATCATGGAATTCTGAGACTACTACTACATCATTACTGAGTTCTGGATCTCTCTCCAGATCTTGCACATGGCATAGATATACTTCATGTCCTTTCCTGAGCTCCCGGTACATTGCCATAGTGGAGATGACTGTAGTTGAAGGCTCTCTCGGTCTCTGGCGGTATGAAACAGTGACCCCAGATGGACTCTTGAGCAGCAATCGGTGCTCGGCGCATAGGATTCGTCCCTTGTGCCGCTCCAACCAATTCATTCCAATTATCAAGTCGAATCCCAACCCATTGAATTCAATGAAGGAGATGGGAAACGCTTCGCCTTTGATTTGAATTGTGGCGGTGTGGTAATACTTAGTACACTTTACTCGCTCCTTCGACAGGAGAGTAACCAAGAAATTTGGTAGCTCATCTGCGTCTAGCCCTAACCTGGTAGCGAATGATGGCGATACAAAGGTGTGAGAGGCGCCGGAGTCGAATAGTACTGAGGCTTCGATGCCGTTTACTGGGAATTTTCCCGTTAGAATGGTGCCGCTTTTGCCGGCTTGCTCTTCGGTGAGGATACTCAGGTTACCTTCGGTACCGAGTCCACAACCTATTGATTCATAAGATGATAAGTAACGATGGTGGAACGCAAGTGGAATTTAATAACCAACACTGCTTTTACTGAATAACCAACCATCATACATACTGTGTCTCTAATACACGTTACTACTGGATTACATGCTACTACAAGATTAATACTTTCTAAAGGTAAGGTTCAGGCGTCCTGGTTTCATGTGTGTGGCATTGATTATTGCCGGTGGCGCCGTGTTCAACTTGATCTTCTGGATCCCGTGATACAGCAGCCTTGATTTTCCACCCATGATTAGGACATCTCCTGATCTTAGTACCAATTTCTCTGCGAGGTCCACACGCTTCTGCTCGCTATACAAGAATACGGCAACATCACCAAGGACCTAGACACTATTGGCACTCCTAGTTCAAGAGATTCCACCGTCTCATCCTTATCTTGGTGTAAGCCAAGTCATTTTTTTTCTCATAGAAGTTGATGATACATAAGTCTGCTTCAAGTGCAGGGATTGGTTCATCTTCACATTGTAGTGCAATTTCTACAGCTTGAGTAACAAGCGTTTGGTATTCAGGGGGTATTGCTGGAGGTGTTGCTCCGTCTCCTGCTCGCGTCGTTTGGTATGTCTTGGTATAAGGGTTCCAATCCTTTCCCAAGCACATCATTTTCAGCTTCATTGTCGCTCCACCGGGGAATTCGGGTGTATAAAATCCTCCTGGACCCATTCCTAACTCGTTGCATCGTCGAATGATTGAAACTTGTGCTTCGGGTGTCAGGTATCCTTTTAATAATATCATACCTGGGCGGATGACCTGACACTACTCGTTGTTGAAGTGGTGAGTGGCGATGTCGGTCTTTTCATGAGGTGAGTTCGAAGGTATTGGGTAACAGATAAAGAATTTCCCTAAGGTGGTAAATTATATCTAGTGTGAGTTCTAGGCTTACTAATTCATTTCATGCTCAATACATACTTCCATGTTACTTACTCATGCTCAATTTCATACTTCAAATACTTACGCATTCATGCTCCCATTCATACAATTACTTCGATACTTAGACATGCTCTTCAAGGATTAAAGGTTACGATAGTTACTTGGGCCGGACTTAGTCTCGGTCCCGTCACGATCAATGATGTGTAAGGCCGGCTGCCTCTGCGGTGCACCCTTCTGTGGACCCCGGGATCCCTGTCCCTGTGAGGCATGCTGGGCATGTGCATCGCCAGATGCAACCTCCTTGCCTTCACGCTGCTTGTAGCCCTGATAGTTGCCCTTGGACTTAGAGTTTTCTGGGCATGCATTAGCACGGTGCCCTGGCTTTTGGCAAGTGTAGCAGCGGATCTCCCTTCCTTGGCAATCTGTGCCGGGATGATCCTTGTTGCAGTTTCGGCATATGTAGCTGCGGCCATCAGTTTGGTTCTTGCCATGGCCAAATTCAGAACCTATAGCTTCCAAGTTAGCAAGGTTCGGTATACTTACAATACTCCATATACATACTATTTCACAAGTGTACTAATTCGGTTTCGGGTTCTTACCCTTATAGGGCTGAGACCTCAGTGGCTTCGCTGCCACTGGTGCGGTGTAGCCAATCTGCAATGGCTCAGCTACCTTGCCCTTCTCAGTATGGGCTCCTCCGTCTCTTGAGGTGTTCTTCTGGTGGGAATGCTTCCCCTTCCTCTTCTTCCAAGGTTTGGCTTGGTTTTGGTCGTCGGAGGTGTTGCCCTTGCTGCTCACCTTGCGCTTCAGCGCTTGCTCCTCATCTCTTAGTTGGCAGGTGATCTCAACTCGAGATGCAGCGTGGTAACACTCCTGAATTACTTAGGCATTAGGTTACACGTTTACATACAGGAATACTAATTCACATTACTCATGGCTTTTAAGGGTTCGACGTTGTTTACCTGAAGGGAGGTAAACCGTGTGAATCCCATGCCATACCGGAGTTGATGACTCAATCCGCCGTAGAAACGGTCAACCAAGACTTGGCCGGTATACCCAAGGTCGGGTAGAAGTCTGAGAAGAGAGGTGAAGGTGCGGTAATATTCATCAACCGTCATCTTCTCTGTCATCTTTAGGGCATCGAGCTCAAGCCATTTCTTGGTCTTGACATGCTCGGGATAGTACTTAGATCGTAGGAGAGAGGTGAATGCTTCCCAACCGAATGCAGGGTCGGCTACGTGCTTGGCCTTAATGAGCTTCCACCAGTCCATAGCCGCGTCTTTGAGGTAGTACGCAGCTATCCTCACCCGAACTCCAGCGGGAGTCTCAAGTGTCTCGAATGCCGTCTCCATCTCGGAGAGATAGGCCTCGAGCTTGGCGGGGTCGCTCTCGCCCCTAAAGCATGGAGGTCAAAGGTCGGCGACGGCCTTCACCCAATTCGTTTCACGGGGATGAGGTGGGTCGGGCTGTTGCTGCTGCTGCTGTTGGTTTTGCTGTGTTGCTTGTACAACGGTGATTACTTGCGGTAGCATCTGCGCTATCGTGACGGTGACGATCTCAGCTATCGTCTGCGCGCCTGGTCCATCAGATGTCTCTCCTCTAGGTCGGCCTCGACCTCGTCCTAACATCTGAACAAGTGTGGATTACATTAGATACGGTGAATCTACGACCTCATGGTCTTGATTCAAGCAATGGTATCGTCTTTACAGACGTCAAAGAGTATCTGTTGTTAACAACGGTAGTTCCTAGTTAGGTTTCTAGGTATCTGTTTTAAAACGGTTGAAATCCTAACTCGGTAATCACTACCCTCAGTATTCTAATCATCAGAGCGAGACTTCGCTCTGATACCACTTTTTGTAACAACCCAACCGTTAATCCTTCCATTATCCACTAATCATCCACAAAATTACTTTACTGGCAGCGGAATACTTACTTACTTACTTCCGGCGGGTGATACAACGTCGTTAGTCATCCAAGACCAACAAGGCTACTACTACTTACAGTAACGGTCTGATGATTAGAACATACCAAAAACATACTACTTACTTTACAATGCCAAATACTTGCTTACATTTGATTACCGAGTATCCCAAAATATAAGAATTACATTCCAAGACTATTTCCAAAAATTAAGAGTTTGTACATCCACTCCTTCTATCCAATCATGAATTCATTATCCAAAAAGGTGTACCACATGGTACACCGGCTACTCAAAAAGGCCTTAGCCGCGTGTACAACTCGGTACACCATCCCAATCTACTAACTACCCAAAAAGAATTCATCCGGTCCTTACTCGACCATCACGCCTCGCGGTACCTGTAGAATAAAACATTCCCCCTAGGGGGTCAGCTTACGCTGAATATGATAACCGCATACCCCCGTACTAGCGAGGGTACGCCAACTATTTGGTCGAGTACATGCGGTTCGTTTCATTCATACATACATACATGCTTATACAATACAATTCAATACATTCATTCACAAGGCATACATACATTCAATACATGCAAGGAAGACATTACAAGTCACCCATTCATACTTACCGTTTACTCACCGCATTACGGAGATACAATTCTCCATTCATACAGAAGTCATGTTAGCTTCATTACACACCCGGGTTAATCGGGTGTTCAATACATTTTACTCAAGTCATGACTTACAATAGTCGAGACCGATACACATACAATACTTACTTCTTACTTACTTTACTCCAGTTAAGTCGGTATGACCTCCGGGCAGGGATTACTACATCCCACCACCGGCTTTAGGGTGGCCCACTAATCCAGGATGCTACCCATTCAAGGGATTTGGTCCATGGAAAAGATTACAGCCAGGATTCGGATCCAACCTCTTGTGTTTCCTTATCCTCACGCGTGGCCGAAACTATATCGGACTTCTACTCATTCCATTTACTCATTACTCATGTTAGGAGTTAGATTGTTAGGAATTAGTAGAAGTCAGTACTTCATTTCCATACATCCATACAATACACAAGTACACATTACTTACACATACTCTTCATTTCCATTCATACATTTCATGAATTATACAAACTAATGTTCAAGAAGATACACAAGAACAAAATAGTTCAAACACAGTTAAGTGCAATATAAGTCCGATTCGTGCATTTATCTTATTGGTGATCACATAAGCACACAAATCGGGGTAACCAAGTTAGGATACAGGGCATGAAGAAATCATACCGTTCACCGTCGTATTCGTACTACCGGTTCCTTTGGAGCTCAACTATTTGATTCCTATACATACATGAAGTTGTATGATCAATGATCTATTATTGATCCAACTCATTCCTTCATTAATACTCTAATGTTACATACTACTCCTTTACTTTCATACTTGACTATTAAACCCATTCTTTTCTCATTACCTCTTATTCATGTTTTCTTACTCATGTACTTACTTTCTTACCTTTACTACTTCATTTATAGTGTACTACTACATACGTATGCATATATGTGTATAGGCATATATATACATACATATGACTACCATAGTCATATAAAACATTTTTTTTTTTTTTGACTCGACCGACCTTACCCAGGGTCGGACCCAAGGTCGGTCGAAGTCAGTAAGTTTCGATCAGGCAAAATTCCAGGCTCGACCGACCTTGCAAGTCCGGTCCCAAGGTCGGTCCATTCCAGTGGGTTACTTACGTGAAAATTTCAGGCCCGACCGACCTTGCAAGTCCGGTCCCAAGGTCGGTCCGTTCCAGTGTGTTCTGGGTTCGAGTTTCTGGACTCGACCGACCTTGCCCAAGTTTGGTCCCAAGGTCGGTCCATTCCAGTGGACTTCTGGCCTTCGCATTTTACGACTCGACCGACCTTGCAAGTTCGGTCCCAAGGTCGGTCGAAGTCAGAAGACTTCCCGTCTTTGTATTTTAAGGCTCGACCGACCTTGCGGGTTCGGTCCCAAGGTCGGTCCGGCCCAGTACTTCAGTTTTAAAATCTGTTTCTTAGTGTTTTACTTTCCCATTGCTTCCCCAATCTTTACCAATACTTCCCTACATGTTTACCACTCATTTAGATGCTCTAAATCACATTAATTCATCCACCAAACCTACTACTCAATTTCTACTCAACTTACACAATTTTTCTTCACTTCTTCCAACACTTATACTAGTTTCCATTTCACTAATGCTACAGATTTTTGTTTTCCCTTTCATGCTACAGATTTTCACTCCCACTTCTATCCTCCATTACTTCCTCAACTAATGCCACTCTTAGCACTCAAAATACATTACTTTACATCCTATTCCTTCACATTACTTAAATCTTCTTCAAATCTGTTTCAAGACACTAGTTTACTCATTTTAACTCTCCAAATACACCTAGTATTTGTCTAGGTCATTACCTCTCCTTACACACACTAAGTCCTCAATTTCTAGACCAATTTGGACATAGTCTCCCCTATATTTTTAGCTTTGCCCACACATTGTTTCAGCTCACAAATGCTCATTCTCACACCTGTTTCCATACATTATACATTATACACATTTCAACTCCACTACAACACCATAAAATTCCTGCACATATACACATACTACCCATGGTTTTCCCAAGCTTTTAAACATCATTTAAACTTCAAACTGTTACAATATCATTCCTCATTATTACAACATACTTACTACTCATTACTCAATACATTACTCATTTTACTACTCAAAACTGTTACAATATTACATACAAAACTAGCTCAAGGTAAGAGCCTTTACCTTGTTCTTTCTAGTTTTCTTTCTTCCTTTCCCTTCTCTTCCTTTCTTCTCCTTTGTTCTCGGTTTTGAATGGAGTTCACACTCCAATTCTACACCCATACCAATACACAATACCATTTCAATACTACCCTTAATTAACCTAAAGCTTAAAGCATAATTTTAGGGTTTAAAAAGTTTTACCTTCCAACCAATGAGTGAGGTCCTTGGTTAGCAAGAGAACAAAATTCCTAGCCCAAAGAAGAAGCCAAAATCGGCTGGAGCAAGAAGGAACAAAGAGTTCAAAATCTGAAATCCTTATAATGCAAACAAGGGCTAGGAATGATGGATTTTCGAATTTCTTTTTACCTCAAAGTAACAAGGAGGTGAAGGTGCTTCTAATGGTGGACTCAAGTCTTCAAATGGCCTCTACCCATAAAAACGAAAATGAGGTTTTTGGATTTTTGAAAGGAGGAAAGTGTTCTCCTTTGCAAGGGGATTCCAATGGTACTAATTTTACAATTTTTGGAGAAGGATTAAGAGGTTAACAAGAGGAGAGAAGGTGGGTTTTGTGAGAGCTTCTTCAATTCTCCATGGATGTCGCAGGAGGAAGAAGAGAATAGAGAAGGAGGGAAAACGTGAGAGAGGGATGAGATGTGAGGAGAGAGAATTTTTATTTTACTTTTGTACTTATTTTCTTTGTCCTTTAGTGAATTAGGAACAATAAAGAGAGGGAGAGGGGCTAGTTAGTCAGCCCACACACATCCACCCTACAGATTTTTGACTTTTATTTACAAAAGTGGACACACCAAGTTTGTTTATTTGCATTCTCACCCCACAACTTTCCGGTTTTGACAGTTTTACTAACCGGAACCCGTTTTCCGGAATTTTCTCGTTTAACTAATTTTATTGGTTCTAAAGCTTCACTAATATTTATTAGTGACTATTTAGTTGACCAAAATTGTTACGAGTCTATTTGACTTGCTTAAAGTCGCATTTTCCCGGTTTCCTCGAAAAACGCACTTTAAGGTTCGTTTATGCTTTTAATACGTTTTAAAGGTCCGTTTTCTTCGGGATTTATCCCCTCATATTTATTTAAGTGTAATTAAGCCTTTAAAAATTATAATTAGCCTAATTAATCACTGTTTTTAATTACGGGGTATTTCATGTTGATATGTGAAAATTAGCACAATTAAAGAGATTAGTGCTTCACATAAAATAATGAGAGTTAGTATTTATATAATAAATTTTATAATTCATAGATGAATATAAATCTAAGGAGTGAGGTGAATTATATAGTATGGTTGGTGGATCACATTAAGTGAGGTATAGTATAATATAAAGTGGAGAATTTGATTATAAAACATTAGGCATAAAGATCTAATGTTATGGTATGAGGAATTGAACAAATATATGAATGTTATAATTCAAGGAATTATATTATGAGTTATATAAACATGTTGATTTGAATACGTTTACCAAGTCAACCCATTGACCAAGTCAGTCTAATTGACCAAGGAGGCTCAAGTTGACCAACTCATAAAGTAAATGAGAGTTTAAAGTTTAATAATACTATATGGTCAATTTTAACATATAGTAACAAACTATATATATATTTATATGTATATATACATATATAAAACATATGAATAAATGAGATAGGTTATAACATAACTAGAGGATGATTTAACTAATCCCGAACACATTAGAATACCCGAGTACCAACGACCTGTTAATTAAAGGGGTTATTTATCGGTGGGATTAGCGTTTATTTGGGAATATCGAGTTAAGTTGAGATCTTAGGAACTAACATTTAGCATTATATATTCCAGATCATAGTGTGTAGGGAACGGTCGCGGGGTTGGACATCTATACTCTCTCATCGACGGTGTACGGTATGTTACTGTATGGTCTGAACGTCCTGAGGGTTTCTTTGGGTTTAGAAGTATTGTGTGTTTAAATGTTAAGAGCGATATCACCAAGCCCTCGTGGCTTGGTCGGTAGAGGAGTAGTATCCTCGAACCAAAGGTGATCATACTTTAGCATATTCAGCGTGCAGAACTTTAGAGTAGATGGTGTTTGTTTTTTGATATCGCACTTCTAGACTTGTTTTGTATATATACTACGGTTGTATACCGGTTGGGATTACTTAGTTGCTCACTTGTCTATTTGGATTTGATGATGTATATATTAGTGGTGGATTATCTCAAGTCATCACAACGGCTATGATTTATGAGTTAATGTGTAAGTGGTCACTTCATTACTCACATGGGTAAGTAATAGCGTGTGACACCCGAGTTAGTAAAATTAGTTTTAATTTCCGCTGTGACACACATTTTTAATTATACTAAGAGTGACGATTATACAAGATTAGGAGTAGAGGCTATTACACTACTACTCATGGTGACAGAGAGCTCATGTTGGCTAGGAAGGAGAACATGAAACTTTATCTCTATCCCCATCCGTTGCTTGTACATGTTAATATTTTAGCTACTGGACTATTACATAAGTTATATCCAGATAGCTTATTTTTTGTATGACTTCAATATCCACTATATTAACTAATTTATCATAAGTCCTAATTTGGTAGGGGTACACTACCTTTCATAAGTGGTAAAATAATATACTTATATGCGTGATTTTTTTCTTTACTATATTTTTTAAATTGTTAATGTTTAAATCACTCACTTTTTTAATAAGATATAATTATAAATTGAAAAATTAATTGTAAAATCAGGTAAAAGAATACTTAATAATATAAGCAATTTTTTTTAAAAAAAATCACATTATAAAAAACATCCACACAACTCTACTAAAAGTCGCAATATATATATGTACACTACTTTAGAAGTATGAAAATATATAACTTTACTAAATTTGTTTCATATATCAAAATTCTATTGAACCTTATAAAAAGGTTTTTCATTCACTTTATCATATTATCTAACTCACTCTTATAATATTGTGTATCATTTTCTACAAATATTATCAACTCGACAGAGAATGAGACCCCGAGCTTCATTGAAATCAATGTGCTCTAAAGTTTCTCAGCAAGTGTTTTCACAATGCTATTTGTAAGAATATGTTTAAAAACAGGCAATTTTTTCCTCATAAGATCAATAGTTTATATAGATTCGTCCAAATGCACGCTAGGGCTCATTACCCCACATCTCATCTCTCCGACAAGAAGAGGCTTGTTTGGATGATGATATGCACTTTTGTGCCCAAACTTTGTTTTTGAAGGTGAAACTTAGACATTACATAGTTTATGTCTTTGTCTCTCTTATTTTTCTTTTTTTTTTCTTGGGAAAATTCACAAGATACCACTAAAAAATTTGTTAATTCATAAAAGACCACCGTTTTTTAAAATTTTTTCCAAATTCCACAAAAAATAAATTTGATGAATGATACCACAAATTACGAACACAAAACATTTTAAAATCAAAATGCTACTTGTTAATAAACAGAGTTCACAAGATACTATATAAATATTATTAATTCACAAAATACCACAGAAGTAAATAAAATATATATTAAGAACAGTAAAGAATAATAAAAATTTAAGTTTATCATTTTATTTGATAAAATTTTATAAAATAAAAAACCACACAATTAATTAAATTTTTTAAAAAATATATAAAATATGTATATATCATTTAAAAGCTAAAAAATAAATTAAAAATAAAAAAACCAATTAAAGGAATAATAACTCAAATTTTTTATAATACTTTTACTCAAAGTATTTTTAGTAATGTAAAATAGTATTATAAATATATATATATACATAAAAAATTAAACAACCATTATATTACTAATTTGGTCTATTTTTAATCATTTTGTGGCTTCTCTAATATATTATACTTTTTATAATTTTTTGTTATATATATGGTATTTATATTTTTTTCAATTTCAACCCATATATATAAGAGAAAGTGAATTTTGATACTTACTTTTTAAAAATATGTTTAATAATTTGTGTTTTGAATTAAAATATATAAAATGATATTATAAAAAATGTTAGACTATTACACTCATAACTATTGTTTTATTTTTTTGTCAAATTATTTAGCTTGTATATAGTATATAATATCACTTTATATATATGTTTAATTCAAAAATACAACAAAAAAATTAAGTAGCAAAAGTAACTTCTTTTTATATATGGGTTAAACATATATATAAATAATTTGACAAAAAAATAAAACAATATTTATGAGTGCAATAGTCTAACAATTTTTATAATATCATCTTATATATTTTAATTCAAAACAAAATTATTAAACATATTAGCAAAATTAACTTTCTCTTATATATGGGTTGAAATTGAAAAAAATATAAATATCATATATATATAAAAAAAGAATCTCTAAAGAATTATAAAAAATATAATATACTAGAGAAATCACAAACTTGATTAAAAATAGACAAAAGTAGTAATATAATGGTTGTTTAATTTTTTGTATATATATATATATATATATATATATATATATAATCTAATAATATCTTGTAATACAATTTTACATTACTAAAAATACTTTGAGTAAAAGTATTATAAAAAATTTGAGTTAACATTCCCTTAATTTGTTTTTATTTTTAATTTAGTTTTTTGACTTTTAAATGATATATACATATTTTTTTATATTTTTCAAAAAATTTAATTAATTGTGTGGCTTTTTTTATTTTATAAAATTTTATCAAATAAAATGATAAACTTAATTTTTTATTATTTTTTACTGTTCTTAATATATATATTTATTTACTTTTGTAGTATTTTGTCAATTAATATTATTTATGTGGTATCCCGTGAACTATGTTTATTAACAAGTAGGGGTATTTTGGTCTTAAAATGTTTTGAGTTCATTATTTATGGTATCTAGTGAATTAAATTTATTTTTTGTGGTATCTGGAAAACTTTTCTAAAAACGGTGGCCTTTTGTGAATTAACAAACTTTTTAGTGGTATCTTGGGAATTTTCTCTTTTTTCTTTAGTATCTTTTATATTTATTCTTTCTCTTTTTCAAAAATAAAATTTATTCTTTTTAATCATCAACAACATATTTATAAGATCTTAGTAATGGACTAAATGTCGGTTTATCTTCAAATCTAATTCAATTATCATCCTAATCTTGAATAATTTGCACAAAGACGAACTGAAAACTAACAACTATTAAATGAAATAACAAAACATGATAACATACAGAATACTACCCATTCTAAAACTAACTTTAACATTTAAAGTTAAATTTTGTATTTGGAATTTAAGAATTCGAAGCTTGACTGTTTTTTTAAGCTTGAATGTTGAGTATAAAATACTTGTTTTTTTTTTAAATTAGAAAATAAGATACTAGTTTAAAACATATTCAAAATTGATTAGCCACTTTACTAAATAATAAAATAATTAATTTGCATTTAAATTTATAACTTAGTATTGATATCTAAATCTCACACTCTAAAACATATTGTAAGATTAAGATGCTTTTTAAAATAATTAAAGTAAACACTTCAAACAGCACAATAAACCCTGTGATGAATCCACTAATTAATATTTATAACATAAAGTTTTCAAAACTCCAGATATTCAACTCCAAATTACTAAAAAGATACCAAACAAAAGATATTAATAATAATAAGTGTGGGAAACTACAACAAATCGAGGGAGGCACCATGTAGTCCATGGGAGAGAAAACACTCTCTCCTCTCTCCTCTTCTTCTTGTTCTTGTTTTTTCTGTCATCATGGTTTTTACTTAGTAGTTGTACATCTAGTCTCTAGATGTTCTTTTGCTTAACAATAAATCTCTTTAGTTTCTTGTCCTCTCTCCGGTTAGGAGAGTTTCTTGATGTGTATAGGCTGTGTTTTAGTTTCTTTGTATTTTGTGGGTTTTGGGTGGCATATGCAAACCCAGCTTCCACCTTCAACGTCGTTGCAAGAGCCGAAAAGTATAATCTTCGCTCTGTGGAGCCGATGGCTGTCAATGAAGTCTACGTAGTAGACGACGCCGGAAACGCTGGTTGTGCCACTAGCACCAACGGTGGTGCTGATGGCGGTGACCATGGTGATGGTGCATTCACACTGTCAGCGTGGAGAGGAAGGCAATCCAGCAAACTCTATTTTAGAAATGCCATATGTAACTTGCTGGTTAGGGAACTTGACACATATCCTACATGGTGTCACTTTGCATGTACCCCTTCTTATATAATATAATATATATCATGTTTTTCCAAAAAAAAAAAAAGTGTGGATGCACCAGCCACTTATCCAAACCGGCCCTTGTTTTTTCTCGCGTTAAACATTATCGTTCTCCTCCTGCAAGACCAAGTTTTGCCGCTTACCGCCTTCTCTCACCGCCTCGGCAGTAGTTGTGATCGGCAACGCAAACCTCTCCAAGGTTCTAAACCCTAGCAGGATTCTTCCGGTCTCTGTTTAGTGGACTTTGCGAAACCGGATCCCGTGGTGCCCTCACTTTCTTCTTCTCCTCCCCGTTTATTAGATCTGGTGTTGAATCTAACGTCTCCGCCCCCGCCCTTCCATACCTTAACAGCTCTCGGAATCACCGGATTGTTACAGATCTAAATTGTACGCTCCTGTCTTTTTCTACTGTACTCTATTTTAGTTCTGATTTTGATTCCACTTGCTTAAATTAACTTCCGAACTCTTCTCCGTGGAATTACTTTCTTGAAATTTCATTGCCTTGTACTGCATGCAAAGGCCCAAGTTTATGCGAGGAAATCATCACCTTGATGGCTAGCTGAGCACAACAGTCTGCCCTATCTGCTATTCGTAAGATTGAATGTAAAGGCAGGCTGGTTCATGTGCCTTTTCTTTTCTTGCTTGTGTGCTTGTTCTCAAATGAAAAGTGACCTACCATCTGAGATCAATTACATTAATATTTAGTATCGTCACGGTTTTTGTGTTGATACTATTAATTGAAATTAGCGAAGCTGCCCACCTGCAATGCAAAGAGTTCCCGACATATTATTTACGCAAAATTAGATGGTAGACATCAACTGGTTAAGTGATATGGATGAAGTATTAGATTAGGATCTTGTGATGTAACACCCCCTCAGGTAGAGTAATAGTTCTAGCTGTTGGAGTTATATCCTCATTTGACCCATATTACCAATTCTCTCTTTACCCTAGATCTCTAGAGTCTTAGAAAAAATGTACAAGATACCCTAAAAAAATATACCTGTTACGATATCTAAACTCTAAATAGGTGCTGCCAGCCGGTGGCAAATATATAGTCATTCATTATCGCATTAATAGTGTGTCAACATGTACAAATCTAACTTCAGTGGGAGGAAATATGCCTGGTACATCAAACGGACCCAATGCTCCCATCTCCGTCAGCTGTCACCTGGTTCCAAGTTTTCTATTTAATCTCTTTATGCATGTCATGTTATCCCTGATTAAAGAGATTTTGTTTCTATGAATAAATGGGTGAAGGACTGTAGATGGTTTTTATCTTTGTTGGGCATGCTGCGCACTTGATCCGTTTCATATATTTTATGATTTTCATGTGTAAACATTAACCTGTTGAGCTTTTAGTTCCGGTTATGTTATTTGTTGCTGCTTATCTTCTGTTTTGATGACATTCAGGTTGTTGGATATGAACCGTATGGCTTCAGAATGGGGAAAGAGTTTATGCTTTCTTAAGATTCATGTACTGTGAGAACAGTTTTGGGAGTTTTACAAATAATCCCATCATATTAAGTTAGAGAACTTGTTACAATATGTCATTGCTAATTGCTATGCATGCCATAGTTAAAATGTTTGCTAAAGATTAGATGCTGGGACTCCTGTATCTAAATCTGTATTGGAAATAGGAAGATCTACGTTGCTCTGCACTAGTTGCAGGTTAGTTGTATCCAGTATTTGGCCATCTGTACATGCGGTTAATATGCCAAGTTGGTCCCAAGATATGATAACACAGACAGAGTGTTATACTGATTGGAGAATTTGGAGATGTTGAGAGTTTTTAATCAATTGATGATTCATATACCCTCAAGATGAATTTTCCAGCAGCAAAACCTGCTTCTTGCTTGGTTTCCATTTTAACAATGAATGCAAAAGTGGTTGGATTATCGGTATCTAATATGTTTCTTTTTATTGTTTTATAATGAAGCTTGGTGACTGACTGTTATGTGTTGTTTTCTGCTCATTGGTGTTATGTATAAGTCTGCATGCTTTAGCACATTTTATTCAATCAACAAAGTTCTTGTCATTCTGGTATTTTCTCTATTTGACCTTCCTACTGTGTCTAATACGGTTCAGGATTTTGAGTCAAGATGGCGGATCAAGAATCTGACAAGAATATTGAGATGTGGAAGATCAAGAAGCTTATTAAAGCCTTGGAAGCTGCTAGGGGAAATGGAACAAGCATGATCTCTCTGATCATGCCTCCTCGTGATCAGGTATCCCGTGTTGCCAAAATGCTTGGAGATGAATATGGGACTGCGTCCAACATCAAGAGTAGGGTTAATCGCCAGTCTGTGCTAGGAGCTATCACATCTGCCCAGCAGAGGCTAAAGCTTTATAACAAGGTACCGCCAAATGGACTTGTGCTTTACACCGGAACTATCGTCACTGATGACGGAAAGGAAAAGAAGGTCACCATCGACTTTGAGCCCTTCCGTCCAATCAATGCTTCTTTGTACCTCTGTGATAACAAGTTTCACACTGAGGCTTTGAATGAGCTTCTAGAGTCTGATGATAAGTTTGGATTCATTATTATGGATGGTAATGGTACTTTGTTTGGGACCCTGAGTGGCAACACTAGAGAGGTTCTGCACAAGTTCACTGTTGACCTTCCGAAGAAGCATGGCAGAGGAGGTCAATCTGCCCTGCGTTTTGCTCGTCTTAGAATGGAAAAACGTCATAATTATGTGAGAAAGACTGCTGAACTTGCTACTCAGTTCTTCATCAATCCAGCGACAAGTCAACCTAATGTATCTGGGCTAATCCTTGCTGGATCTGCTGATTTCAAGACTGAGCTGAGCCAGTCTGACATGTTTGACCAGCGTCTACAGGCCAAGATTCTGAATGTTGTTGATGTTTCGTATGGTGGAGAGAATGGGTTCAATCAAGCTATTGAGCTATCTGCTGAGATTCTTGCTAATGTGAAGTTTATCCAGGAGAAGAAACTGATTGGCAAGTATTTTGAAGAAATAAGCCAAGACACAGGGAAGTATGTGTTTGGTGTTGAAGATACTCTGAAAGCCTTGGAAATGGGTGCGGTGGAGACTCTAATTGTCTGGGAGAACCTTGATATTAATCGCTATGAGTTGAAAAACAGCACTACCGGTGAAATTGTGATCAAGCACTTGAACAAGGATCAGGAGGCTGATCAGAGCAATTTCAGAGAGCCAGAGACGGGTGCTGAGCTGGAAGTTGTGGAGAAGACGGCGCTTTTGGAGTGGTTTGCTAATAGTTACAAGAAGCATGGATGTACCCTTGAGTTTGTCACCAACCGATCACAGGAGGGGTCTCAGTTTTGCAGGGGGTTTGGTGGAATTGGAGGAATCCTTCGTTACCAGCTTGATCTAACCTATGATGATATCTCTGACGATGGAGGAGTTTATGAGGATTCTGATTGATAAGTTGATATATATGGCTCCGTCTGGGCAGGTATACATATAGTGGATGAGGTGACCTGCGGTGGAGCATAAGACAGACTTCAATGTGGTGTAGTTGCTGCTGTGGAGCTTCTCTTCAAAAGTCTATTGATAAATGATGATAGGGCCTTACTGAACTTTGAATTTCTGTGGACTTGTTTCGAGGTATAGGCATCAGACCAATCTCGGAGCGTCAAGAAGATGCGCTTTTACTTTTATAAACTCAAAATGGTAGAGATCAGTGCAGGGGAATTTGGCTGATGTTGTGCAGGAGAATTTAATTGCGCGAGTTTTGCCAGACATTTCTACTGTCTTGCACTCTGTTGAGAGTTTTCCTTATTTTTGTTGAATACAGTGTTTGGGATGAGACTATGGTCTTTTATGGATTGATGACTTTTTATACATCCATTTTTATGAGAGAATTTTGCTAAACAAGTTGAGAATTGTCAAGATCTCCCTCCCATGAGTCTTTTCCCATCCTGCGGGCATCTGAAGCGTCATTTCCGTTCAGATTTCGGACCCTTCCTAAATATTCCATTGCTTTCCCGCGCATTCATCTTCCTTTACCTAGAGCTCACCACCGTTCCGCCTCAGCCTTGACGCCGAATTTCTTCTCACTCATTTTACTGATCCTTCACATTTCTTGTCTTCTCCTCTCACCCAATTACCTATTGAAGCCTGTCTAACTCGCTAAACCCTCACTAGTTGACTTAGCCATTGTAAGATGGAGATGAAGATTATTAGGTACAATTGGGATCCATCTTTTCAATTATCACCATTCTTTTATAGTAGAAGCTTAAATCTCCGAGGGTAGATTCTTGAGAAACGTTAGTCTACAAGTCCTTAAATGGCCGACTGTCCATTAAACGGAAAATCTTTCTCAAAGGTCTTTGAAGTTTTTCTCTACACTGTGTGGAAGCCTTATTATGAAGGGCTGCAAGTTCACCGTATGAGATAAAATTATGGGTGTTAGTGGAGATCCTGGAGCTTGCTCCACTTTTTTAAAGAGACATGTACTACGGCGTGTGTTGGAGAGTTGGGCTTGGAGGAGAGAGTTGGGCTTGGAGGAGAGGGAAACTATTTTTTTTTTCAAAATGTTATAACTCACAAAATGTAAGTGCAAAAATAAAATAAATTATACCATTGTTCATCATAATGTGTGCTCTTCAAAACAAGTTGTATCATTGATATGTTTTGATAAACTTAAAATTGTATGTTTTATATTTTTAAAGTGAATTTTATTCATTAACTAAATAAATCAACTTTAATAATAAAACGAACCTTATTTATTAACAAAATGAATCTTACCTCAAATACTCTAAAAACCATAATAGGAAAGTAAAAACATCGAAGACATTTTTAGGGTTTGTAGTGCAGGGTTTAGGGTCTAACCCTAAACCCTAAACCACACCCTATAAACCTGTCGAGTCAATAACGACAATATAAAGTGTAGAACTAATGCAAAAAAGATTACCCCACCCTCAAACACCCTAAAATTCTAAAAATGTCGAAGGCATTTTGAGGGTTTGTAGTGCAGGGTTTAGGGTCTAACGACCCTAACCCCAAACCCTAATGAAATACCCCAAACCTTGATATGTGGTTTAAATATTAAACTATGGTATGTAAAGGCTAAAAAGTGCCTTAGAAACATCAGTGAACAATTTAAACCATAGTAAAATGCAATAAAGAACTAAGATACAATTTGAGCAAAAACATGCTTTAAGCTTGGAGTGAACTTGGTTAGGACCCAAAGAAATATTCAAGTATGATTTAATAAGGCTAATTAAGTCCTTAGGAAACTTTGGTAGACAATGAAACCAAACAAAACACAAATAAATACCTTAAAGCCAATAAGAGCAAAAATGTGCTCTAAGCTTGGGATAAATTTGTATAAGACCTAACGGTCATACTTATACCTTATAAATATGTTAATGAACATATTAAATCAATTACCAAAGAAAACCAAGCTTGAAAACAAGTTAAAACACAAAATGTGCTTTAAGGAGTCTTAAAGCACATTTTTGAAAAATTGTCTTGTAAATGAGTTTTGAGTGGCTAGATGTCCATCATTACTCTTTAATTAATATGTGTACTATATAGTATCACATTTGGAAGTCTATATCAATGGGAAATCAAAAATTTCACTTCTATGTGCCTTGTTTTTATGAATAGTAACTTTTATAAGCTAGTTTGTAACATATGTTGTTATAAGTAATTAAATTGGTTAACAAAGACTATTATACCCTTCTAATTATATGGGGGCCGGTTTTTCAAGGTGTGAGTCACCAACTTGTAAAAGAAATCAAATAAGAAAAGTAAAGCTTATAAAGTAAAGTACTATTTTGCTTTATACATAAATATCTTAACAAAAGCAAACTTACCTTCATTCTCTCTTTCCTTCTTGTATTCCCACGGTTCCCTTCCTCCATTCTCTCAAGCTCCATCGGTTATGCTACAGCAAAGCCTCACCATTTCCAACTCCTTTCACTTGTAACTCCTAACTCCATGCTCCGAATTTAATTCCGAGACTACCGTTCTCTTAGTTGGAGCAAACTCTACAACATTGTCTTTTCAAATCATCAAAAACACCATTTCGGTGCCAAGGAGAACTTCCATGGAAGGAGCTTGAGCTTATATTTTTATGCCTTGTTGATCACCTTTGCCTCAAGGTAAGGAAAAACCAAAGAAAACTCCATTTCCTTCATTTTTGGTGTTGACCGAAAATGCACCTTGTAATGGTGTCTTCTCTTGTCTTGTTTTAGCTTCATTTGAATCTTCCAAGGGCTAGGAGGAGTCCTCTCTTGATACTCATTCAAGCTCTCTTTCCATTCAAAGGTAAAACAATTACCTTAATGTGTTAAAACAATATATGTAACTAGGGTTTACAATGAGATGAAGCATAATGCTTGAATACTCATTCTATTATGTGTACATGTTTAGAAGTTGACAAACAACCAAACATCTCGGTTTACAAGGAAACAGAAAGAAGTTGTGAGGAAAAAGAGGTAAACAAACTTTCTCAATGTAGTTTAAATGCCTTAGGAAAATGAGCTTGATTTGCTTAATAAAATACCTAAGGAGCCAATGGTGAATGACCTAGAGAAATGCTCTCAAGGAGTTTATTAAGGGCATATGTATTGTTGGGTGTATTTGCAGGTCAAAGGCATTACTTATGGGAATTCAGTGTTTAAGGTTTATGCAATTTAAGGGCCTAAGAGCCATGTTATTTAAGGGCCTAAGTGCCAAGCAATTTAAGTTATGCACTATATTGTGATGTAGTGCTAAATGTGTGAAGTTTGTGTATAAAAATGTGTTTGATGGATTTTAGGTGTCTTGAATGAAATAAGGTAAAAAAAACCTAAGTGTTTGGATGTGAGTATATACAAGAGAAGCTATGGCAAAATTTGGAAAATGTGTAAGAAGTTCTAAGTGTTTTAAGTAAGTTTTGGTGAACTAGGAAGTTTAAAGGTGAACAAATGTTTTACTTGGGAAGAAAACATGTATTAAGGTGATTTAGAGTGATACAAGGACTTTGGTATTATCTTGGAAGTTCTAGGAATTCAATGAGTGTTTTTGGGATGTAATAAGTCTTGGAGAAGTTTGTTTAAGGTTTAGGAATGTTGGTGTACAAGGAAGAAATGATGTTTAGGTAAGATGTGGACAAGGAGATTTAGTAGTAAGAAAAGATGTTGAGAGATGATGCTAAGGTGTAGAGGAAACATTTTGGTATAGTGGTCATTATAGGTGAAATACCACTTAGAAAACCAAATGAGAAATGTACAAGTATTAAGAGATTTTGTAAGGAGTTTGTGGAGTGATAAAGATAGTTTTGGTATATGATTTAAAGAGTTTAGTACATGGCTAAAGATGTGTTTGAAGTGCCCAAATGAGGTTAAGACATATTAGGATATATGAGGTGAAGTTTGGAGTTAAATGGGCAATGGAAAATAAAGGTCTGGGGCAGACCGACCTTGCGACCGAACTTGCCAAGGTCGGTCGAGCCCAGTTTACCCTGCGAGAATTAGTTTCTGGAATGGACCGACCTTGGGGACCGGACTTGCAAGGTCGGTCGGGCTTGTATTTTGTGTACGGATTAAGTTTCTGGAATCGACCGAACATGCGACCGAACTTACAAGGTCGGTCGGAGTAGAAATTTTGACGGTAATGTGTTCTGGAATGGACCGACCTTGTGCAAGGTCGGTCGGTAAGGTCGGTCGGACCAAAAATGTTGTTTAAGGTTATAAAATGATATGTAATGATGGGGATTGGTTAGTAATGATGTTATAAGGTTGTTAAGGACATGTTAAGTGAGTTATAATGACAATTTGGTGAGGGAAAAGTTGTATCAAAATGTAAAAGTAAAACAAGTTGAAATGTAAAGTTATGTAACTAAGTTAACGGGGAGAAGTTATAAGCATTAGACATTAGATAATCAGGCTACCCCGATGTTAATAAAAGTACATGTAATGTTATCAGTTGTTCGAGAATTGCTCGAGGAACATAAGTGGACACGATTAAGTGGACTCCGGTGACAGGTATGGTTTTCTTGCAACCTGTGTCCTACCGGATTACACCGGCTTGTATGCCAATGTGTTTTTCTGTATGTTTGCCACGTTGTAAGATTAAACATGTAATGAGTTTACAGTAATTCATTTTTGTGGCGTGTTCAACTCCGATACCATCTAACCTCGGAAGTGTTAACCTTAGTTAACTGAGTTTAGGATCACATGGGAGTTCGGTATTCGGAGTAAACGACCCGAACCATGGGACGTTCTAACCACGGCTATGCGTGTGTTAATTGTGTGATGTGTGTATGTGAATGTAGGGATCTCCCTTGTGTGTTTAACCCAGTTGTAATACTGTATGGTGTGTGGATGTGATAGACTCCATAGTGGGGTTCTAACTAATATCTAAAAGTAAGTATGTACTAAAAGTGGTGAGGAATCCGGTTTGGCCGGTCGCGCGTTGTTTGGGAGTGGGTATCCTTCTTAGCCTTACCCTTCTCTTTGTTATGGTTGTTTCCCTCACGGGTTATGATCTCCCATTAGCTTATTCCAAAGCTTAGCTATTCTGACTTAAGATCGGTTTAGGGGGAACATGTGTTTGTGTGGTGTGTTCGGGCCTCCAAACCCGAACCATCTTAACTTAAGTTACTCGTCCGACTAATAGGACGGTAATGAGTGTTGTTGTGGTTGTATAACGAGCTTACCATGAGGGTGTCACCATTCTCTAGCCTCACCAGTGAATTAACTATGTTGGGTCGGTTCCTAAGAGGACCGTTCCCGTTATGTTATGTGATGTTGTTGTAATGCAATTTCTATTGCGATGTTATCATGTGCACGTCGAAACGTGAAAAGTGTTGTTATGTTCTGTTATGTGAGGAATGTTATATGTTGTAAGATATGGAGTGTGTGGATCATGGAAATGAATCCCAGTTTGTGATAAGAGGCGTTTAAGGATAACCCGATTTAAGGGTAAGTGTCGTCTATTAAGGAAGTAGCTCCATTAGAGGAGGAACACTCTAGGGATAACGAATACCATGAGTGACTTATCAAGTAAGGATGTATTATCCGTTTGTTGAGCCCATTGAGGCGAAATGTTATGTGTTGTGTGTTTACAGTTGCATGCATGATTTAAATATAATCAATCGCATGCTAAGACGACAATTAGTTGTGCGTGGCCGGTAGCATGTGGGCTGCGGGATTACCATACCAGCAAAGGTGCTGAGCCCCTTGGGGGCCACCCTTTCTCTTCTTTCCTATTTCAGGTACAAGAGCTGGAAGCCGTTCGAGAGTAGGAGGAGGGGGTAGTCGTTGTACATGGGTAATCATTTAAGTTGTATATATACAGTAGGTGTAGTAAGACCGAAACTGTTATCGGCATCAATTTGTAAATACTCGGTACAGTTGGAAGGCTTATGTATGTTGGTTGTTGTTAATGGAAAGGGATAATAATGTGTAGTCGCTCGGGAATCTAGTCCATCAGACCGGTACAATGTGTATGTAATAGCCTTGTTACCACGTGGGTGGTTAACGGCGTGTAACACCAACTATTTGATGAGGTGTGTATTCCGCTGCAGTTTGTTGTTAAGTGTGTTTATGTTGGAAGGGGTGTTACAAAAAGTGGTATCAGAGCGAAGTATCGCTCTGATGACTGAATTACCGAGCTTAGGAAGTACCGAGTTAGGATTTTAGTACTTTGGGTTAAGGGTTGAGTGATAGCGTGAGAGATACGCTAGTTAGGAGTAACCAGTGTGTACTGGAAACCTATAATATCCTTCCGCCCTCCACAAACCCTGTTTCATAACTTGGGAAACAACGCCAGAGAGATGAAAGTCCTCTCTTACTCGGGAATACCCGATCTGGCTGTTATTAAGTACCTCTAAGGTACGGTGAACCTGTCATACGGTAGATCCGAAAAACTGGGAATCCCGGAGACGGTTCCCGTCTAAACAGTGTTAACCGCATTTAATAGCGAAGAATGAAGAATCTTGTGTACAGAAGAATAGAATTCCCGGCAACCTGGGTCGACATGCCGAGCAGTCGAGGATAACCAGCTTACAACGCACCAACCGTGCAACGGGCAAGAAGTGGATTAATGAAACCCGAGACGAGTGTCTACGGGACCACAGTTGTTAAATGACACACCGACGGTATACCAACCGACTAAGGAACTACAACGTAGTGCCCAAACAGAGATAAGTCTCAGTAACCACGACAATACGTGGAACGGGATACGAAGAGGAAACAATACTAAGTAAAAGGGGTCTCCCAGAATGGGAAACACCCTAGTTAATGATTATCATGTGAAGACAGTGAGAAGTCACCCAGAGGAGTTATTATTAAGACAGTAAGATCAGTGAGGGCCAACAAGGCCACTGATGATAGTGCGGGTAAAAATGATACCGCAACCGGTATGTGTCAAACCGATAGCCAGTTAGCATGGCGCACTTGCCATAGCAAGTGCTGCTAACAGGGCTGTTCGGGAAATTTATAACCACTACAAGTACTTGGTAAAGTACCATAAAGTTAAATGTGATCGTCATAACAGTGGAAGGGCCTGTTAGCCTAACCTCTGTAATTGTAAGTACACCAGTCAGCAAGAAGCTAGACTTGGCTAAGGTAAGAAGATGTTGCGAAACCGTGAAAATTTTCTTTCAAACCCAGATTTATTTAAACTCTTTTCCTTTCAGAACCAAAATTTCTTTCAAACCAACACTTCTTTCTAACCTTCTTCTAAACCAAACCAGTAAAACCAAGGGCAGTTAATAAAGATACAACAGTGGATAAACTTTCCCTCAATTAAGTTCGGGAAGCACGGAATGTATATTGTCAAGGGACAATATAAGGGAGTTGACAACAGAATACTTCACCTAGGCGTGTGACGGACACTACAAGTGTACCAACTGTAATGTGGGACGACCGCACTCCGATAGGAGCTTGTGGGCCTGGCAGACCTACTTATGGGTTAGTTGGGTAAGTAGTAATGTATCAGTATGGTACCCCACATATGTATACGAGTAGAATCCGAAACACGAGAAGTAGTCGACTCCGTACTACGGTCAGCAGTATAAGTCAAACAGGAGCTAAGGATTACAAAGAATGGTTGAAGTTAAAGAACTCAGTTAAGTTAACGAGACTAAAAGGATTAGTGAATTCCTTTCAAGGAAATGTTTAAGAGTTAGGAAGTGCGAAGTGCACAAACTGTTACGTAAAGACATCACATATGTCTTAAGGATCCTTAGGGATAAACATGATAGCTGGAACGGAGACCCAGCCTGTGCATGGCAAGGCAGATGCCTAATGTGGACACATTAATGTGCAATGAACGGGATGAAACTCCCAGAATGAGTACCTACACTACCAGGAAATGTTGATCTTCACAGAAGAGGATAATAAGCCAGTTAAGAATGCAAACGGCGTGGCTAACTGAATATACCAATAAGTGTGAACCAGACGTAATGGCATAAATTAGTAACACCCAGGAGCAATCCTTGAGGGGTGTTCGCATCAACAATTGTTGAACGAAATGCATGACAGGATCACAAGGGTTGAAGCTAACACCCAGTTTAGACATAAATTGTCAGGAGACGGACTGACAATCCTAAGGGGGCATTCCATGAAAGGAGACGGAATGCAACGACCTTGTCATGGAGCTCAATATAACATCCAAACCATGTAATGTTGTACAGAGAAGTACATGTGTGTGGACAGCCTACAATGAGCGCAGCTCAAGGCAAATAAGGCTTATAGGCCACAAATAAAATGTGTTATGTAAATTAGATTGATTGCAGAAGTTTATGTTATATAAGTGAATAGAGTGGAGAACGAACCACTGCACTAAGAGTGGGAATACCTCTCAATATTGTGGTAGTTATGTGTACCAAGCTCAAGAAATATGCTGTGGACAGTATTATTACTATTTGAGAGCAGTTAGCTTAGTAGTATGTATGTATGAAGTGAAACACCGAGCTGAATAATGCCGGCTTGTGACTCGAATGATCAATGCTCAAGGAGCATTCAGTAGTCGTCCAAATGAATGACGAACCATAATGTGAATAATATAAGTATAGGTGTGGAAGTTAATGTGACAGTAAATACCATGTAAGTTATTGTTATGCAATGAATAAGAGCACGGTTCGCGGCCGGCGACCGTTGTATCAATGTTATTGAGTAATAATGTGGCAGATAAGACCAGTTATGAGTTAAACTCAGTGGAGATGCAAGGTAAGCGATGTTAAACAGACTGGGCAATAAGCCAGTGGTAGGTACTATGTGATGAGGAACTCAGTGTGAATTCCATGGCGAGTCGCATAAGGGACTTACTGTCAAGAGTTTACGCCTCTGCACTCTGTATGACTGAGTGTTTTGGTATTGCACTTGCGCAGTAATGATCGAGTGGGATAGCTAGGAATTGGAAACATGTTAATTGTGGAGCAATAATGTTATAATGGCCGATGCATAGGAAATGCAAGGCCGCACCAATAAAAAGTACTTGTACAAAACCAAATGTGGAGATATGATTAACAGTAAGTGACTACAGTAGCACTAACTGCCAAATATCGGTATGGAATATACCCCAAATGTTGTAGATAGCTGAGAGAGCACTACACACTAGGTAGTAGCTCAATCTCAACCGACAGTAAGTCGGAAGGGAACAAGTCAATCATTGTGAAATACATAGCTGTATATACAGTAAATTATTATGGAAGTGGATAGAAAGTTTATAACTCACCGAATTCGTTAACGGTAAGAGATACCACGCGGCGGTTGAGAAACCATTGTTACCAAGATGAAGGTGACAATTGGGGATGTGCAATACAGTAAGAATAACAAATGGGGCAATTAAGCTCTACAGTTATTACAGTTTCGCAGTAGAAACTAGTGAGCCAGTGATTCAAGTGTTGTATGTACATGGTGAGCATGAGTGAATGGCTAATTATTGACGCCTAGAAGCCTAACAGGCCAGAATCGAAACCAACTAACAGTTTAAACAAACTCCAATGAGAATTCTTGGTTTAGGAACTAAACCGCCAATATGGTTAAGATCATCTAATCAGAATCCATTGTGTAATAGACCGCGTGGAAGTTGAAGTACTTCACGGCGGCAGAACGTTTTGAACCAATGATTAAGTGATTGATTACGTGGGCGTAATCCCTTTTAAGGGGGGTAGAGCGCAAAACCACTTAGTGTGTATTACCGTACAAGTGTACGTGATTTAGTGTGCATAGCACAAAATAATTTGTTTTGATGATTGGTGTGGGTGTTATGTAAACATACGCATTCATTCATGGTTAATTGTGGTAATTGCGCACAGAAGATGCGAATACCATTGTGATAAGTGGTGTATTTGTTAACAATTGTGTGTGATAGTAAGTGTGGGAGTAGAGAGAAACTCCCGGGGGAACAAACCCGACAGTGTATAAATGTGAAAGGTGGTGTGTTGCATTTTGATAAAATATATGTGTATATATATTATATAGTGATTCATGAAAGGTTATGGACGACATAGAACCTAGTGAGAATAGGATTCCTAGGGTAACAACATTAAAGCAAATGAAAACAACTGATAGACGGAGTTCTATCCCTTGGAGATGTTATGATCATGACTAGAATGATTTAAAAGATAGAAAATTGGAAATGAGTGATTTATTTGATGCTTGAAAATGAGAGTGGGAAGTGGAACTTGATTTGCATGCGATCAAGGGAAGCCGAAACAAATTGGGGTGGAAGGATAGTTCGACAACTGATGCTGATCACATTAGGGTTGGATGATTCTTGAAGCTCCCTATAAGTGGTCACAACTAACCACGCTAGAAAGGAAGCAAAGAGCATAAGTTGGACTTGGAGTGTTGTGTGTTTTCAAAAAGGATTTGAATTGGTATTTATAAAACGTCGATAGATACTTATAATTAAAGTTTTCTTACTTAACCTCACAAGGAAAAATTTCAAATTAAGTGATTGTTTTGATCTCCCAAAGGCACGGGGACGGAAGGTGTCCATCGCGACCGGGTTCTGCGGGATCACAGTGTATATCAAAAATATTTGATTGTTATACATGCTATGACATGTGTGTTGGTATGTGTAATAAATGTTGTTTTGACTTGGATTTCCTAAAGTGTATGCTTAAGACCTACGAGTCTAGATGTGTGGTGTTACATGACCTATGTGTCTAGAGGCTGTTATGTTATCAAGACCTGTGTGTCTAAATGTTGTATGTTACCCAGACCAGAGAGTCTAAGGGTTGTTATGTGTGTGTAAATGTTGTTAGATACCTGGACCATTGAGTCGAGGTTATCATGTGAATATGTTATTTATGTATGGATGAATGTGTTACCAGGACCATTAAGTCCGAGGGTGTGAGTGAAAAAATGTTTGGTTATGGAAGTTTTTTTCAAGTAATTCCGTAGTTTAATCCAAGATGTGTGGGAAGTGTAAACTTCGAGGAGGAAGATTCTTTAAGGGGGGTAGATTGAAATACCCAAACCTTGATATGTGGTTAAATATTAAACTATGGTATGTAAAGGCTAAAAAGTGCCTTAAAAAATAGTGAACAATTTAAACCATAGTAAAATGCAATAAAGCACTAAGATACAGTTTGAGCAAAAACATGCCTTTAAGCTGGAGTGAACTTGGTTAGGACCCAAAGAACCTACCAAGACTTAATAATATTCAAGTATGAAATAAGGCTAATTAAGTCCTTAGGAAACCTTTGGTGACAATGGAAACCAAAAAAACACAAATAAATACCTTAAAGCCAATAAGAGCAAAATGTGCTCTAAGCTTGGGATAAATTTGTTATAAGACCTAAACGGTCATACTATACCTTATAAATAGTTAATGAACTATTAAATCAATTACCAAAGAAAAACAAAGCTGAAAACAAGTTAAAACACAAAATGTGCTTTAAGGAGTCTTAAAGCACATTTTGAAAAATTGTCTTGTAAATGAGTTTTGAGTGGCTAGATGTCCATCATTACTCTTTAATTAATATGTGTACTATATAGTATCACATTTGGAAGTCTATATCAATGGGAAATCAAAAATTTCACTTCTATGTGCCTTGTTTTTATGAATAGTAACTTTTATAAGCTAGTTTGTAACATATGTTGTTATAAGTAATTAAATTGGTAACAAAGACTATTATACCCTTCTAATTATATGGGGGCCGGTTTTTTCAAGGTGTGAGTCACCAACTTGTAAAAGAAATCAAATAAGAAAAGTAAAGCTTATAAGTAAAGTACTATTTGCTTTATACAAATACTTAACAAAAGCAAACTTACCTTCATTCTCTCTTTCCTTCTTGTATTCCCACGGTTCCCTTCCTCCATTCTCTCAAGCTCCATCGGTTATGCTACAGCAAAGCCTCAACCATTTCCAACTCCTTTCACTTGTAACTCCTAACTCCATGCTCCGAATTTAATTCCGAGACTACCGTTTCTTAGTTGGAGCAACTCTACAACATTGTCTTTTCAAATCATCAAAAACACCATTTCGGTGCCAAGGAGAACTTCCATGGAAGGAGCTTGAGCTTATTTTTATGCCTGTTGATCACCTTTGCCTCAAGGTAAGGAAAAACCAAAGAAAACTCCATTTCCTTCATTTTTGGTGTTGACCGAAAATGCACCTTGTAATGGTGTCTTCTCTTCTGTTTTTTTAGCTTCATTTGAATCTTCCAAGGGCTAGGAGGAGTCCTCTCTTGATACTCATTCAAGCTCTCTTTCCATTCAAAGGTAAAACAATTACCTTAATGTGTTAAAACAATATATGTAACTAGGGTTACAATGAGATGAAGCATAATGCTTGAATACTCATTCTATTATGTGTACATTGTTTAGAAGTTGACAAACAACCAAACATCCTACCGGTTTTACAAGGAAACAAGAAAGAAGTTGTGAGGAAAAAGAGGTAAACAAACTTTCTCAATGTAGTTTAAATGCCTTAGGAAAATGAGCTTGATTTGCTTAATAAAATACCTAAGGAGCCAATGGTGAATGACCTAGAGAAATGCTCTCAAGGAGTTTATTAAGGGCATATGTATGTTGGGTGTATTTGCAGGTCAAAGGCATTACTTATGTGGGAAATTCAGTGTTTAAGGTTTATGCAATTTAAGGGCCTAAGAGCTATGTTATTTAAGGGCCTAAGTGCCAAGCAATTTAAGTTATGCACTATATTGTGATGTAGTGCTAAATTGTGAAGTTTGTGTATAAAAATGTGTTTGATGGATTTTAGGTGTCTTGAATGAAATAAGGTAAAAAACCTAAGTGTTTGGATGTGAGTATATACAAGAGAAGCTATGACAAAATTTGGAAAATGTGTAAGAAGTTCTAAGTGTTTTAAGTAAGTTTTGGTGAACTAGGAAGTGTTAAAGGTGAACAAATGTTTTACTTGGAAGAAACATGTATTAAGGTGATTTAGAGTGATACAAGGACTTTGGTATTATCTTGGAAGTTCTAGGAATTCAATGAGTGTTTTTGGGATGTAATAAGTCTTGAGAAGTTTGTTTTAAGGTTTAGGAATGTTGGTGTACAAGGAAAGAATGATGTTAGGTAAGATGTGGACAAGGAGATTTAGTAGTAAGAAAAGATGTTGAGAGATGATGCTAAGGTGTAGAGGAAAATTTTGGTATAGTGGTCATTATAGGTGAAATACCAATTAGAAAACCAAATGAGAAATGTACAAGTATTAAGCGATTTTGTAGGAGTTTTGTGGAGTTGATAAGATAGTTTTGGCGTGATGTAAAGAGTTTAGTACATGGCTAAAGATGTGTTTGAAGGCCCAAATGAGGTTAAGACATATTAGGAATATAGGTGAAGTTTGGAGTAAATGGGCAATGGAAATAAAGGTCTGGGGCAGAACCGACCTTGCGACCGAACTTGCCAAGGTCGGTCGAGCCCAGTTTACCCTGCGAGAATTAGTTTCTGGAATGGACCGACCTTGGGGACCGGACTTGCAAGGTCTGTCGGGCTTGTATTTTGTGTACGGATTAAGTTTCTGGAATCGACGAACATGCGACCGAACTTACAAGGTCGGTCGGAGTAGAAATTTTGACGGTAATGTGTTCTGGAATGGACCGACCTTGTGCAAGGTCGGTCGGTAAGGTCGGTCGGACCAAAAATGTTGTTTAAGGTTATAAAATGATATGTAATGATGGGGATTGGTTAGTAATGATGTTATAAGGTTGTTAAGGACATGTTAAGTGAGTTATAATGACAATTTGGTGAGGGAAAAGTTGTATCAAATGTAAAAGTAAAACAAGTTGAAATGTAAAGTTATGTAACTAAGTTAACGGGGAGAAGTTATAAGCATTAGACATTAGATAATCAGGCTACCCCGATGTTAATAAAAGTACATGTAATGTTATCAGTTGTTCGAGAATTGCTCGAGGAACATAAGTGGACACGATTAAGTGGACTCCGGTGACAGTATGGTTTTCTTGCAACCTGTGTCCTACCGGATTACACCGGCTTGTATGCCAATGTGTTTTTCTATATGTTTGCCACATTGTAAGATTAAACATGTAATGAGTTTACAGTAATTCATTTTTGTGGCGTGTTCAACTCCGATACCATCTAACATCGGAAGTGTTAACCTTAGTTAACTAAGTCTAGGATCACATGGGAGTTCGGTATTCGGAGTAAGCGACCCGAACCATGGGACATTCTAACCACGGCTATGCGTGTGTTAATTGTGTGATGTGTGTATGTGAATGTAGGGATCTCCCTTGTGTGTTTAACCCAGTTGTAATACTGTATGGTGTGTGGATGTTATAGACTCCATAGTGGGGTTCTAACTAATATCTAAAAGTAAGTATGTACTAACAGTGGTGAGGAATCCGGTTTGGGGTCGCGCGTTGTTTGGGATGTGGGTATCCTTCTTAGCCTTACCCTTCTCTTTGTTATGGTTGTTCCCTCAGGGTTATGATCTCCCATTAGCTTATTCCAAAGCTTAGCTATTCTGACTTAAGATCGGTTTAGGGGGAACATGTGTTTGTGTGGTGTGTTCGGGCCTCCAAACCCGAACCATCTTAACTTAAGTTACTCGTCCGACTAATAGGACGGTAATGAGTGTTGTTGTGGTTGTATAACGAGCTTACCATGAGGGTGTCACATTCTCTAGGCTCACCAGTGAATTAACTATGTTAGGTCGGTTCCTAAGAGGACCGTTCCCGTTATGTTATGTGATGTTGTTGTAATGCAATTTCTATTGCGATGTTATCATGTGCACGTCGAAACGTGAAAAGTGTTGTTATGTTCTGTTATGTGAGGAATGTTATATGTTGTAAGATATGGAGTGTGTGGATCATGGAAATGAATCCAGTTTGTGATAAGAGGCGTTTAAGGATAACCCGATTTAAGGATAAGTGTCGTCTATTAAGGAAGAGCTCCATTAGAGGAGGAACACTCTAGGGATAACGAATACCATGAGTGACTTATCAGTAAGGATGTATTATCCGTTTGTTGAGCCCATTGAGGCGAAATGTTATGTGTTGTGTGTTACAGTTGCATGCATGATTTAAATATAATCATCGCATGCTAAGACGACAATTAGTTGTGCGTGGCCCGGTAGCATGTGGGCTGCGGGATTACCATACCAGCAAAGGTGCTGAGCCCCTTGGGGGCCACCCTTTCTCTTCTTTCCTATTTCAGGTACAAGAGCTGGAAGCCGTTCGAGAGTAGGACGGGGTAGTCGTTGTACATGGGTAATCATTTAAGTTGTATATATACAGTAGGTGTAGTAAGACCGAAACTGTTATCGGCATCAATTTGTAAATACTCGGTACAGTTGGAAGGCTTATGTATGTTGGTTGTTGTTAATGGAAAGGGATAATAATGTGTAGTCGCTCGGGAATCTAGTCCATCAGACCGGTACAATGTGTATGTAATAGCCTTGTTAGCCACGTGGGTGGTTAACGGCGTGTAACACCAACGAGTTATGCTATTTGATGAGGTGTGTATTCCGCTGCAGTTTGTTGTTAAGTGTGTTTATGTTGGAAGGGGTGTTACACCTAAAAACCTATCGAGTCAGTAACGACAATATAAAGTGTAGTTTTAATGCCAAAAAGATTACCCTACTCCCAAACACCCTAAACACCACCATAGGACATGCTAAAAACGTCAAAGACATTTTTATGGTTTGTAGTGCAGGGTTTAGGGACCTAAAAGATTACTCTACCCCCTAAACACCCTAAAAACCACCCTATGAATGCTAAAAATGTCGAAGATATTTTTATGGTTTGTAGTGCAGGGTTTAGGGTCTAACAAGCCTAAACCACAAACCCTAAAAAACTGTTGAGTCAGTGACGACAATATAAAGTGTAGAGCTAATGCCAAAAAACCCTACCCCCCCCCCCCCAAACACCATCAAAACCACCCTAGGAATGCTAAAAACGTCAAAGGTATTTTTATGGTTTGTAGTGCAGGGTTTAGGGTCCAACGACCTCTGATTCACTTTTTAACAACCTTTGATTCACTTTTCTTAAACTTAAGATTCACAATGAATCTTAAAACATATGTACATACAAAAAATAAAAAAAAATTAAATTTATCAAAACATATTCATGTTTGGTCATATTTTGAAGAGCTCGAATTATGATGAACAATGACATAAAATTTATATTGTTTGGACTTATATATAATAAGATATAACATTTTAAAGTTTTACAAAATATTAAAGTAGAAAAAGACAAAATAGGTGCCACGTTGTAAGGTGGCACCTTCGCCATGTTCGAAATTGCCTTCTTTAATGTCCATGTGGTTAGCTGCAGTTATGGGTCCACAGTAGGTGTATACTCGAAAATATATAACACGTGTCAACTTTATGAGAGGAAATAGCGAAACACAAGTACTGAAGGTATCCTATGTTCTACAACATCATGCTCCTAGGCCTTATTTGTTTGCTGTATAAATTTGACATAAATTAAATGTAACATTTTGGTATATTTCTTTTTGTCTGTTTGTTTAGAACAAAAAAACATATTATAATATTTATGTCATATTTATGTCACTTACGCCTTACTATAAATATTTTTTAAATTCAATTAGTTGCTTTAAGATTACAAATGCCATATTTTAATGCTAATATCTCATTTTATAAAAAATATAATATAAATTCTCAATATTTCATTTTATGTTACATACAATAATGTTTAAGTTATCTTTTTTTACTATTAATTAGTTTATTGTTTTATATGTTGTATACAGTAATAAAGTTAACTAATTGATCATCATATTTCTTTTTTATAATTTATTACTTATATTTTTTAGAAACTTTTAACTAATTAACTTCAGCAAAAATATAACAGTGTCCCTGAAAATGGAAGCATATTAATATACATGTTGAATTATGATCAAACAGTAGTTTATGATTTATACAATAATAATGTTAACTAATTATTTATCTCATTTATATTTTATAATTTCTTATTTATATCTTTTATATAAACAATTAACTAATTAATTTTGTCATGCTGAGTTTATCAAGCTTTGAGTGTGAACGGACCTTTGATAACAAAAAACTATTTATGATATAACATTTTTTACAAGTTACTTTATTTATTTTTTAACGAAATAGAATTTTAAACAGTAATTTAATATGAATAGTTGTAATATAGAAAACGGCAAACACACTCACATAACTAATATGCCACATTTATGCTGCCAATATGCCACACTGTCAAACAACAATTTTCAAAACAGCTACAAATATGTCAACATAAAACTGCCAACAACTATGTTACAAATATGCTAGCGCACTTTGGTAGCTGCTAAACATCCATGCTGAACTCAACCCTAGTGCTCACGGACAATGTCTTCGTTAGGGCTCCCTTTTGCATCTGATAATGCCACGGACTCATCGGTAGCCACCTTGAAGACGTGGCTAAAATTTGTGCGGTTTTTTAAGCGTTAGGTGTCGTTTGTTCGTAAATGGCTTTCATATTATTGTTCAACTGTATAGAGCTTTATATTTGTGGATGTATGGAAGATTAATTCTGTAACACCCCTACGACGGACTTCACAACTAATTGAAATCGCAGCGGAAATAAACAACTAAACATTAACTAAACGCTTCGGTGCTACAACGCCGTCAACCACCCACGTGGTAACAAGGCAGAATACATACAAGTGTACCGGTCTGATGATCAGACTCCCGAGCATAGAACTAAACCATAAATACATCACATACAATACCGAGTATTTAATTACATTCCTTCACATAAACTGCCAATATTCCGCCACAGTAGTTTCAACAGAGTCAAAATATAATGCCACGGGAGCACAGGCGCAACCCGGGCTCAACATCCAAAATAAACCAAGTACAACTGCAGCCTAGAACCTACATCCACTCTGCTTCCTCGATCCTCATCCTGCAGTAAAAATATGGAGCCCCCGAGGGGGTCAGCAACCCTTGGCTGGTAGGTTAACGCGCAGCCCATCGGTACCGGGATACGCGCAACTAATTGTCATGATAACATGGCATTCATTTTAAACATAACATAACATAACATAATATGTGGCATAGCATCAATAGTGCATAGCACAACACAATACACAGTGGATACTCTTTCCACAATAACAAACCAAGAAGGTTAAACACCATAGAGCCTAGAGAATGGTTCACCCTCATGTTAAGCTCGTTACACACACTCTTACCGTTCTTTTATTCGAAACGAGTAATTAAGTCACAGATGGTTCAGATATAGTGACCCGAACACACCACACAAACACATGTTCCCACTAAACGATCATAAGTCAGAAATAGGTAGCTTTGGAGGAAGCTAGGGAGATCGAACGCCAAATTAAGGACAATCTTAACAACATAAGAGTCGAATCTGATTCAGATATCTACTCTTAACTTACATGAATGACCGGACAACCGGATTCCTCACTTCCCAGTTAGCACTTGTAGAAGTTCACGGTGGAACTTAACAACCAATACACAAGGTGGTAAGTCACGTTAGACACAACAGGGAAATGAGTCACATCATAACATCCAATAATATGAACAACGGTAAACTCGTTACATGGTTAAGTCTTATAACGTCATAAACACCAGAACAACAAACAACACACAAGCCGGTGTAAACCGGTAGGCACAGACTGCAAGAAAAACCATACCTTGGTCCTTGCTTCGATGATTTCCATCGTAGGTCACTCCTATACATGTTTAAGAATGTCGGTTAATTATTACTTAACTTCAAACTTACTAAATGTTTAACATGATTGTATGACATGTTTTAATGCCAACTAAACCTTCATTACCTTCATTATACCCCATAGGGTTAACTACATTAGCCACACTCTTTATTTTTTTCTTTATATAAATTTTTGGTCTGTCCGACCCACCGTCCGACCCACAACTGGGTCGGACCCTTCCAGTGATTTTCGGGTGTGGAAAACTTAACTTGTCCGACCCTGTCCGACCATCTATGGTCAGACCATTCCAGAGATTTCATCGCCCTTTGAACATACACGTCCGACCCATGTCGCTCACTCGACTGGTCGGACCATTACAGAACTTTTACCGCCTTACCAAACAACCATGTCCGACCCATGTCCGACTCACTCGACTGGGTCGGACCATTCCAGAACATTTACCGTCCACCAAAACATGACCGTCGACCCATGTCCGACTCACTCGACTGGGTCGGAATTCCAGAACATTTACCGTCCCACCAAAACATGACCGTCCGACACCATGTCCGACCCAAGTCCTCTAGGTCGGACCGTTCCAGAACCATTTACTGACGTCTAACAGAGGCTGTCCGACCCAAACTTGGGTCGACCCCTGGGTCGGACGCCACCAAAACTCCCCAACCTTTGTCAAATCTTCAACCAAACTTCTCCTAAGCCTCTTAATGTTTCCT